>JAKSZT010053881.1:10525394-10585708 GCA_026826555.1 Tolypeutes matacus
TATATATATATATATATATATATATATATATATATATATATATATATATATATATACATAAAAAGGAACCAAACAAAAATTCTGGATCTGAAAAGTACAGTAATTGAAATGAAAAAACAACAACAACAAAACTCACCAGAGGGACTAAAAAACATGAGTGAGTAAGCAGAAGAAAGGATAAGTGAACTTGGAGACAGGAAAACTGAACTTATCCAGTCAGAGGGGCAGAAAGAAATAGAATGAGGAAAAATGGACATAGGCTGAGGGACTTGTGGGACACCATCAGGCATACCAACATATTCATCAAAGAAGTCCCAGAAATACAAAAAAGGGACAGAGGAAATATTTGAAGAAACTATAGCTGAATACTTCCCAAATCTGATGAAAGACATGAATATACATATTCAAGAAGCTCAACAAACCCCAAGAAGGATAAACTGAAAAAGATTCACACCAATACACATTATAATGAGCTTGTCAAAATCCAAAGACAGAGAAAATTTTGAAAGGAGCAAAAGAAAAGCAATTTGACACATACAAGGAATCCTCAGTAAAATTAACAGCCAATTTATCATCAGAAACCATGGAAGCCAGAAGGCAGTGGGATGACATATTTATAAAGCCCTTAAAGAAAAAAACAAAAAACTGTCAACCAAGAATTCTATAACCATCAAAATTATCTTTCAAGAATGAAGGAGAAATTAAAACATTTACAGATAAACAAAAGCTGAAAGAGTTCATTACCAAAACCTGCCCTACAAGAAATGCTAATGGAAGTCCTTCAGGCTGAAATAAAAGGACACTAGACAGTAACACAAAGCCATAAGAACAAATAAAGAACATTGTTAAATGTTACTACAGAGGTAAACATAAAATCCTGTATTATTGTACTTAGGGGTTGTAACTACTAATTCCCTCATACGACTTAAAAGGCAAATGTGTAAAACAATAATTAAAATATATGATAATGGGCATACAGTGTTGAAAGTTATAATCTGAGAAAACAACATTGTCAAGGGGGAGGGATGGAGATATATAGGAGTTGAGCATTTGTATACTACTGTAACTAAGTTGGTATTATTCAAACTAGGTTGCCATTAGTTTAAGATGGCAATTGTAATCACAAAGGAAACCATTAAGGAAATAACTGAGAATATAAAGAAAAGGAAATCAAAATGGTACATAAAAAACAACTAAGTACAAAAAAAGAAGCAGTGATAAAGTAATTGAGGAGCAAAAAAACCCCACATAAGACATACAGAAAAAATAGCTAAATGGTAGATGTAAATACTGCATTATTAGTAGTTACTTTAAATGTAAGTTAAGTTAAACTTTCCAGTCAAAAGGTAGAGATTGGCAGAATGGATTAAAAAAACAACTACAACCCATGACCCAACTACATGTTGTTTATAAGAAACACATTTTAAATTATGCATTGAAAACTACATATTGATAAAAGGATCAATTCATCAAGAAGATACAACCTTTATAATCATATATGCACCCAACAAAGCTTCAAAATCTACAAAGCAAATGTTGACAGATTTGAAGGGAGAGCTAGACAATACTATATTACTAATAAGAGACTTCAATACACCACTTTAAGTAATGGATAGAATATCTAGACAGAAGATCAGCAAGGAAATAGAGAACTCTAGCAACATTATGAACCAATTAAACCTACCAGACACATAGAACACTTCACCTCAAAACAGCAGAGTTCGTATTCTTCTCAAATGCACATGTATCATTCTCTAGGATGTGTTAGACCACAAATGGTGTTACATTTTCATGTAAAATCCTAATACATTTTTAAAAGATTGAAATCATACAAAATATTTCCTCTGACCACAATAGAATGAAGCTACAGATCAATAACAGAAGGAAAACTGAAAAGTTTACATTTACAAATATGTGGAAATGAAATAACACACCATTAAACAACTAATGGGTCAAAGAAGAAATCACAAGGGCAATCAGAAAATATTTAGACAAGAATGAAAATGAAAGCACAACATACCAAAACTTATGGGATGCATGAAGGCAGTGCTGAGAGGGAAATTTATAGTTATAAATGCCTACATTAAAAAAGAAGAAAGATCACAAATAAACAGCCTAATTTCACACCTAGGGGAACTAAAAAAAGAAGAGCAAAATAACCCAAAGTGAGCAGAAGGAAGAAAATAGTGGATTAAAATGAAAATAAATGAAATCGAGAATAGAAAAACAATAGAATCAACAAAACCAAAAGTTGGTTCTTAGAAAAAGTCAATAAAATTGACAAACCTTTAGCCAGATTGACAAAGAAAAAAAGAAAGAGAGAGGACACAAATAACTAAAATCTGGAATGAGAGTGGGGATATTATTACCAACCTTACAGAAATAAAAAGGATCATAAGAAAATATTATGAACAACTGTACACCAACAAATTAGATAACTTAGATTAAATGGGCAAGTTCCTAGAAACATACAAATTATCTAAACTGACTCAAGAAGAAATAGAAAATTTCAACAGACCTGTAACTAGTAAAGAGATTGTATCAATAATTTAAAAAACCTCCCAACAAAGAAAAGTTCAGGATGTAGAATTACCATGGAACTCAGCAATCCCACTTCTTGGTATATACCCCAAAGAAGTAATAGCAGGGACTTGAATAGATATTTGAACATCATGATTCACAATTGCCAAAACGTGGAAGCAACCCAAGTGTGCATCAACAGGTGAACTGACAAATAAAATATAGTATACACATACAATAGAAGATTATTCAGCCATAAAAAAGAATAAAGTTCTGATACATGCCACAGCATGGATGAACTTGAAGATGTTAAGTGAAATAAGCCAGATGCGAAAAGACAAAAATTGTATGATCTCACTTACATGAAATACTTAGAATAATCAAATTCATAGAAACAGAGTAGATTATAGGTGACCAAGAACTGGGGTGGTAAGGGAAATTTAGAGTTACTGTTTAATGGGTATGGATTTCTTTTTGGGACAATGAAAATGTTCTGAACATAGTGGCAAAAGTAGTACAACATTGTCAATATATTTAATGCCACAGAATTGTACAATTAAAAAGGTTAAAATGATTTTCATGTTATGTATATTTTATCACAATAAAAAGTAAAGAAAAAAAGTAAGGCTGGTGTTCATGGGATTCACTGCTCTTAACATGTATCCAGAAATGTTATACTGAGTAATATCATTCAAGATAATCTATTCATCAGAGAAGAAGAATGGGAATGGGACCCAGCACCTGGCATTTGGGATGGCAAAAATGAAGTGGAAAAGCAGACCTTGGTTGGTAACTGGGGCTCAAGGTAGAGTCCTCTCCTGCAGTGCCTGTGTAAGAATGGAAAATCTATGAGACCCAGCAAGAATGGATGTAGATGGTAACCTGGGTGTCTATCAGCAGCTGGTGTCCAGAGTGGCTTTGTAACATTTAGGGTTGTAGTATCCATTGGGGAGCACCTCAACCTATTTCAACCCCAGTGATTTTGAGGTGAAAGTTCTTCATTTACTGCTTACCTGACTTCTTAGTGGGTCCATCAGGAAGGATGACTCAATGTATGAAAACTAGATGCTTATGCAAACAGCTACAGAGTAGCTTGGCTGGGGAGAGACAAAGCTTATGTGCCACTTCCCCTCTATAAAATCCCTCAGTGGCTGACAGATGCCTATATGATAAAATCTGAACTCTTCAATCTGACATACAAAACTTTCTATGGTCTGGCTCCAATCTATTTTTGCAATCTCTTCTCTCCCCACATTGCCTACATTAAACTTTCCCCATAAGCCATTTTTGTCATATCCCTGTTCCCTTAACATGACATTTTTTTTTTTTTTTACCGGGAGGTACCAGGGATCAAAGCTGGGTCCCTCAATGTGGGAGATGGATGCCCAACCATTTGAGCCACATCCGTCCCCAGTTGACATGACTTTTTTTTTTTTTATTAAAACAAGTATATTTTTTAAAATTTCTTTTTCTAACAGGCATTTTCATTTGTTCATTCTAAATATAATGCTCATTTTAAAATAATTATGTAAAACATCAATGATTTCACACCTTATTTCTATTTTTTTTTTTTATAAATATATATGCATATATGTGTATTTGCTTACAAAAATGTTATTTTTAATGCAGGTCTTTGTGCCTTTTCTTACACTGTTTTTTATTGGCTTGCCCTTCTCCATTCATCTGACATCTACTCAGGCCCCAGCATGTCTGGGAAATCTTCCTTCACTGGCCACATTAGCCTGCAGTCATCTCTTTCTGAAACATAGCACCTTCCGTGTATATCAGTTGTTTAGTATTTATCATTCATTCTTCATGTGTGCCTTTTAAGTGGATATGTCTTTCTTGCAAGTGTATGCACAAGAGCAACTTTGTATACCTCACAGCATGGGCGTGGTAAATGACCAGATTAGATATCTTCAAATGCATATTAAATGATTGTCTGATATAACCAAGTGTATTAAGGAGTAATTGCCACATGCATTTATTGAGGGTAGGGATCATGACACAGTGCCTGGCAATCATTCAAATTTATAAAAGTGAATGATTAAATAGAGAAATAGAAGGATATGACAAAGGAGTTTGTAGGAAGGAACAGGATCTAATTTTGTTTGTGGAATGGCAAGGATGTGTTCTAAGGAGAGAGACGAGCAGCAAGGGACTCAGTTATAGTATCTATCTTCCCAATTGTTCACCACTGTGCTCTCTTCTCCTAGACTGTCCACACCCCACTCCCTGCCCCGCAATTAGCATTGCCTAGTAAGCCACAGAATAGACAGAAAAGTGAAATCCATTTGTTACTGATGTGGTAATGTTATCTTCCCTGTCTTTGGTCTACAGTCCTATGACAAGGCAAATACCTTGGTGTGTGGTGCCATACAGATTTGGTTTTGGGCTAGTCTTAAGGGTACCGGCTCAATTTGGGCAGGTCTATGTCCTCTGCCATCACCTGGAACAAGCCAGTTCTGCTCTCCTTCCTTAACCCTGTGGTGTTCTAGGACATAAGGTTGCCCAGAGAAGTATATTATGAGTTAAAATCCGGTCAGGGGAATGAAAGCCTGACGCAAACCACAAGCCAAGACTCTCTATAAAACAATCCAAACTTTGGATAGCCTCATATTTTGCATAGTTTCTTGACTCCACAGTATCAGGACGTGGCTGGACTCCTGTGCTTTTTTACTTGATCAGCCACTTCTTGTGACCCACGACTGGGGCAGGGGTCAAGGTGGTAGGGAAGCCCTAGGATTGCTGTGGAAGAAAGGAGGTGCAGATTGGCCTAGTTATTCCAAGTCTCAGATGCTCTGCAATGATCCTGATAAGGATAGGGATATTAGCAAGCTTAGCCTGGTGACTCCTGGATGCTGCATCTGGAATGAGATCTTTACATGTAAGAGCTAGAGGGATCACAGGCTGTCTAGCCAAATCTTGAGCCACAGGTGCCAATTTTACAACACATACCTCCTTTTCCTGCTCAGGTGCCTGTCAGTCAGCAGATAGATCTGTAGATCATAGGATTACCTCCATAGCTTCTAAATTATTGAGTGTTTTTCCTGGGTCAGGAATCATTTATTTTAATTTCAGCCCCTTAACTATTTTTATTATTTATTACTAAATATTTGTCTGGATTTCTCATCACTTCCTGGTTTTTACTTTATGAAATAGCTTTTCTTAAATGCATATATTCTGATGAATTATCTATGATTTTTCTACCATTACCCTTATGGCTTGGGAAGAAAAGGTTATTTCTTTAGAGATATATTGTGCCTTTTTTTTTTTTGCCTTTCAAGTGTAGAATTATTTTTGTTTTTATGAAAGAGGTTTTTTAAAGGATAAATTTCATTAGGCTGTCTTAATTCTGTTTACTATTTACCATCACGGGAACTGGTTAATATTCAGGGTGTTCCTTTTTCTATCTAAGTCCCTTTCTAAAAATTAGGTCAGTTAGTTTGTCAAGGGAAAAAAGAAAAGGTCTACAGCAGAAAACATCACAACTGAGATCTGACTGAAATGTTCCACGAGTGTTGAGTAATGCCTTTGACACTGCAGATACCTCTGCTTTCCTTATAATTCTTAATCTTTAGACTGAGACATTAGGAGACTCATCTGTTGCCAAGTACTTTAGTTATTAGAGTGCTCGTAAGCCCAGAGAATCCTATTTCTCTTTTTGGTGAGATGTAAAACAGAACTTAATAAACACCAGCAAAATCACTTTTTTCCCTACTGGTTACACAGTATCTGCTTTCCTCATGTTCAAGCCAGGTTGGAAAGAAAGGAAATAGATAAGTGTCTACTCTGCAAGTATTGTGCTGTTTGTTTTACAAATGAAGTCCCAAATAATGCTTATAATGACCCTGGTGCCTGCATTTGACAAATGAGAAAACTGAGGCTTAGAGAAGGTAGGTAACTTATCCCAGATCACACAGCTAATAAATTGGCAGGGTGAGATTCAAATTTAATCCATCTAATTTTAAGGCCTGGGCTATTCTACTAGATCCTTTACTTCTGAAAAAGACAAAGATCACTTATCTAAACTGGGCAATGAGTCAGCAATAAATATTTAATCCAGGTTCCCACAAAAATTAGAGGCCAACACAAAGCAAGGAATTATAAACCAAGCTAGAGAAGCTAGGGTGCTATAGACTTCAGAGGTCAGGTCAGAAACTGGGCCAGCTTGGGACCAAGGCAATAGAGTTTGAAATGAGAAAATGAGGTCCCATCAGAATCCATTCAGAAAAGAAGGGTCTGCCTGTCCCATTATACTGCCTTTAAACGGGTGTGGCCTTTAGAATTCAAAGGTTCTAAGGAGAGCAACTCCCACACATCTGTTTCTGTGGAACTCCTCCACTCACCTTCTGTGACCTCATTCAATCTTGTTATCCCAGGTCTCCTTCCCCTTACGCCACCTCATCGGTCAGTATTGAGCCTCTTTGCCCTGATGACCTGTTCAGACATGCTTGTCTGGCTTAGACTGGCTTGGACTGCATCTTGGATGCAGTTCTAGAGTTTGCCCTCCAGTCTCTTGCTTCCAGACCTTTGCTTTCCATTTGCCATGCTTCCAGAAAGGGAGATTTGACTCAGATCTGACACAGCTATCATCAGAGTGAGGTCAGAAATCAGATGGATAAAATGAGAGCTGGGAAGCCCAAGTTGCAAAAGCAAGAAATAGGGCAAGTAGACAGTGAAACGCCGAGAACTGTGAGTAACTCTCAGTAAAAGTTTTGAGAGACTCTATGAACTTTATTTTACTGTTAAATGTTAACAAGAATTAGTTTTCACAAGTTGGTTTTAAAAAAACTTCTTTCTATACATCTTGGCTAGTTTGCTTGGTGGTGGGTTGAGTTGTTCTTAGATTTTCTGAGGTTCTGGTGGAAGTTTAAGGCAAGATAATTCCAAACCCTTTCTGCTGAGGGCATCTTTGACATAAGACATATGTAGAAGTTAGTTGCATGGTGTGTCACTGGTGGGCTCCACTGACTAGCTAACTACATGACCACTATTGGTCCTTGAGAGGTATATACCCAGGGTGTGAAGCTCTAGTTTTGGTTCCAAGTCTTATTTGGTCTCATTCTCTGGTGAGCTGGACTGGAAACCATGGTAACTATAAAAGTCTCTTTTATCCTTCTAAAAGAAGAGCCAGGCCTAATACCCTCCCTCTAAACCTTCTCTTTACTGTACCTCACCCACTCATCACCCCTTCCCCTGACCCTCACCTTACTCTTGGGCCTTCCAAGGTCAGAGTCAGGCAATCCCAGGTCAATCTCACCACACAGCTCCCTAGAGTTCTACAAGGGAGAAGAGTAGTGTGAGGTCATCCAAAAGGGGGCTGAGAGTAAGAGAGTAAATCTCTTTGGTCCTCCCACATGGCAGTGCCCAAATGACATGGAGATGATGAGAAGTCTGGTAGGGCATGGCAGGCCCCAATACTCATGGACTTATTCCTGAGTACACATGAGGTACTCCCCGGGGACCCCTAGAAACTTAAATGGAGTGCGAGGGAGAACATTGTAGGAGAATGAGGTCATGAATAGGTGGGGAGCATGAGCTCACAAAATGTGATAAAAACGCCCATATAACCGCATTTGTACTCACAGGCTGGAGGCCTTACTTAAATTTACTTAAATCATAAGATTTAAGTAATGATCTTATAAATCTCCTTAACTTTTTGAAGTTGATTTCATATAAGGTAGGGGCAAGGGAACTCTATTTCAGTTTAATTTCATCAGCCTCACAAAGTGATTCCATGAGTGGAACTTTTTTTAAAAGTAAAAACACCATTTATTTATACCTCATTTATATATAATATAAAAATTTGGAAAACTGTAAATGTTAAAGAGGATATGGAGAGAAAGGAATGCTTATTCACTGTTGGTGGGAATGTAGAATGGTACAGCCACTGTGGAGGACTGTTTGGCAGTTCCTAAGGAAGTTGAATATAGACTTGCCATGGGACCCAGCAATACCATTGATAGGTATATACCCAGAAAAATAGAGAGCAGTGACATGAATAGGTAACTGCACACCAATGTTCATAGCAGCAATATTCATGATAGCCAAAGTTGGAAACAACCCAGGTATCCATCAACTGATAAATAGATAAACAAATTGTGGTGTACACACACAATGGAATATTATGCAGCAGTAAGAAGAAATGAAGTCGTGAAACTTATGACAACATGGATGAACCTGGAAGACATTATGTTAAGTGCAGCAAGCCAGACAAAAGGACAAATACTGTGATTACCCTATTATGAACTAAATATATTATGTGAAATATAAATATATATTATGTGAAACATGCATATGGGTATGTGATGATTAGGTTAATGTGTCAACTCAGCCAGGTAATTGTGCCGAGTTGTAATACATATTTGCAATATGTAATACATATTTATGGGCTTTAGTCATCAGTGAGTTTACTGCATAGATGGCTGATTACATCTCCATCAACCAGGGAGATTGCCACCAGCAATTATTGATGCTTTATCCAATCAGTTGAATGCCTTAAAAGGGAAAGTGATTTCAGCACTCAGGGAGAATTTCCCAGCTCATCTTTGGACAGGCAACATCTCCCAGAAATTCATCAAGGACCTTCATTGGACTTTCATCGGAATCCCTGGTTTGCAGCCTGCCTGTGGAACCTGGACTTGTGCATCTCCATGGTCACGTGAGAGAATCTTATAAATCTCATCCTACTTACAGATGTCTTCTGTTGATTCTGTTTCCCAAAATAACCCTGACTAATACAGGGTAGAATTGCATATATAAGACCGTTTTTCTTTGAAGCTGAACAAATATAAGTTAATACTACACGATGTTAATATCACACAAAGAAAAAAATTATACTAAGTGAAGGAGAACACAGAGTACCAAATATTGTATGATTCCATTTATATAAAATGTAAATATAAATCAATTTATAAAGATGAAATGAGATTAGTTGTTATGTAGGTCTGAGGAAGGAATGGTAAGGGGTGTGGAGTCTCTCTTTTTGGAGTAATGAAATTGTTCCAAAATTTTTGAGATGATGAATGTACAACATTGTGATTATACTAAAAGCTATTGATTATATAGCAGCTATGTACAATGGGGGAAGCATAAAGAAATTGAGAGGTGAAGAATTTTCTTGTTTGTCTGGTTTTTGTTTATTATTATTATTGAAATAATGAATATGCTCTAATAATGACTGAAGTGATGAATGCACAACTATGTGATTATACCAGATACCATTGATTGTACACTTTGGATGAATTGTATGCTTTATTTTTTTATTTTTTATTTTTATTTTATTTTATTTATTTATTCATTTATCCCCCCCTTGCTGCTTGTGCTCGCTGGGTCAGCCAACCACGCCGCGTGGGCGGGCTTGCCTTCACCAGGAGGCTCCAGGAACCGAACCCAGGGCCTCCCATATGGTAAACGGGAGCCCTACTGATTGAGCCACAGCCGCTTCCCTATATGCTTTATTAATATGTATCAAATAAATTGATTTGTTTTTTAAAAAAGTAAAAACACTTATTTATACCTCATGTGAGAATATTCTAAATGAATGATCTTGAAATGGGAATGTCAATTCACATAACTAGATCTATTTCTCTATCAAATGGGTCTTTCACATCAGGAAGTAAGAGTTTTTCTAGTTTTAAAATAATGAAGATAGAGGATTTTACAAATGCTTAGGTTTCCAAATTCTAGGTAGAGATTTCCTCTTTTAATAACTAACAACTGCTAAGGATATTTACGAGTATATTTTGAATCTAAGTATTGTCTTTAAGAATTGTATTAATATATTAGTACTAATAGGAATGCAGTAAATCTGTTTGTGCTTCTCAGGAATTTGACAATCATGGAGGTCATTTATTTCTTCCTCCATCTCTTCCTTCCTCCCTCTCTCTCCATCATCTCTCTCCCTTAAATGATTATAGTTTAGAGCTAAATTTTATAAATAGTTTTAATTTTTGTTAAATGGGGTTTTCTATTCCCTACTTTTTTTTTTTAGGAGGTACCAAGGATCAAACCTGGGATCTCCTATGTGTGAAGCAGGCGCTCAACCACACCCACTCTGCATATTCCCTACTCATTGTGGCAAGTCGGCACTCAACCACTGAGCCACATTGTCTTTCCAGAGTTGGGTTTTTTTTTGTTTTGTTTTGCTTGTTTATTTTGTTTTTTTCAGGAAGCACCGGGACCTCCCATGTGGGACGCAGGAGCTCAACTGCTTGAGCCACATCCACTCCCTGCTTTTAATTTTTAAAAACGAAGAGGCTAAATTTAGTTGTCTTTAATGTCTAAGGCTTTTATTTGAAACTTTTGTTTTGTTTTGCTTTTTGACCTCTGACAGTTAGTGTTCAGGAATCAAGCTTTCTTAAGTTCTTTCCGTACTCCCCCCACCCCTTCTCCTCTTCCTTGTTGTTCTCTTCCTTCTCAGGGGAAGCCGATAGGTGGGGCTGGGATCGCAGCCACAGAGCTAGAAGGAAAAGGGTAGAGACAAGGGACAGCATTCTGCTTTCTTTGTATCCACCTCACAACCTGCTATTGACCTCCCTACGTTACCAATCTCAAGCTACAGTTATGCCCCAAGACAACATTTGATCACTGACTTTCTAAGTAGGGGAAAAAAGAGATTTCAATTCTTTTAACTTGGAGACAAATAATCTAACTTAAGAGAACAGAGCGACATTTATACTGAGTTGAAAATGCTGTGACATTTTTGGGAATTGCTGGGCTCAAATCACTTTCTGGAGTTAGGAAACCAAAGATCCTGCCAGATGACATTTTTACTCACGGGAAGAAGAAAGTATAGAAGAGAAGGAAATTTGGATTCACAGCTGAATGCCTGGCTTAGATGTTAAGCCTTTCTGGCTGAGAATGTGTTTTCTTGCTCCTGTTTTTGATGTAATGCCAAGGGAACTGTCAGACCACAAGTAATCATTGTTAACTTGCAGTGGAAACCAGAGCCATTTAGAAAGATATTAAAAGCCTGTTCCAGGATCATAATATTTTAGAGAGCAAAGAAATAAGATACCTGGCTAACTTGTTTTTGTTTTTGTTTTCCAGCTAACATTTTTTTTTAACTAGGTCATAGATGGAAAATGTGCTGACCAGCTAAATTTTAAGCAAGAATGACAACTTTTCCATATGATTTGTCATGGACTTAAAAAGGACACTATGCTTAGAGAGACACATTTGCTGTGTCTTGGGTAATGAGGAAAACAATGGCAGAGAGCTTGGGTGGATCAAATTCATGATGCAGCAGAACAATTTTATCTTGGCCGGGATTCACTAGTCCTGGTGTATTTAGCCCTAAGGAATTGTCTGTATTGTCTTTGCAGAAAACAATCCATACTTGCGAAGGATGCAAACTGGATTCCTTTGAACTTCACTGTAAAACTCTTAAACTGTATTTTAGAAGACATGGGTATGAAAGATTGGCAAAACCCGCAGATCGCAAAAGGTTTATTTCATCCGAATTTACAACTAAATATCCCGAGTAATGGATAGGAAGGGTGGAGGGACCTTCCTCAGCAGTTGAGAACATTTCCTTCTTCCATTTTTGTTTCCCATTTATAATGTAGAATGCTAAGTGTGAAATCCTACCCAAGACAGGTCACCAGGTGAGAATTTTAATTTAAGTTTGACTACACGTCGAGTTCCAGCTGGGACTTCTCTTTGCCCCTCTAGGACCATTTTCACCTTTGGCCCTGCACTTGAACCTGGAGGCTGATCTGAATACACTATCTGAGTTTCCAAGCCCCCTGGCTTCTGGTTGGGGTTGGCCAATGGGGAGCCCGGGTATTGGATTGGTGAGAAGAAAGAGAGTGAGTCAGGGGGATTTTTTCATTTTTGTGGCTTCCTCTTTGGGAGTATCTTGACCAAAGATTACAGCTTCTCTCAAGGTGATCACCATATGACTTTCTCCTGGATTCTGGTAACTGCTCCGTCCCCTCACCACTCTGGTTGGGGCTTAAAGGTTATTCTTTGTGGTTCCCCTATACCCTGCCCATATCTTTATAGGCAGCCCTGTGTAAATAAACACATTTTGGAATATTTTAATTTAAGTCTACCATCTGCTTCCTGCTAGTAATTCTGCATATCACAGTCCTCCAAGGACTTTCTAAGATACTATAGGATAAGAGGTAGGGGACTGACTAGGTACTTTTTGGAGCCCGAAACAATATCCTAGCCCACTGTTAAATGCCATCTGCCAATGTCTATTGTGCAGTTCTCAATCTCTGAGTCTTTCGCTTAACCCTACTCCCTCAATCTGCCAATCATATCATCTACCTCTCTCTATCCCCTTTGCCAACTCCATGATCCAGACCACCACAGTCTTCTACTGTATACTTCAGCAGCCTGCCCAGTAGGCCTTTTCACTCACTCTTACCCCCTCTTATCCAATGTTTCCTATATTGCGATCAATGTGCTCTTTCTAACCTACAAGCCTGAAATTTTAAAAAACATTTTTCATTTTTTCTTTTTTTATTAAAGAAGCTTTAGATTACATAAATGTTACATCAAATATAGGGGATTCCCATATATCCCACCCTCTCCCCCTTAAACTTTTTCCCATTAACAACATCTTTCATTAGTGTGGTACATTTGTTACAATTGATGAACACATATTGAAGCATTGCTACTAACCATGGTCTATAGTTTACATTATGGTTTACACTTTGCACCACACCATTTTATAAGTTTTGACAAAATGTATAATAGCTTGTATCCATCATTGCAATGTCATGCAGAATAATTCCAGTGTCCCCAAAATGCCCCATGTTACACCTATTCTTCCCTTTCCCTCTCTTCACAACCTCTGGTGACCACTGCCTTTATATTGCTGTTACAAGTTCTTCCATTACTAGAATAATAACAAGTCTACTTTAGTTCATAGTTGCAGTCCCCCCTTATGTTTGTTCGTTCCTCAATCTTAAGGATTTGGGGATGGTGATGCCTACTCTGCTTCCTATTGAGAGGGGCTTAGATCCCATGGGACAAATGTATGGAACTGTCTTGCTTGCAGTTGTAGATACTCTGTTTTTTTGGAATGGGTGTTTTCCATCATCATCCTTTTGTTAGTTGTCCTGGGCGAGTCTGATGAACTGGAGAGTAGGTGTTGGCTACAACTCTGCTGAGATTCAGGGTCCAGCTGGCATTTGAACAGCCAGGAGATTTAAATTTCTGTAAAACATATTTAATGGGTATAGTGCTAATTATAGGTTCAAATAAAAGGGGCATAAAAGCCATGTGTAGGAAAATTATAAATGAGTCTAACTCTGATACATTGGGGGGATAGGTTATCATATATTCCAAGGCACCCACTGACAGGGTGCCAAATTCCTGAGATTGTCTGCCCTGCCTATAGTGTCTAGATGTCTCTGGAGCCCTCAGGAGCCCCCCTGCTTGAGGCATTGTTTACTGTGACAGTCAATGAGAGCCTCCTGAGACATGCATAAGCATAACCTCTGGAATGAGCTCCTGACTCACTTTGAAATCTCTTAGTCATAAAAACTCATTTGTATTTAATATTTCCCCTTTGGGGCCAGTTCTTTTTCCAAATGCATTGCTAGTTGGTGCTTGGTAATAACCCCTCAGTGCCAGGGAGGCTCATCCTTGGAAGTCATGTCCCATGCCAGGGAGGGGATGGGGAAGTGGTGAGTTTATGTGCTGAGTTTGGCTTAGAAAGAGATCACATCTGAGCAACAAGGAGGCTTTCAGGAGGTAACTCTTAGGCAATATATAATACTAGGCTAAGTTTCAATTTCACAAGAATGAGGTTCATAAGTATAAGCATCAATATCAAGGGCCTAGCTTATTGGTCTGTCCTCCTTCACTAGGGACTGCCCATGTACTCTAGGGATTCTTGTCATTCTATTAGAGAAAGTAGCAGGACTCCCCAGGATTGGAATTCAATATTTTTTCAGTTATTGTATGGGTCTCCACTCACCAAGACAATACCCCATGACCACTTGAACACATTCATATTCCATAGAGGCAATGCCCCTGGTGTACCTCTCCCCACACCTCCCACCACTACTGACACCCCACACCAGTGATCCTCCCCACCACAGGTGCAATCCTTCTGCAATCCAAAACCTCCCCCAAAACAAAGCCAAAAAATTAAAATAAATAAAAATAATAACAAATAACAAATAAAATACAAAAGAAAACTTTTCTTTGCATTGTGTTTTTCATCACTGTAATATCTGTTATCATTTATGTACAGTGACAATTTCTTCTGTATGTACAAGCCTGATTTGGTCATGTAGAAGATGCTAAAATTCAACAGTCTTATGAAGTCTTATGAAGGTTACAAACCCTGCCAGATCTGGCTCCTGCTGACCCTACCAGCTTCATCTCACACAACTGTTCCTCTTGGTCTCTGTTCTGTGCTCTTGCCAGCCTCAAAGCCTTCCTACTGCAACCTTTGTCTTCCACTCCAAGTATTCTCAACTTCACTCATTCTGGCCTCTCCTATTCCTCCAACCTCCATCTCTCACCATAATGCCTACCTTTTTCTCCCTCTTTCTCACTTTAAGTTTTGTTTCTGAAATTTTTAATGTGGTTGAATAATTTGCTGTGTACTCATGGGTTACCATATAGACAGTTGTTGATTTTGTTTGTCCAATCCCTCTCTCCTCAACTTTTGGTAACTGCCCTCCCCCTTCTGTAGGAGAGCCTCTCCTTCTCCAATCTTAATACTACAAGTCCATTCCCCCAGGGGGCATGCGACCCAAGTCTGATCAATGTAGTCTCACATTCCCCAGTGCTTTATTATGCATATTGTTAGAGTCTCATTGGGAGAGACATTGGGCCAAGTCTTAAACAAATTAAGCAATATACAGATGTGGCAGTATGAAGCTTAGTGGATCCCATAAGATCATGTCCTTAGAGCTAATTCATTCCTGTGTGTGTAAACCTATTGTAGAAAGGACCTTTTGAATAGATCACTTCAGTAGGGTATGACCCAGGGTGGGTCATAATCCTTTTACTGGGGCCCATTATAAATAGGATAAACTTGCAGAGAGACACAGAAAAAAAAAAAGTGGCAGAGGCCTGCAGAAGTTGATGAGCCTGGGAGAGAGAAAAGCCATAGGTCCAGAGGAGAGGGGAAAGACTAGCGGACTGGCATTGTGCTCTGTCATGTGCCTGATTGCCCACAGGTGCAACTTGGAGAGACTGCATTTCTTGATGATGCCTTGATTTGGAAACTTTCATAGTCTCAGAACTGTAAGCTTTTAACCTAATAAATTCCCATTATAAAAGCCAACACATTTCTGGTATATGCTCCCTGCAGTGTTTAGCAAACTAAAACAACGGGTTAGGATTTCTTAAATGTTTCAAATCCATTAATTTTTTCAACAAACACTTATTGGTCACCTTCTCTGCTAACTACTGTGCTGAGAACTGGGGAAACAGCAGTGAACAAAGCACACAAAAATCCTCCCTACACTACAATTTTGATACCGTGGGCCTTGTGCTCACTAAAACTCTATGTGCTAAGTGAAAGGGGGGACAAAGCATATACTGAATCCATCAAAAACTTTTGTAATCAATTAGATTTTACCACAGATTTTTGGAATTTTCTCTAAGACTAATCTATTCTATAAAGTGTATTAAAATACAAGCTATTAATAGAAAGAGACATTAAAATTCTATTCTCTCGAAGAGCTGAATCATTCTGCTAGTTAGAGATAATATGTAATCAGTCCTGAATCTAAAATGAAAAGTAGAGACATGGCACAAGGTCGTACTCACATCTTTCTTCTCCAGAGATTTGCAGAACATCAGCACTGTGTTAAAAAGAAAATGATTAAAAAGACAAATCTTAGTCCCAGCTGACATCCTACCAAAATTATATGCATAAAATCATTTTATGCAAGAAAAATGACACTGCCCATGAGATTAAATTAAACATATTATTATTCCACAAGGAACATTGTGATTTCCCAGTATTTTCCTGAATGAGCACGAAGACCACTGCACTCTCAGAGGTGGTGCCATGAAGGAAAAAATACTTCCTAAGTGTCTATCATGTGACAGGCAGTTAGTTCCAGGTGTAGGGGTCCAATAGTGAGCAAGTCCTCAGCCTGAATTCTATTGGGAGATAAGCAGTAAATGAAGAGACCAATAGACATCAAGTAATGATACATGTGATAAAGAAAAATAAAATTGGGTATAGAACTATAAGAGAAGATGTCTGGGTGGGTCAGGGAGTTCTCTCTGAAGAGGGGACCTTCAAGGATACATGAAAACAATGAGGGAGGGAGCTGGGAAATATCGAAGAAATAGAGCAAATCAAGTCTATGTAATGTATTTGCTATGATACTTCACTTTAGAGTTCATGTTGCAACTTAATCCTCTAGGGAACAAATGCTAATGGACAGAACATGTATATTTCCTTCCCCAACTAACTGAATAGCAGAAGGTAACAGGCCTCAAGGAATAGAGCTCCATAAATAGCCAGAGGTGACTTGGGGGACCAAGTTATGATTTCTAGGACCTTGAAAAATTTTGCAAGTATTTGGAATTTGTCTTTGCTATGCTTAGGCCTTTCTCTGAACTTCCTGCTGTTCCCAGGCCCCAGTGGTCTCATGCCAATCAAGGCTGTGACACCCCACCTGGGCTGTTTGGTGGACATCTAGGATGTGCTGGGCCAGCACCCCTCCTCCCTTCTTCGGGGTCATGTTCTCCTTCTCACTGCTACCATGTGGTTAAAAAGAAGCTGCCAAATTATTACAAATCCTGCCCTTTGGTCACATGTGATGGATCTCTGAGTACGAACATGATCAAAAAGAGTATTTCATGCTTTGGCTACAGAGTATTTCATAACCTAGTCAAGATTATGCCAAATAACAAGTCAAGTTAATTAGTATCCATCTGCAGGAGTTTTTGATTTGGAGTTTAGAAAAAAATCAGTTTATGTCTAGCAGCAAAGCTGTGAAAGCTGAGGCAGGGAAGCTGCTGACAGCCTTGCTCCCTGTTGCAGAGGAAGCTATGCTGAGGGAATGATGCCTCATGCTGACAGAAGTAGAGGGATGACAAAGACAGTTAGTGGTGTTGGCTTCCTTGGTTCCAGAGAACCTTGAGTCCCAGTTATATACCTTCTGCAATTATGAAAGACTGCTTATAAATTCCCCTTTTGCCTAATCTAGATGTGGTCAGTTTCTGTTGTGATAAGAGTCCTAATACAAATGCCTTCCTCCACCTTACTCCCAAGTTCTAAAATATACTACTAGCTTCCCACGCTTTCTAAATAAAATTCCTCTCCAAGATGATAGGAGAAAGTAATCTGATTGGCTAACTGAAGCAATTCATACTAAGATGTGGACAATTCAAAAGCTTCCCTGGAGCCTTGGCCTTAAGATTGAACCATTTTATGACCCAGCAATTCTACTCCTAAGTATATGCCCAGGAGAACTGAAAATATATGACCACACAAAAGCTAATGTTCACACAAAATGTTCATAGCAGCATTATTCATAGTAGATAAAATGTGGAAAAAAGCCAAATATTCCCCAACTGTTAAACAGATAAGCAAAATGTGGTATATACTTGTAATGGAATATTATTTGGCCATGAAAAAGAATGAGCACTGACACATGTGACAACATGGATGAGCCTTGAAAACATTATGCTAAATGAAAGAATCAGAAGACCACACACTGCATGAATTCATTTATATGAAATATCCAAAATATGGAAATTCACAGAGACGAATGTTCCATAACAATGTATTGTGTTGATGGAGAGGTGTTATATGAGAATTCTGCACGTTTGCTTGATTGTTTTGTAAGTTCACAACTTCTCTAATAGAAATATTGAAAAAAAAGAGAGAACTAAGATCAGTGACCTAACTACACAGCTGGAGGAACAAGAAAAAAACAGCAAACTCTTCCCAAAGCAAACAGAAATTACAAAATAACAAAGATCAGAGTAGATATAAATGAAATTGAGAACAATAACAACAAAAAAAAATTAACAAAACCAAAAGTTGGTACTTTGAGAAAAATCAATAAAATTGACAAACCCTTAGCTAGACTGACAAAAGAAAAAAGAGAGAAGATGCAAATAAGTAAAATCAGAAATGAAAGTGGGGACATTACTACTGACCCCACAGAAATAAGGGAGATGAGAAGAGGATACTATGAACAACAAACTAGACAAAATAGATGAAATGGACAAATTCCTAGAAACACGAACAACCTGCATTGACCCTAGAAGAAACAGAAGACCTTAGCAAACCAATCACAAGTAAATTGAAACAGTCATCAAAAACTTCCACAAAATGAAAAGCCCTAGACCAGATGGCTTCACAAGTGAATTCTACCAAGCATTAAAGAAGATTTAATACCAATTGTGATGGTTAGGCTAATGTGTCAACTAGGCCAGGTAATTGTGTCCAGGTGATTGATCCAGCAAGCACTGGGCTAATTGTAATACAAGAGCATTTATGGACTTCGATCACCAGTAAGTTTATTGTGCGGATGGCTGATTACATCTGCATCAATCAGAGAGATTGCATCATCAATGGGTGAAGCTTTTATCCAATCAGTTGAATGCCTTAAAAGGGGAAGTGATTTCAACATTCAGAAAGAATTTCCGAGCTCATCTTTGGATAGCCAACTACTCCCAGGAACTCATTAAGGACCTTTCATCGAACTTTCATCAGAGCCCCTGGTTTGCAACCTGCCTTTGGAACCTGGACTTGTGCATCCCCACGGTCGCGTGAGAGACTCTTATAAAATCTCATATTATTGACAGATATCTCCTGTTGATTCTGTTTCCCGAGAGAACCCTGACTACACCAATCTTACTCAAAATCTTCTGAAAAATTGAACAAGAGGGAATGCAACCAAACTCATTCTATGAAGCCAACATCACCCTAATACCAAAGCCAGATAAAAATATAAAAAAAGAAAATTACAGACCATTTTCCCTAATGAATAGGTGCAAAAATTCTCAACAAAGTGCTCACTAATCCAATCCAACAACACATTAAAAGAATTATTAATCATGTTCAAGTGGGTTTTATACCAGGCATGCAGGGGTGGTTCAACACAAAAAAAATCAATCAGTATAATACATAACATTAATAAATCAAAAAAGAAAATCACATGATTATCTCGATTGACACAGAAAAGGCATTTTACAAAACACCAGCATCCTTTCTTGATAAAAACACCCCCAAAACACAGGAATTGAGGGAAACTTTCTCAACATAATAAAGGGCATTTATGAAAACTCCACAGCTAACATTGTATTCAATGGTGAAAGATTGAAAGCTTTCCCGTTGAGATCGGGAATGAGACAAGATGCCCTGTCACCACTGTTGTTCAGTATAGTTGTTAGAGGTTCTAGCTAGAGCAATCAGGGAAGAAAAAGAAATAAAAGGCATCAAAATTGGAAAGGAAGAAGTAAAACTTTTGCTATTCACAGATGATATGATCCTATACCTAGAAAGTCCCCCAAAATCTACAACAAAGCTACTAGAGCTAATAAACAAGTTCAGCAGAGTGGCAGGATACAAAATTAAGTAGTGTTTCTATACACTAGTAATGAACAATCTGAGGAGAAAGTCAGGGAAAAAATTCCATTTACAATAGCAACTAAGAGAATCAAATATTTAGGAACAAACTTAACCAAGGACGTAAAGGACCTGTATTCAGAAAGCTACAATGCATTGCTAAAAGAAATCAAAGAAGACCTAAATAGATGGAAGAACATTCCATGTTCATGGGTTGGAAGGCTAAATAACGTTAAGATGTCAATTTTACCCAAATTTATTTACAGGTTCAATGCAATCCTGATAAAAATTCCTCCAGCCTTTTTTTTAAAGAAATGTAAAACACAATTATCAAATGTAATTGGAAGGGTAAAGGGCCCCGAATAATCAGAAACATCTTAAAAAGGAAGAATGAAGTTGGAGGACACTCACTTCTGGACTTTAAATCATATAACTTAGTTACAGTGGTAATAACAACATGGCACTGCATAAAGATAGACACACAGACCAATGGAACTGAATTGATTGTTCAGAAACAGACCCTCACATCTATGGTCAAGTGATTATTATTTTTTAAAGGTAGAAATGCATTTTATCTTATTTTTTGTACATTTAATAATTGAAAATACAAACAATTAAAAACTAAAAAGTAAACACAGATAAATAAATATACACATTTCTCAATTAAATGTACTGGATACATATAAAAATTTTTTTGAATCAAACAATATGTTACACAATATATTTGGTTCATAGTAACACATTTGTATAGTATTTGTCCTTTTGTGTCTGGCTTGCTTCGCTCAACATAATGTCCTCCAGGTTTATCCATGTTGCCATATGTTTATGACTTCATTTCTTCTTACAGCTGCATAATATTCCATCGTGTGAATAGACCACAGTTTGTTTATCCATTCATCTGTTGATGGACACTTGGGTTGTTTCCAACTTTTGGCAATGGTGAATAATGTTGCTATGAACATCAGTGTGCAGATGTCTGTTCGTGTCACTGCTCTCCGTTCTTCTGGGTATATACCCAGTAGTGGTATTGCTGGGTCATGTTGCAAGTCTATATTCAACTTCTTTAGGAACTGCCAAACAGTCCTCCATAGTGGCTATACCATTTTGCATTCCCACCAACAGTGAAGAAGTGTTCCTCTCTCTACACATCCTTTCCAACACTTGTAGTTCTCTGTTTTTTTAGTACTGGCCATTCTGATAGGTATGAAATGCTATTTCATTATAGTTTTGATCTGCATTTCCCTAATCACGAGTGACGTTGAGCATTTCTTTATGTGTTTTTTTGCCACTTGTATTTCTTCTTTGGAGAAATGTCTATTCAAGTCTTTCGCCCATTTTTTAATTGGGTCGTTAGTCTTTTTATTGTTGAGTTGTAACATCTCTTTATATATCCTGGATATTAAACCCGTATCAGATATGTGATTTCCAAATATTTTTCCCCATTGAACTGGCTGCCTTTTCACCCTTGGTCAAGTGATTATTGACAAGGCTGTTAAGACCACCCAGCTGGGCCAGAGGAGTCTTTTCTAAAAATGTTGCTGGGAGAACTGGATATCCAAATCCAAAAGAAAGAAAGAGGACCCCTATCTCACACTTATACAACAATTGACTCAAAATGGATTAAAGATCTAAATATAAAAGCTAGAACCATAAAACTTCTAGAAGAAAAGGAAGGGAAACATCTTCAAGACCTGGTGGTGGTGATGGTTTCTTAAAAATTACACCCAAAGCGCGAGCAACAAAAGAAAAAAATGGATAAATGGGACCTCCCCAAACTTAAACACTTTTATGCTTTAAAGGACTTTGTCAAGAAAGTAAAAAGACAGCCTACCCAATTGGAGAAAATATTTGGAAACCACGTATCCAGTAAGGGTTTGATTCCATGCTATATAAAGAGATCATATAACAACAATAAAAGGGCAAGCAATCCAATTTAAAAATGGGCAAAAGACCTAAATAGACATTTTTTTCCAAAGAGAAAATATAAATGGTGAAGAAACACATGAAAATAGTTCAATACAACTAGCTCTTAGGGAAATGCAAATCAAAACTAAAATGAGATATCATTATCCTCTCATACCTCATAGAATGGCCATTATTTAAAAAACAGAAAACTACAAGTGCTGGAAAGGATGTGGAGAAATAGGAACATTCCTTCAATGTTGGTGGGATTGTAAAATGGTGCAGTCTCTGTGGAAGACAGTTTGGCAATTCCTCAGGAAGCTAAATGTAGAACTGCCGTATGAACCGGCAATCCCTCTACTAGGAATATATCCAGAAGAACTGAAAACAGTGATGTGAACAGACATTTGCATACTGATGTTCATAGAGGCATTCTTTAAATTGCCAAAAGATGGAAACAATCCAAGTGTCCATCAACCAATGAATGGATAAACAAAATGTGGTGTATACCTATGATAGAATACTATTCAGCTGTAAAAAGAAATGAACTTGGAATGTACATGACAACATGGATGAGCCTTGAGGACATTTTGCTGAGTGAAATAAGCCAGACACAAAAAGACAAGTATTGTATGGTCCCACTAATATGAACTAAACATGAAGAATAAACACATGGAGTTAAAATAGAGAGTATAGGCTATTAGGAGATAGGGTGAGGGCTGATGCTTAAAGTATGTATAATTTTTAATTAGCTTGCCTGTAAAAGTGTGGAAATGGATAGAGTTGATGGTAACACATTATAGTGAGCATACCTAACACTGATGCTTTATAAATAGATTTATGGTTCAAAGGGGGAAGTCTAGGGACATAAAAGTCAATTGAAAGAAAGCTAGAGAATAATCTAGGGACTGTATAACATAGTGACCCCAGGCGTGGATGAAGATTGAGGTTAATAGTACAAATATAAGAATGTTCTTCTATGAACTAGAACAAGAGTATATCACTGTTACAAGGTAGTAAGTAAAGGGTGATGCATGGGAAAACTCAATTAATGTAACTTATGGACTATAGTTAATAGCAATATTGTAATATTCTTGCATCGATGTCAGAGAAGGTACTATATTAATGCTAAGGGTCAATAACAGAGGGCATGGGATTTTTTTCTTTCGGACTAAGGAAAACGTTCAAAAATTTACTGAGGTGATGACTGCACAACTCTGTGATGAAACTGAGAGCCACTGGGTGTACACTTTGGGTGGATTGTACAAGGCATGGGACTGAATATCACAGTGAACCATGTGGTGTATGATGGACTGTGATTAACAGTACATATATGAGAGTGTTCTTTCATGAACTATAACAAATGTACAATACTAATACAAGGTGTTAATAATGGGGGGGGGGTATATGGAAAAAATATACCTAATGTAAGCTATAGACCATAGTTAGTAGTAATATTTTGATGATGTTTTTTCATAATCTGTAACAAATGTTCCATAACAATGCAAGATGTTGGTGGAGGGGTGTATATGGGAATTCTGCATGTTATGCATGATTGTTCTGCAAGTCTGCAACTTCTCTAATAAAAAATATATATATTTAAATGTTATGGAATTAGATAGTGGTAATGGTTGCACAACCCTTTGAATATTCTGAAAATCACTGAATTATACATTTTAAAGGATAAATTTTATGATATGTGAATTATATCTCAATTTTTAAAAAAATTGAACTGTTGGCTGAATTTCCTGGTGAGATTTAAGGGAGGTGGTATTTTTGAGGAGGGGTGACTCACTTATGCTCCTTTTCTTCTCTGTGCTGACACCCTCACCACACCCATTAGCAGGTGGGAACAAGAGTTGCAACCTGACATTCTGGTCTCCCATAGAGGCTCAGACCTAGGGTTCTCAAAGCACATATCTTCAAGAGCTAAAATCAAACACGGACCATCTTTTTCAATCACTGGAAAAAGTTAATAGATATAAAAAAGATTTTCTCCCATAGATTTAGCTTTAAATTTTGGTGCTGCTTCCACTGGTCTGTTGCAAAGTGCTAGTGCCATGCTCAGCACACCCTGACAGAGATGTGTCTTGTTAAAGCAGAAATCTGGAAGGGATACAGTCCTACCTGCCAAACTCCAGTTTTTAGGTGAGAGGCAGAGCTGCCATAAGGCAAAGTTATGAGGCAGGTAAAGTTTGTCTTCACAGTCTTCCATCTTCTCTTTCTGCCTTTTTTCCCTGAGTGCTCTCTCATATACTCTAGGAATCTGACATCTCTACAATTGGTGACCCATCCTTGAAATTGGTTTATCATTACCCCTTAATGAACTTTATGCCATAGAAATATTCATATAAGTACACAAAGATGTTCATGGTATCATTTTTCTGCTTTAAACTTTAAATTTTTAAATTAGACAGTTGCAAAAAATTATTTTTTGCAACTTTTGTATTAACCTACAAAGAAAGAACTCCAACACATCTCTCCCAGATACCTAGATCCATCAATTCTAACATTTTGCCACATTTGCCTATCTATCCACATATCTCTATCTCTCTCTCTATCCATCTATCATCTGTTTTCTGAATATTTGAGAGTAGGTTGTATACATTATGCTCTTTGAACACATAATACATTACATCATTTTTAATAATGGCTTCCAATCAGAAGCAATGTATATATAGGCAATGGGAGAAATATTGTAATGTATTAGAATTAAACAAAACAAAACCAAAAAACTCCCCGTGGAGGATTTACATTACAGAGCAGAATAAGGGAGAAGCCACTCCTAAATGAATGTCTAATGGGTGTGAGTTTGGAAGGGGATTGGGATTTGGATAGTGGTGGGGGAATACCACCCTGAGGCTGCCTATTGGTCTGAAAAGATTCCTGATAAGATACAATCTGCCTTGGTGTCTGAGCTTTCCCTTAGGCTTTTCCTTTGCTGAAATAGCCCACATACTCTCCCCACCCCCACATCTACCCTTTGAAAGGACTCTGCACAGCTTTCAAACTGCTCCCCAAAGGTACCTATCAATATATGTCCCTCTTCTTCCCCACTCAGCTCAGGGTTCTTTGGTCTCATTCAGTTCTGAATCTCCATCATTTAGCAGACTGCCTGACATGTAGCAGGCAGTAAGTATCATTAAACAAAATAATGAGCGAATGAACTTATCTCTTTCAACAAAATTGATCACACCATTCTCTGAGATCCCATAGCATTTTGTTTGTGTCTCCTTGATGGCATTAAGACTCTCTACCTTGCATTGTAATTTATTTGTTTGAAACCCTGCTTTCCCACTGGAATAAAAGCCTTTTGAGGGCAGGAACCACATAACACCAAGCATAATACTTTGTGTATAACAAATCATTCAACTAATATTTAATGTACTTGAGAACTTTTTATTTTGAAAAACAAGTATTCATTATGATCCAATTAATATGGAATATAGCCTAACATTGATGTAGGAATATAAATAGTATTTTACTTCCATGGTACTCTCATCCTAGAGCCTAGGGCTGTTCTGATTTATGCACACAGGCCTGGCAGCCAGAGCAGCTCAATTAACTTGCTCTTCCTCTCTCTCTTTCCCTCAGGCCTCCCCTCCAGCTAATGATAATTTTGATTTTCACACTCTCGGGAAAACTGGCACCTGGAAAAGACAGTAGGTTACTTCAGTTCAACAGAAAGTCATCTGCACAATCAAGAATAGATCTGCTCCCTCAGTCATTCTGGCATGGATCTGGAATGCAGGGATGTTTCTCATTTGGGACTCAGATGACACGCATCAAAAGGAAAGGCTACTTGTCAATTGCACATCCCTCTGCGCATTAGGAACCAGAGACGGCTTCTCTATCCTCATGAGACTTTAAGACCCCATTGCATACCTGCTTTATATCCCAGGCTCTCCTTCACTGATTATGAGCATGGCACAGGCTCTGTTGACATTGTGTAGGACATAGCTATCTTTGTAATGTGAGAGGAACTTTAAGGTATAGCTATTTAATATTCAGAGAGTAATTTGCAGGTACCAGCTTTGTCACCAAGTCTGCTCAATGATGCCGAACATGAAAACCTGGATTGTCTCTTTCCAAGCTGTTATCCAGGCTAGCTAAATGAGCCATTTTACCTCTGGCCTGAACTCCAAGAGTAGCTGGAGTTTGGGGACCCATCTGTATATTCAGCCAGACCAGGTTTTCTTTGTCAGCACTATTGACATTTTGTCAGAAAATTCTTTGTTGTGGGGACCCTTCTATGCATGGTAGGATTTTCAGCAACCTCCCTGAAACCTCTACTCATTAGATGCCCATAGCACCATCCCTTCCCCCAAACAGTTGTGATAACCAAAATTGTGTCCTAACATTGCCAAATATCTGCTAAGGGGCAAAATCACCCCCAATTGAGAACTACTGACCTATACCCCAAGCTGTTTGTTCATTTTCCTCTGGGCCAGCAATGGATATTCTCAACTTCCTTTCATCTCTAGGCTCCCTAGACTGAGATGTGTCTTCGGTCTTTGAACCTTAGCTTTGATTCTGTTTCTGCCTTATTTGCCTGACAACTGCTGGTGTCCTGGTTGTTTGAGCTCCTTGATGTCATTTCCTTCTGGCCTTGGAATGATCTCACTGTTGTTCCGTTTCTGCCCATCAACCTTTGGGCCAACAAAAATAATGTCATTCAAAAATCCCAACTCTGGTGTGGTGATTTATCTCCATGAAGTTGCTTTACCAGGCCTGACCTCTCTTCCACAATCACTCATGGTCCAAGATAGCTGCTCAGCTCCAGCTATCAGAGTCACAGTCCAGCCAACAGGAAGAAGGAAGAGACGGAGAAGAGAGAAAAATTAAGGAAGTTTCCTGGATAATGCTATATAACACTTAGCCTTATATCTCATTTGTCTGAACTTAGTTACCCAGCCACACCTACCTATAAGGCAGGTTGAGGAAACGTGGTATTTAATCTGAGTGACCATGTGATCCATTTAAAAACGGAGTGGGAAAGGGGAAACATTTGAAATGAGACACAATACTGACCCTCAGGATGTTTCAGTCTAGTAGCAGAATTGGTTATATACACAACTGCCTCTAGTTAACCAAAATAACTTTTTGCCTAATGAGAAAGATATGATTACAATAATAATGAAATTATAAGGACCATAAGCTAAATACTAACTAGCCAAATGAGGATAAGGACACATGTTTATATTTGTGCAAGTCTGACTATAATTCCTCATATCCTGAAATTTTGTTCTACAACAAATTTGAGCTTAATTTTCAGAAGAGTTTGCATATTAGGAAGTGAATGCAGGAAACTCAGTTACCAACATTTAAAATGTTGGGAATAATAATTATGAGTCACTTGGTAAGTTGTTCCATTTTTATCATCTAGTAGTGGGTGTCAAATTGACTGTTCCTTTATTTTTAGCTATGAGATATGTCACATTCCCTGGTGAAATGTATTGACTGAATATAAAAAAAGATCTATAGTATCAATAGGGTTGTCAAGCCTTTTCAAAGATTATCCCAAAGTGGTAATTTACTTTTATGGTACAAATTGACATGTCATTTTCCAGTGCCAAAAGTCCAAAGGAGTTGGAACTGAGGCAGCTCTTACTCTTCCAGTTGCCAAATTTTTATAGCTCTTCCCCTAGAGAACTCTATTCTGTTATTATGCTGTTCTGATGGCCTCTGTGGAGTGTTGGCCTGATCTCATGTCTTGCCACATTTATAGAGTCAGCATTAGGGAGAAAAGTTCAGTTTTAAACTCTCAGAATAGGAAGCAGACAGCTTAAATGAGGATCAACAGATTTGCTTTTACTTTCTTGAGGAAACTTGCATGCAGCAGAGTCAAAAGAAAGCTCACCTCTCTTTGGTACTTAAGAAAGAAGCTCCATGTCCTCCAATTTTGATTCCAGTTACTATCATCACTCATTTCTGGAATTCTTTAGTAATATGTAGTGTCTCAGAGGTAGAGAAGGAAATGAAGCAATTTCAAATATCAGTCCTTGGATATGATAGAGGAGGTGGCCATCCCCATGGAATGTTGCAATTGGTGATGCAATAGCTTTTCTAAAGTTCCAGGGCCTGGAGAGAGGACCTGCAGTGAGGAGGTGCTGACCCTGGCAGCTGCAACCAGAGATCAAAGGGCATACTTTATAAGACAGTGTCTTTTCAGTCACTTCCATACACTTGACTAGCAATCACCACCAGCAGTCTCAGCTTCCATCAGGAAGGATGATGGGGTCCTTCCATATCTTTGCATATTTGTGTGTTACACATGCACAAGGCTAGTTCTGTGAAGGAAAAATATATGTAAATTGCCCAGCACTGTGCCTGACACACAACAGTAGGTGCTCAATGAGTGAGAACTATTATTATAGTTATTATGAGAGTGATGGGGCTTCACAAAGCCCCTTCTTCCTGGCCTACAAATCCAATTTTTTATGGGCCATTTTCCTGGGTCAATTTTGAGGTCATGTATGCAGATTAGAAAAATGGACTTGTTATCTGGGACCTGGGGTAGTTAGTCTCTCTCACTTTCTTGCAATAGTTTGTTAGCATGTGTTTTAGTTTGCAAGCTGCCAAAAGCAATATACCAAAAATGGGTTGGCTTTTAAAATGGGGATTTATTAACTTATAAGTTTACAATTCTGAGATTAAGAAAAATGCCCAAATCAAGGCATCAGGCGGTACTCTCTCCCCAAAGACTGGCTGCCAAAGCCTGGACTCCTCTGTCAAATGAGAAGGCACATGGTGTCATCTCCCTTTACCTCTGGGTCTCATTTCCATGGCTTCCTCTCTCAGCTTCTGTGGATTTCTCTGTGTGCTCCCAAGCCACATTGAGTTCAGCTTCTGACTTCCAGAACTTTCTCTGTCAGCTTCTGGGGGTTTCTTTCTATCTCTGTGGCTCTTACTCTGTGTCTCTATCCATATTCATTCCATTTATAAAGGACTCCAGAGAGAGGATTAAGACTCAACCTGAGCCAGGCCGTACTGAAGTAATCTATCAAAAGGCTCTACATGGAAGTGATCTAATCAAAAGATCCCACCTACAATAGGTAGGACCCACAGGAATGGATTAGCTCTAAGGACATGATTTTCTGGGGTCCATACAGCATTGAACCATCACAGAAGGTTTATTTTCCTGTCATTTTCTTCCTCCCTTCCCACTTGTATTATTCAGCCAAAGGGGTGCTGATGCAAAATACCAGAAATCAGTTTTTTTTATAAAGGGTATTTATTTGGGGTAGAATCTTATAGTTACTGGGCCATAAAGCATAAGTTTCTTCCCTCACCAAAGTCAGTTGCTATGTGTTGGAGCAAGGCAGCTGCCAACATTTGGGTTCAGGCTTCTTGGGTTCCTCTCTTCCTGGGGCTATGTTTCTCTCCGGGCTCAGCTCCTCTGTTTCCTCCACAAGGTAAGCTGTAGATTATGAGGCTCTCTAGGCTTTGCCTCGCTCCACAAGGCCAGCTGTGAACTCTCAGGCAAATGGCTCGTCTCTATCCCGGGGCCTTCTCTCCTTCCTCACCAGAACTCCAACATCAAAACTGCTACAACTCTGACCTTTGCCAAGCCTTTTATATTTGATTCCCCACCCACCAAGGGGTGAGGCTCAATGCCCTACTGACGTGGCCCAGTCAACATCCTAATCATAACTTAATTATGTCCATATTAATAGACCAGTTTACAAGCATAATCCAATATCTATTTTGGAATTCATAACTATATCAAACTGCCAAACTGCTATACCACCCAACCCCCAAATATGTACTTTTTCTTCAAGGTCCAGAATAAATGTCAGCTTTTCTTTTAATCTATACCTCATCACTTTTCTACCTAGTTATCCATTCTCTCCTCTGGGTACCCACAGCATTTTGCTTATATCTCTTATGCTGGAATTTATTTATGTGGTGCCAGCTCCAATGACTGAATTCTTCAAAGGTTAAGGATGATTTCTTCTTTATCTTTGTATTTTTAATTATTAAAACATTGCCTGACCACCATCGGTGGGGTAAGCAATAACAGCTGAGGCCCCTCCCCTTAACATTAGCAAGGGAGAGGAATAATTAATAGCTTAAAAGGTGACCACACAAGCCAAGAGGAGCCCACATCAAATCTTGGTGCATATTTCTGTCTCTCTCCCCATTTCTCAGGAAGCTCTGTTCTTTTCCCCCATTTCCCATAAATTCTTTTTACTGGTCCAACTAATAACAAAAACAAAAAACATTACCTGAAACATTAACTGTGGTATATCCATACAACAGAATATTATTCAGGGCTAAAAAAAAAAAAAAGACATATGAAGCCATGAAAATACATGGAGGAACTTCAATTCATGTTATTTAGTTGAAGAATCAAGTTTGAAATACTATATACTGTATGATTCTAATTATATGACATTCTGGAAAAGGCAAAAATTATAGAGGCAGTAAAAACATCAGTGGTTGCCAGGGTTTGGGGTGAGGGGAAGAGGGATGAAGAGGTGAAACACAGGGGATTTTTAGGGAGGTGAAACTATTCCATATGATCCTGTAATGGTGGACACGTGACATTATGCATTTGTCAAAACCCAAAGAACTTTACAGCACAACAAATGAACCTTAATGTGTGTGTTTTAAAATATAATTATACAGGAGGTTGGAGGAGCACAGGAAGGAATGTATGAAACAACTTCACTGAAGGGGCTAGGGAGAAAAGGTGCTGACCTAAGTAACTTTGGAAATGAGTAGAGTATGTAAGACTAAAGACAGAGGGAGCAGATGTGGCTTAAGTGGTTGAGTTCCTGCTTTCCACATGGGAGGTCCCGGGTTCGGTCTCTGGTGACTCCTAAAAACAAAACAAAACAAAACAAAAAACGAACAACAAGGAAACAAATGAAATAAAACAACTCAGGGGAGCCGACGTGGCTCAGTGATTGAGTGCCAGCTTCCCACATACAAGGTTCCAGGTTTAATCCCTGGCCCTGGAACCTCAATAAAAAAATAATTGTACACAAGCATTGTACTTTAGTTGATAAAGTTGTTTTCCTGACCAGCATGGGTTAGCAATTTTGATACTGCTATATGTGTATACTGGAATTGAATAATTAAGTAAACAGATGGTGGGAGCCAGATTAATCATAGCTGGAGTGGGAATTTACAGATAAGCAAGGGAAGGAAATTAGGATGATCCATGTGGTAATGGATTAGAGTTGGAGACATCTATATGAACTGATGTCTAAATTTATATATACATACAGAAATATTTATAAATATGTATACATACATGGGTTATTATTTAGACATATATTTCTTTGTTCTGTTAGCTGAAAAGGCCTAAAAGAACCCATTAGTAACGAGAAATTCTAGTACCAAGATCTTGGTTTCTAATACCATTCTCCAATAAAAAGAACCAGGACTTCCTGGAGAGATGACTGATTTTAGGACTGGGGCAGAAATGTACAATGTAAGTCTATAGCATCTTATAGTGCCTGAAAATAAAGAAGTATTCAAAAAAAAAATTCAACTAATATTAATGGGGGTATGCTGAAGGGGCATAGGCCAACTGGAAGAGCTCTTAATGGCTAAAGGTGGAACAATTTGAGAAATAAAATAAAAATTAAAAAGTAATATTGGGAGAAGCAGCTGTGACTCAAGCAATTGAGCCCCCGTTTACCACATGGAGGACCCAGATTCAATCCCCAGGACCTCCTGGTAAAAAAAAAAAGACATCCCAGACCTGCGCAGCACAGAGAGGCACAGGCCCCAGCGAAATGATGCAACCATATATAGATGGAAAAAAGCAATATTGGATTATAATCCAAAGTATAAAATATATGTCCATGAGTCCATACTGATATAGATAAATAATTGAATAAATTAATAAATGTGGGAGAAGCGACAAATCTTCCATTCATAAGAATTAGAAATAATTTTTGTAGATACAATGCCTTTAAGGAGAGGGAGAATAACTCCAACTCCTTACATGTGGGCTGTGCACAGTGACTTACCACCAAAAAGTAAAGTATGCTAACATTGAGGAAAAAGAGAAACTTTACAACAGAGAGACCAGACAAACACTACCTCAGCCAGGTGATCAAGGTTATAAGTCATGTTGCTAGTACATACTTTTTTTTAATTGTTAATTTTTACTTTATTTTGTACATTTAATAACTGAAAATATAAACAATTAAAAACTAAAAAGTAAACACAAATGAATAAATATATACATTTCTCAATTAAATGTAGAACATACTTTTGATGTGATGTGATGAAAATGGCACTTTACCTCTGTGGTTTTCCTCCCCTAAACCCCAGTCTAATTATGAGAAAAACATCAGACAAATTCCAATTTGAGGGACATTCTACAAAATACCTGCCCAGTGCTCCTCAAACCTGTCAAGGTCATCAAAAGCAAGTAAAGTCTGAGCAACTGTTAATAGTCAAGAAGAGCCTAAGGAGATGTGGTTTGGAGTTATGTACCCTAGAAAAACATGTTCTTAAAGTTAATCTATTCCTGTGGGTAGGACCTTTTGATGAGGTTACGTCAGTAAAAATATGGTCCAACTTAATCAGGGTGGGTCTTCTTCCTATTACTGGAGTCCTTTATAAGCAGAATGAAATTCAGACAGAAAGAAAGAAGCTGAAGGTCAATAGAACCCAGAAGAGAAGGGAGAGGCCAGAAGAGGCTGCCATATGCATTGCTATGTGACAAAGGGGCCAAGAACCAAGGATCGTTAGCAGCCAGCCCCAGAATGACAGTCTTTGGGAAGAAAGCAACAGCTTGATGATGGCCTTAGTTTGAACTTCTAGCCTCAAAAGAGTGAGCCAACAAATTCCCATTATTTAAGCCAACCCATTGCATGATATTTGCTTTAGAAATGAGGAAACTAAAACAGGAGACATTACAACTAAATGTAATGTGGTATCTGGAATAAGATCTTAGAATTGCAAAAGGATATTAGGCAAAAAACTAAGGAAAATTGAATAAACTATGGACTTTAGTTAATAATAATGTATTAGTATTGTTTCATTAATTGTAGCATATGTACCATACTAAAATAAGATGGTAATAATAGAGGAAACTGGGAACTCTTTGTACTATCTTCTCATTTTTTTCTATAAATCTAAAACTATTCTAAAAAATAAAGTCTTTTAAGAAACATTGCCTTTATTATTAAAGAACCTAGGGCCCAGAGAAGTTAATTTTCCCAAGTTAGCAAATATACATTATAGTCAGTATAACCTAAATATAAACATGATGTTTTAGTCTGCTAAAGCTGAAAAATACCAGAAATGGTTTGGTTTTCATAAAGGTGATTTATTAGGGTAAAAGCTTACAGTTGCAAGGTTGTGAAAATGTCCAAATCAAGGCATTGTCAGAGATTCTGTCTCACCAAAGGTCAGCTTCTGGCAATCCTAGACTCCTGCCACATGGCAAGGCAAGATGGTGGACCATCTCTGCTTTCTTCTTCAGGCTCGCTTTCTCCCCACGCTCAGCTTGTGGGCAATCAGGCATATGGCTCATCACTTCCAGGGCTTGTCTCTTTAGCTTTGGGCTGCTCCACTGATTCCAGCCTCTGGCCTCTTTCTCAGCCTCTTGGGGTTTCTCTGTCTTTCTGCGGTGATCCTGGAGTCCTCTTCCACACCTGGCAGGCTCAGAGTTGTGGCTCTCTTTCTCTCTGTGTTTCTCTGCATGTTTCTCACGTTTATAAAGGACTCCTACTCTGTGTCACGCCTCATTAAAGTAGTCCAATCAAAAGCTCCCAACTGGGGGCGGCTGTGGCTCAAATGGTTGGGCGTCCACCTGCCATATGGAGGGACCTGGGTTCGATCCCCGAGACCTCCCGGTAAAATAAAAAATATATATATAGAAGGCGCATGGGCTGCCAGGCTCTGTGTGCCGCTGAGCCGTCTGGCCCGGGGAGCCATGCAGCAGGATGATGACGTAACAGGGGAGAGACAAGACGAGATGCTCCGAAAGCTCCGGAAGCCAGGAGCTGAGGTGGCGCAGGCGGCAGAATACCTCTCTCCTACATCGGAGATCTCCAGGATCGAATCCTGGTGAAGACTGGAGGAGGAGGATGAGAAGAGATGGCAGGAAACAGACACGGAGAATTGCCCAGCAAATGGACACAAAACAGCAAATGGGGAAGGGAGGTTTAAAATGGATAAAGTAAATAAATAAATCTTAAAAAAAAAAAAAAAAAGCTCCCAACTTTATATATATATATATATAAATAACATTTTTGTAAGCAAATACACATATATGCATATATATTTATATATCATTTTGCAAATGTTTGTATGTATTGGGAGAATTTTGATTTTTACCCACAATAAAAATAAATAAAAAATTAAAAAAAAAAAAAAAAAAAGCTCCCAACTGAATTCAATACAATCAAAGGTCCCACACTCACAGGAATGGATCAGCTATAAGAACATGATCTTTCCTGGGATTCACAAAAGTTTTTAACTGTCACATATGATTTTTATTGTGATTTTTTTCTAATTTATTTAACAAACTTGTATATATTGCTTACTATGTGATAGCCACTGTTCTAAGTCCTTTATAAATATTAGCTCAATTAATCCTCATAACAATGTCATGAAGGGAGTACGATTATTCTCATTTTATAGACCAGGAACTGAGATATGGAATAGTTAAGTGGTATTTTCCCAGGATCAAAGACAAAACAAGTGGCAGAGGTGGTGTTTGGAATGAGAAAGTCCAGCTCTAGAATTTATGTGCTTAACCACTACAGTAAACTGTTTTTTATTCAAAGAAGACTTTTAAAAGTAGTTTTTAAAAGTCTTTCTCCACTGTTTTTTTTTTTCCCCTTTAAACTTTTATTTTATTTATTTTAGGCAGTGCCAGAGATTGAACCCGGGACCTTGTACATGAGAAGCAGGCACTCAACCACTGCACTATACCTGCTCCCCTTCCTTTAAATTTTATTGAAGTATATCATGCATACATGAACATACACTAACAATAAGTGTATAGTAAAAGTTGTGAACTTACAAAACATGCACACATACCATACAGGACTCCCATACATCACCCCACCACCAATACTTTGCACTGTTGTGGAATATTTGTTACAGATGATGAAAATGCATCACGAAAACATTACTACTAACTATAGTCCATATCTTTCTCCAGTGATTTTGGCAGCAAAAGTTGTTGCAGAACCGGTGAAGCAATAGACAAACAATTTCTTGAGCCACAGCCACTTCCCCCAATATTACTTTTTTAATTTTTATTTTATTTCTCAAATTGTTCCACCTTTAGCCATTAAGAGCTCTTTCAGTTGGCCTATGCCCCTTCAGCATGCCCCCATTAATTTTGGCTGAATTATTTTTTTTTAGTACTTCTTTATTTTCAAGCACTATAAGATGCTATAGACTTACCTTGTACATTTCTGCCTCAATCCTAAAATCAATTACCTCTCCAGGAAGCTCTGGTTCTTTTTATTGGAAAATGGTATGACTGGCCACTAGGGGGCGTCAAAATCCTTACAAACCTGCTTTAAAAAGGGGTAGGAAAGGTGATGTTTTCTCATCTGCATGGCTTTTAACCTCTGTTTTCATTTGCTATTCTATGAATAAACAGAAAATCACAAACATAAAATTAATATAAGCTTCTGGCCAACCAAAATGGCAGTGTAATATGCTCCAGGGTGCTGTTCCCCCACAGATTTTGAACAATAAAATGACAGAGCCATCTTCCTCAGCACTCTGGAAAACAGTTAAAAGGTTGCAGTAATTGAGTGAGGACCAAATCAAGAAAATGCAGTTTTAAAAAAGTAATAGGAGAAGCTTTTGGCACTTTTGCTGGCCTCTCTCCCAATGCAACCCTGTCCCCCCGGTACAGTGTGGAGCCAGCCTGTGCTCCTAATTTGGGTTCCTGGTCCTATTCCAGAGGCAGCTGAGTTACCCCTATGTGCATACTGAGGCATTTGTATGTTAGTGCCAATCTATCAGTCTATTGGGTGGCAATATGAAAGACTGAACCAGGACACTTGTCTCTGGCTCAAAATCCCAGAAATTGCACTGTAGGCAGAAGCAGATTGCAGACAGTACAAACAGTTTAAGTATGAATTAAGTCAAAGTGGCCTGGGCCAAAGGATTACCCGCTTTAAGACAAACAATGGAGCACCCAGGATGGGAAGAAAGTCTGTTTCATATTGAGTATAAGGGGCATTTGGATTCCTGGAAATGGAGGAATTCCTGAGGCCACAAGCAAGCACAAGCCCAGGACAAAATACAGACTCAGAAAAGATGGAGAAGACCTTGCACTTCCATTTGACTCAGGGTAATCTTCTTGATTGGAGAGCTAAACTCTGAAGGAGGACACCAGCCAAAGCAGTGCCAGTTTGCAAAGACTGTGAAATGTGTTTTTTAAATTGTTTTGTTTTGTTTTAGCTCTTGGCACTCAATAAAATCCCTGTCATATCACTAGCTAGGTACAAGCATAATAACAGCTCAGGGACTAAATCCCAGAGTTAACACTTTAAAATATTAAAATGTACAATGTGCAACAAAAGATAACAAGACAAAGAAAAGGAATGATGGCCCATACAAAGGCACAAGATAAAAATCCAGAAAACATCAACAAAGAAGATCAGATACTTCTTTGTTGAAAGATCAGATACTTTATCCAGTATGTCCAAAGACTTAAAAAAAAGAGCCTCATTGTGCTCAGGGAGAAAAAAACTAAAGGATATCAGGAAAACCACAAATGAACAATGTAAGATTCTCAACAATTGAAGTTTTTCAGGCTGAGGAGCAGAAAGAAAAAAGAAGTTTTAAAAAGTGTACAGAGTCTAAGAGACCTATGGAACATCATCAAACATACAAATATATGCATCATGGGAGTCTCAGAAGGAGTAGATATTCAAAGAACTAATGGCAGAAAACTTCCCAAATAACAAAATAAACGAATATTCACATTCAAGAAGACCAATGAATCCCAAAAAGGATACCCTTGAAAAGAACCATGTCCACATATAAGCTTTCAAACTCCCAAATGCCAAGAACAAGGAGAAAGTTCTGAAAACTACAAGAGAAAAGCAACATGTCATATATAAAGGCATCCCAATAAGATTAAGTGATGATTTCTCTTCAGAAACCATGGAAAACAAGAAGGCAGTGGGACAAAATATTTAAAGTGCTGAAAGAAAACAATTGCCAGGGGTCGGATGTGGCTCAACTGGTTGGGCGTCCGTCTCCCGTATGGAGGGACCCGGGTTCGATCCCCGGGACTTCCCAGTAAAAAAAAAAAAAAAAAGAAAAGAAAACAATTGCCAACAAAGAATTTTATACTGGGAAGCGGCTGTGGCTCAATCAGTAGGGCTCCCGTTTACCATATGGGAGGCCCCGGTTCGGTTCCCGGGGCCTCCTGGTGAAGGCAAGCCTGCCCGCACAGCGTGGTTAGCTGACCCAGCGAGCACAAGCAGCAAGGGGGGGGATAAATGAATAAATAAATAAAATCTTAAAAAAAAAAAAAAATTTATATTGGTGAGACTGCCTTTCAAAAATGAGGGAGACATTAAGACAATCCTGGATAAACAAAAACCGAGGGAGTTTGTCACTACTAGATCTGCTCTACAGGCATTGCTAAACGTGGTTCTTCAGGCTGAAAGGAAAGAACACGATAGTGGATTGAAATGGCATAAAAAAACAAAGACCTCTGTTAAAAGTAACCACATGAGTAATTATAAATGCTGATACTATTATATTGTGTTTTTTAGTGTACAACTCACTTCTTCTTAAAGATTCTAAAATAGAAATACATAAAAAGTAATGATTGGGAAATGGATGTGGCTCAAGAGGTTCGGCGTCCGTCTACCATATGGAGAGACCGGGGTTTGATCCTTGGTACCTCCCGGTTAAAAAAAAAAAAAAAAAAAAAAAAAAAAGTAATGATAAAGCTATGGTTTTATACATACAGTGTGTATAAAGATATAATTTGTAACAAGTACAACAAAAATTTCAGGGAACAGAGGGATACAAGAGCAGTGTATATATTTGTTTTGAAGTTAAATTGGTACAAATCAAATATGATCATTATAGATTTATGACATTAAATTTAAGCCCCATGGTAACACAAAGAAAATATATGAAAAATATATACAGAGAGAAATAAGAAGGTACTCAAAATGGTACAATAAAAAAATCAAATAATATGGAAGTAGGCATTAATAGAAGAATTGAGGTACAAAAATGTATAAGACTTACAAAGGCCAAATAAAATAGCAGAAGAAAGTTCTGCATTATCAGTAATTACTTTAAGGATAATTGGATTAAATTCTCCCCTCAAAATGAAAAGGTTGGCACAATGAATATAAAATCATGACCCAACTATATGTTATTTACAAGAGACTCACCTTAAATACAAAGACATAAGTAAGTTGAAAGTGAAAGGATGGGGAAAAATATACCCACGCAAGTAGTAACCAAAGGAGAGCTGGAGTGATTATACTAATATCAGATGAAATAGACTTTAAGTAAAAAACAGTTACAAGGGCAAAGAAGGTCACTCCATACTGATAAAGGGATCAATAGGAAGACAAAACAATTATAAATGCACCTAATGGCAGAGCCCCAAAATATATGAAGCAAATATTAACAGATTTGAAGGGAGAAATTGTTCTACCTTAATAGTACACCACTTTCAATGATGCATAGAACATCTAGAAAGAAGGTCAATAAGGAAATAGAAGTCTGACTGGTACTCTAAATCAACTAGATGTAACAGACATATATAGAACACTTCACCACAAAACTGCAGAATACACATTCTTTTCAAGTGCACATGGATCATTATCCAGGATAGATCATATATTAGGTCACAAAACAAGTCTCAGTAAGTTAAAAAATATTGAAATCATATAATGTATCTTCTCTGATTGCAATGGAATGAAGCTAGAAATCAACAACAGAGGAAGAACTGGAAAATTCACAAATATGTGGAAATTAAACAACAAACTTTTAACAAACAATGGGCCAAAGAGAAAATCACAGGGGAAACTAAGAAATATCATGAGGTGAATGAAAATGAAAACACAACATACCAAAACTTATGGGTTGCTGCAAAGGTAGTGCTGTGAGGAAATTTTCTAGCTCTAAATGTTTACATTAAAAAAGAAGAAAGAGCTAAAATTAGAGGTCTAACCTCCCAACTGAAGAATCTAGAAAAAGAACAAACTAAACCCAAAGCTAGCAGAAGGAAGGAAATAAAGATTATAGGGGAGATAAATGAAATAGAGGAAAAGAAGCAATAGAGAGTATCAATGAAACCAAAAGTTGGGTCTTTGAAAAGATCAGTAAAACCAACAAACTTTTAGCTATACTGACAAAGAAAAAAGACACAAATAACTAAAATCAGGAATAAAAGAGGGGGCATTACTACTCACCCCACAGAAATAGAAAGGATTATAAAAGGATACTATGAACAACTGTATGACAGCAAATTGGATAACCCAGATGAAATGGACAAATTCTTAGAAACATGGAAACTACCTAAACCGATACAAGAAGAAAGATAAAATATAAACAGAACAATAATTAGTAAAGAAATTAAATCAGTAATCAAAAGCATCCTAAAAACAAAAAACCCAGGACCACATGGCTTCACAGGGGAATTTTACCAAATATTCCAAGAATAACATCATTCCTGCTCAAAGTTGAAGAGGAGGGAACTCTTTCTCATTCATTCTACGAGGCCAACATCATCTCCATATCAAAGCCAGACAAAAGATACCATAAGAGGGGGGTCGGATGTGGTTCAACTGGTTGGGTGTCCGACTCCCACATGGAGGGACGTGGGTTCGATCCCCGGGACCTCCCGGTAAAAAAAAAAAAAAAAAAGATACCATAAGAGAAGAATATTGCAGACCAATATCTCTTATGAATGTAGATGAAAAAGGCCTCAACAAAAGACAAACAGAAGAATCCAACAGCACATTAATAGTATTATACCCCATGATCAAGTGGGATTATCGCAGGTATGCAAGGGTGGTTCAATATAAGAAAATCAAATAATGTACTATATCACATTAATAGAATAAGGACTAAAACCATGCCATCATCTCAATTGACACAAACAAGGCATTTGATAAAATCCAGCATCCCTTCTTGATAAAAACACTCAGAAAACTAGGAATAGAATGAAACTTCCTCAACCAGATACAGCCCATTTATGAAAAACCCACAACTGACATCATACCCAATGTGAAAGACTGAAAGATTTCCCCTCTCAGATCAGGAATAAGACAAGGAATGGCTGTTGTCACCACTGTTGCTCAACATCATACTGGAAGTTCTAGCTAGAGCAATTGAGCAAGAAAAAGATATAAAAGGCATTCTAATTTGGAAATGAAGTAAAACTTTCCCTATTTGTATGAGATATGATTCTATATATAGAAAATCCTGAAAAATCTACAACAAAATTACTAGAAAACAAATTTTAACAATGTGGTGATACAAGATCAACATGGAAAAATCAGTCTTGTTTCCAAACACTAGTAATAAACAATCTGAAGAGGAAGTCAAGAAAAAAATTCCATTTTAAGTAGCAATTAAAAGAATAAAAAACTAGGAATAAATTTAACAAAGAGGTAAAGGACTTGTACATGGAAAACTACAAACTATAGTTAAAAGAAATCAAGGACCTAAATAAATAGAAGGACATTCCATGTTCATGTAATGGAAGACTAAATATTGTTAAGATGTCAATTCTACCCATAGTGATTTATAGAATCAATGCAGTCCAAATCCAATTTCCAACAGCCTCTTTGGAGATATGGAAAAACCAATCATCAAATTTATATGGAAGGTTAAGTGGCTGCAAATAGCCAAAACATCTTGAAAAAGGAAAGAAGCTGGACGGCTCACACTTCCCAATTATAAAACTTATTACAAAGCTACAGTAATCAAAACAGCATGGTACTGGCACAAAGACAGACATATAAACAATGAAATTGAATTGAGAGTTCAGAAATAAACCCTCACATATATGACCAATTGATTTTTTTCTTTTTAGGAGGTACCAGAGATTGAGCCCAGGATGTTGTACATGAGAAGCAGACACACACCACTGAGCTACATCCACTCCCCAATGAGAGTTGGTTTTTTCTTTTGTTTTGTTTTGTTTGTTTTAAGGAGGTACCAGGGATCGAAACCAGGACCTCATACATGGGAAGCAGGTGCTAAATCTCTTGAGCTACATCTGGTTTCTCTTTAGAACATATAAATCTTTCACCTTTTACCAGATGACTTTTGACAAGCATGTCCAGTCCACTCAATGGGGAAAGAATAGTGTTTTCCACAAATGGTGCTAGGAAAACTGGATATCATATGCAAAATAATGAAGGTGGACCCCTACCTTCACACCATATACAAAAATTAACTCAAATTGGATCAAAGTCCAAAATATAAGAACTATAACTATAAAACTCCTGGAAGAAACCATAGTGAAGCATCTTCAGGATCTTGTGTTACGCAATGGTTTCTTAGACTGTACACCAAACTCATGAGCAACAGAAGAAAAAATAGATAAATGGGACCTCATCAAAATTAAAACCCTTTGGGCATCAAAGAACTTTATCATGAATTTTAAAATACAACTTATACAATGGGATAAACTATTTATAAACCAAGTATCTGATAAGGGTTTAATATCCAGAATATATAAAGAAATCCTATAACTCATTAAGAAAAAGACAAACAAATTGAAAAAAGGACTTAAGTCTTGAATTGACATTTCTCCAAAGAATATATATAAATGGCCAATAAACATATAAAAAGATGCTCATTATATAAAGTGATCATACAATTCAACAATAAAAAGACAAGCAACCCAATTTAAAAATGGGCAAAAGACTTGAACAGACATTTTTGCAAAGAAGAAATACAAATGGCCAAAAAGCACATGAAAAGAATGGTCAACATCACTAGCTATTAGGGTAATACAGATCAAAACTACAATGAGATATTATTTCACACCTTACTGAATGGCCAGTATTAAAAAGGCAGAAAACTACAAGTGCTGGAGAGGATGTGAAGAAATGGGAACACTCCTTCACTGTTGGTGGGAATGTAAAATGGTGCAGCCTCTGTGGAAGACACTTTGGCAGTCCCCAGGAAGCTAAATATAGAACTGCTGTATGATTTGGCAATCCTGCTACTAGGAACATATTCAGAAAAATTGAAAGCAAGGACACGAACAGACATTTGCACACCGATGTTCACAGTGGCATTATATACAACTGCTAAAAGATGGAAACAACATTAATGTCCATCAACCAGTGAATGGATAAACAAAATATGGCATATACCTACAATGGAATACTATTCATCTATAAGAAGAAATGAACTTGGGATGTATAAAACATGGATGAACCTTGAAAACATTATGTTGAATGAAATGAGCCAGACACAAGAAGATAACTGTTGTATTGTCTCACTAATGTGAACTAAATATGATGAGTAAACTCACGGGGTTAAACTATATTTTACTAGGAGGTAGAATGTGGGTTGAGACAGGGGAACTGATGCTGAATGTGTGTAGAATTCTTAATAAGGAAGATTGTAAATGTGAGGAAATGGACAGAGTTGACGATAACACATTATAGTGAGTATAACTAGCACTGCTAATTTATTAATGTGATTGTGACTGAAAGGGATAGTTCAGTGAGGTTAATGTCAATTGAAAGAAAGCTAGAGGATAATCTAGGGACTGTATAACATAGTGATTTCCGTGGCAGATGATGGTTGTGGTTTGTAGTGTAAATGCAAGAATGTTCCTTTATTACAAGGTGTTAAGAATATGGAGATATATGGAAGAATACAACTAATGTAATGTATAGACTGTAGTTAACAGTAATATTGTAATATTTTTACAGTATTTTCAAAGAAGGTACTCTCTCAATGCTAAGGGTCAATAATGGGGGTGTATAAGGAGCTATGGGATTTTTCCTTTTGTACTAATTAAAACATTCTGAAATGGACTGAGTGGATGACAGCACAACTCTGTGATGAAACTGAAAACCACTGAGTGTACACTTTGGATGGACTGTACGAGGCTGGGGACCATATAACACCGTAAACCCTGTGGTGAATGATGGACTATGGTTAACAGTGCAAATATGAGAACACTCTCTCATGACCTATAAAAAAATACAATACTAAGATATGGTATTAATAATAGGATAATTTGTGGGAAAAAATACACCAAATATAAGCTATGGGCTATGGATAGCAGTAATATTATGATGATGTTCTTTCATCATTTGTAACAAATGTGTCACAACAATGTAAGGTGTTGGTGGTGGGGCGATGTTTGGGAATCTCATATGGTATGTATGATTGTTTTGTTAACTCACAACTTCTCAAAAAAAAAAAAGATGCTCAACATCTTTATCCATTAGGGAAATGCAAATCAAAACCACAATAAAATATCATTTTATACCCACCAGAATTTTCCATTTTAAAAAATGGAAAATAAGTGTTTGAGAGGATGTGGAAAAATAGGAACACTTTAATGTAAAATGGTGTAGCTACTGAGAAAAACAGTTTGGCCATTTCTCAGAAAGTAAGTGTAGAATTACCATATGACCCAGCATTCCCACTTCAGGTATATACCCAAATGAATTGAAAACAGGGACTTAAACAGATATTTGCCCACTGGTGTTCATAGTGGCATTGTTTACAATTGCCAAAAGATGGAAGCAACCCAGGTATCCATCAACAGATAAATGGATAAAGAAAATGTGGTATATCTACACAGTGGAATATTATTCAGCTGCAAAAATCACAAAGCTCTGATACATGAAACAATATGGATGAACCTTGTAGACATTATGTTGAATGAAATAAGCCAAACACAAAAGGAGAAATATTTGTGATCTCACTAATATAAAATAATTAGAATAAGGAAATTCATAAAGTCAGAAACTAGAATACAGGTTACCAGGGGCTGAAGTGGAGATTGAGAATGGGGAAGTAATGCTTAATTGGTACAGAGTTCCTATTTGGGTAATTAAAACGTTTTGATAAAAGATGGTGGGGATGCTAGCACAGCATTGTGAATGTAATCAACACAACCAAATAATATATTTGAACGTGGTTAAAAGGGAGAAATTTTAGGTTGTATATTTGTTACCTGAATAAAACAGACAAACAAACAAACAACCCAGAGGACTGCATAACATAAACAGTGAATCCAAATGTAAAGTATGGACTATAGTTAAGAGTGTAATTATAATAATATTGTTTCATCACTTGTAACACAGGTATCACACTAATGCAAAGTGTTAATAATAAGGAAAACTGTGCATGGGGGCGTGTATTGGAACTATATATTTTTTGCATGAGTTTTCTGTAAACCTACAACTTCTCTAATAAAAATTTTAAAAATAATATGTACAGAGATGTCAAAATTGCACAAAGTTTTTCAATTGTCTTCGTTTTTTTACTTTATTAGACACGGTCTAAAATTTTCCATACTATACAGTTTAACACTTCATTATATATTGTTTTGTTTTCAACTTGTTTCATTTGTTTGTCTTGTGCATTTAACTAAGATGGAAGTTCTTTGTCAACAGGAAACATGGCCTATATTTTACTTATTATTTTTAAAAATCGTATAGCACCTGACACAATGTTAGGTACTTTATACATAGTATCTAATGGTTTGAATGTATGAATACCTTAATTTTCATAATAAATGTGTTTTTGTTTTAACCGGGAGGTCCCGGGGATCGAACCCGGGTCCCTCCATATGGGAGACGGACGCCCAACCATTTGAGCCACATCCGACCCCCAATAGATGTGTTTTTGAGGCCGTCATAAGCCATCTTTAAAATTCACTAGGGGAGCTAAATATTTAAGGGAATTCAATAGTGAATCCATTTTAAAGAAGTCAAGAAGTACCCTGAAATTTATCCTGTTGTAAATCTGCATTTTTACATTGGTTTGGCTTAAAAGCAGGATGCAACTGTGTATTGTTGGTTGAATAAAAATCCATTTTTATATCTTGTGTAAGGTTAAGAAAAAAAAAAAAAGCTTACTCATGTTCTGCCCTTTCTCCTTGCTGTAGTTTACAAACCAAACCGGGAGACAAGAGAGGCTTGGTAGTGATGTGGTCAAGGAGCTGCCCAAGGAGACAGGGATTTGATATTCCAGTGCACCCCCCATCACTCACTAGCTAGGCAAACCACCTGAACTTCCTGGGCTCAGTGCCCTCATCCATATAAAGACAGAGTTGAATGCGATGAGCTCTCTCAAAAACAACATGGGGGGGAAGGTAGACAATAGAAGAGCCTGCACAGTCTGTCCCACCAGACCATGACACTTACAGCACCTATATTATTTATACTTAGATGCCAATGACGTTGAAACAGTTGGCAAGGATATGGTCATTGTCCACAAAGCATTTAATATTACCTTGGTCTTCCCGGTTATCCTGGGCACTATAAATATAAGGGCAGGTGTTCCAGTTTCAAAGAGCAAGGATGTTAAGGGATTAGTAGATGGCCTGGCAGTTGTTGAACCTAAACTTTTATTTCTCTCCAAACTAATTTATCGAAAACATTCAGATGTTAGTTGTTTTTTTTTTTTTTGTTTTGTTTTTTAATAATTATAAACATTCAAAGAGCATAAGATTATTCAGATATTTCTTTTTTTTCTACCACGGGACTCTATGGTTCATTTAGCTTTAGAATCTATCATAGGTAAAGAGGTTTGGGGGCCCACCTGGGAGGGGTTTATGAGCTGTAAATTGAGTGCACTGAGAGCAATTAGGCATTTAAATTAGAGCAATGTGTAAATTTAACAGCTGGTAAGTGTTGTCAATTACAAGCTACAGACCACCTGGCAGAATCTGCATACAAACTGAAAAATAGATTGAATGGTGGAGAGTAGAATCTGAATTTGGTAATTTGAAGCATAAATTCATATTGCACATATACCTGCAGTACCGTTAAGATTAGTCTAGAAGTATAGCATCTCCTTCAGGAATGCTTGACTGGACAAAGATTCGTTAGGCTTTTTAAAATGTGCTTAAAATACAATTTAATAACTCTCACAGTAAATAGCTTGGGATTGTTTCAAGAGACTCTGACCTTGAAGACTGATGTGTATTTATCTTATAATCATTTTTTGGTGCTAAAAAAGAATGGTTGTAATGCAGACCTAGAAGCTTTCATTTACACACATGGTATTTATGAAATTTATTAAAGCAGTATTTTTCACCATGTTCCCAGGATCCTCCTCAGGAGTTTCCATGGAGGGGGAGAAGTGGGTTCCTCTTATATTAGTCTCCCAGTCTTCTATCAGTTACCAACTTCTCAGTTAAAAATACATTTTTAAATCCTCAGTTAAAAATATGTTTCTAAAGTGTTGATTATTGTTGAAGGGAAAAAGATCGAGGGATTTGGCTTTATGTTTTATTTGACCTGCACTTATTATTCCTCTTTTTCTAATCAAAATTAACCTATCTTGGATCTGTCACTCTCTGGATTTTTTTTAAGGTAGCAGATTTGGTAATTTCTGATAAGTCAGGAGACATAAATCATGGAAAGAAGTCTAATGTTCTATTAGTTGAAAAAGGGAATGTTTTGAAAAGTTTAGAACTTTATAAGCTCTTTAGGTCTACTATAGTTTCTTTGGTTCCTTTCTTAGACATTCTTACCTTTGTCTTAGAAAAGACAAGATCCTGAAACTTAAGATTCTCTCGAGTATTCATGATCTCAGTCCCTCATGCATTCAATGAGCTCATTCAACAAACATTTACTAAACACTCACTGTATACAAGGCACAGTGCCAGGAGTTAATGATACAGTGATGAAAAGACCATTCCTGGCCCTGAAAGAAGCCACGTGGTCAAATGGGAGAGACAGGAACATAGAAATAACCCCAACATAACAATAACAGTCCCAATATCTTGAGCACTTTCTCAAGGTCAGGCACTTTATGAGGTAATTTACATACGATATGATTGTTAATCCTACCACCACCCTTAAGAAGCAGATGTATAGCTCCCATTTGTAGATGAGGAGGCTGAGGCTCAGAGAGTAAACTTTCCATTCTCTAACTCTCCTTTGTACATTTATTCCTCTGCTTGAAATTTTTTACCCCCCTTTCTCATTTAATTCCTGTTTGTCTTTCAAAAAACCTTCTCCAGGGGGAGCGGATGTGGCGCAAGCAGTTGGGCGCCCACCTCCCACATGGGGAGGGGTCCTGGGTTTGGTTCCTGGTGCCTCCTAAAGAAGATGAGCAGGCACAATGAGTGGACACAACAAGCAGACACAATGAGCAGAGCATCCAACAAGCAGACACAATGAGCAGGGAACGGATGTGGCTCAAATGGTTGGGTGACTGCCTCCCACAAGGAAAGTCCAGATTCGGATTCCTAAAGAAGACAAGCAGACAACAAGCAGACACTACGAGCAGACAATGAGTGGACACAAGGAGCAGACAATGAGCACAAACAGCGAGTGCAAGCAGTGAGTAGAAACCACAAGCAGACAGATGATGGAGCCATCTTGGGGGGTGGGAGAAGCATTCTTTGACCCAGTGAAGATTCAGTGCCTTGCCTAGTGCTCCCTGTACAAATGTTTAGCAGTGCACTTGTCTCTATAAATTTCAATGTCCTGTGTGTCTGAATTCTCAACTAGATTGCATTAAGATTGTAATCTTTCAGAGTGAGGGCAACTTTGTCACCTTTGTATCCCCGGAACATAGCTCAGTCTCTTTCATATAGTACATGCTCAATAAAAGCTATTTGATTCAATGGAACATGACAGAGCAGGAGTTGACCCCAATCTGCCTGGCATTTTTCACTCTGTTAATTTGCCTCCCAGTCTGAGGAGATAAGTGCAATTGTAGAAATGTATACAAAATATGGGCACACAGAGGAAAGTCATGGTGGGGTTTACAGGAAAGGTGACATTTGAGATGGGTCTTAAAAAATATGTAGTATTGTCAAGTTGAGAAGCACTGAGAGCATTCCAGCTGGAGAAACAGCTCACAAAGTGGCATGAAAGAACAAGATGCATTTGATCTGTGAGAGGTGATGAGTAATTCCATACTGATAAGGCTGGAGCTGAAAGTAGATGGGACTGGAAAGCTAGGGCATGTCAGAATGTGAGGGACCGTGTATGCTATTGAAAGTAAAGAGTTTGGGTACTGGAAAACCACTGATGGATTTTTAAACCGAGAAAGCCCCACTTGATAGAGAGGGCCTTGAGTCAGAAATACTAGGGTTCAGGATTTAATTCTGTCAATTACTATGAGATCTTAGGGACTCCCATGCTCTCACTTTCTTCAATCAAGAATGATAACACCCCACCAACCACCTTACAGGGTTATTAGATTAAAATATGTAACTGAAAATGCTTTGTAAACTATAAAGAGACCTATAAGTGTTAGTTATTATTAAGTTAGCATATGAGAAAAATAGAGTGTAATAATCCCATGACATGTGCTCAGACTGTGCCAAATGAAAAATGGAAGACCTACAATTATTTTCTGACCTTGCCATTCAAACAGAAAATGGAGCCATGGACCCAGTCCCACATCTCATTCTCTATGGAATGGCTCTCTTAGTTAGAGCCTAGGTTTTGTGGGATTCCATAACTGTGGATTAGGCTTTCTATAAGCCCCTGGAAAATGGTGCTAACTGAAGCCCCATGGGCATTGTCTTACACGGCCACCACTGGATGTGACTGTAAGGTGACCACCACTCATTTTGGGCTTATACCCACATACTCAGCCATCCTACCCATAAACCAAGTTTAGAACTTTTCCTTCTCCTTCATCTGGTGATATAGGACCTGCCAAACAACCACATGTGAGTGCTTGTGCAACTGCAGTGGGTGACAAGGGGTCTGGGCTGCCTGATTATGCAGCTTATTTGTGTCCTCTAGTTCTTCTTGAGTTTGACTGCTTCTGGGGCACATCTGACTTTATGGCTTGGTAGCTACAAAAGAACCCAGCTCATAACGGGCAGTTTTGGATGACTGGTGTCCCCCAGTCAAGTATTCTGTCTCTACCAGCTGCCTCTACCAGATGTCTCCAACAGGGCTCAATAACATACTGGAGCTGTTCCTCCAAAGATGTATAATTCTCTGCTGTGGATGGCATAGCCTTACTCCAAAATCCTAGGGGCCTGTGTTGTAATTCTCCCAGTGGGATTGCTAAAAGTTCTAGATTGCATCTTTTCCCATTACTGATAACTCTAACACTGTAGGGTCTGACAGTTAATAATGGCCAAGTGGCAGGGGTGTTTGACTGTAGCCTGGACCTGCTGTAGAGTACTTTATTGCTCTGGGCCAGTCCCAAATCCTTATCTTTAGGGAAGACCTAAAGAAATGGAAATATATTTACCATTTTCAGGAATAGAATGAATATCATAAAGTAATTAATTCTCCCATAAATTTTTCTACAGAATTCTAGTAAAAGTCCCAACATGTGTTGCATGTTTGTGTGTGTGTGCTGGAACTTGACAAATGGATTCTAAAATTTACCAGGGAGAACAAAGGCCTAAGAATAATAAAAACACTTCTGAAAAACATGAATAAGGAATAGTAAACTTGCCCTTACAGATATAAAGATTTATTATGTTATGGTAAATGAGACTCTTGCACGTGTCCATCAAGAGACATATGCAGGGGGCGGATATGGTTCAAATGGTTGGGCGTCCATTTCCCATATGGAGGGACCTGGGTTTGATCCCTGGGACCTCCCGGTAAAATAAAGAAAAATATAGAATTTATGCAGGCCCACCTTCAGGCACCATGAGCAGGTGAGCCCCCAGGCCCCACGAGCAGGTGAGCCGTCGGGCCCTGCCGAACCACGAAGCAAGATGGTGACGTAACAGGAGAGAGATGCAGGGGAGAGCCAAGACGAGACACCCCAGAAAACTAGGAAATGAGGTGGTGCAGGTGGCAGAATGCCTTTCTCCCACATCTGAGGTTCCCAGGATTAAATCGCAGTGAAGATAGGAGGAGAAGGATAAGAGGAGAGGGCAGGAAACAGACACAGAGAATTGCCCAACGAATGGACACAAAACAGCAAAAATGGGGAAGGGGGGACGTTTAAGATGGATTAAAAAGAGAGAGACATATGCAAAAAAGCTCTGCTCACTATAACAAAAAGCATAACAACTGGAAATAACACAAATATCAAATAACAGGAGAGTAGATAAATTGTTGGGTATTTACACAATAAAATATGATATAATGGTAGAAATAATGGACTAGGGCTACACACAACAAGGATTAATTTTCAGAAACGCAATGTTGAGCCAAGACCAGGGTCTCACAGCAACCAGATTCTTTGAACTCGTGGTATATTGGGACCATATCAAGGAGAGAACTTGGGAAGGATCAGAGTGAACATATTTTTTAAAAATTCTCTTTGACTGACCAAATTTTTTTTTCATATAGATTTTTATTAATGTAATGGAAGGATGCTTTGTATATATTCAATTCCATACCAATATTAAACAGCTAGTATATTTGAGGTGTTTACTAGTGTGTTTGTGTGTGCACAATATACACTTTGAGCTAAGTGCTGTGAGAGAAAAAATAATTAAACTTCTCAACTTACAAGTATTGTTTTTTAAAAATTATTTATTTATTTATTTATTATTTATTTATTTATTTTTCATCTATACCAAGTAAGTCATTTATATGACATTATATCTTCATCTCAAGAGGAGAAAACAACCATTTTAAGGATTCATAGAAAAATAAATAACATGATTGAAGAGGTGCAAGAAAATGCTGACTTTTGAAAATTCACTTATTTTCCTTGATGTTTTCTATACCTCCTCCCTTCCATGATAAATCATGTACAGAAAAACTTAAACTGTGGTTAAATTCCAAAATAAGCCTTCAATTTAAACCCTTTTCTAAGAAAACTAATTTTCCCAACTTCTCTTTTCCTCCAAACCAGCAAACCATTTTAAGCAATTAAATTGCAGAGCTTTAAGGTTTCACCCAGATTGCTTTTATGTACCTGTCTCAAAAGAGAAACACAATCTGTCTCTACTACATTTCCCAGGCCACATATCCCTTGACTAGGAACATGCAGCTTAAAATCTGGTGTTTAATTATTAAATGTGCACAATATTTGGGTGTAATTGGCATTTTAAAAAATTCAATAATGCCCATTACTAATAACTTATCTGGACAGACTTAATAATAAAAATCATTGGGGGGGACGGGTGTGGCTCAAATGGTTGGGCATCCGTCTCCCACATGGAGGGACCCGGGTTCGATCCCTAGGACCTCCCGGTAAAAAAAAAAAAAAAAAATCATTGGTTAATTTTAAAATAAAAAGAACCACATGTTTAATAACATAAATATCTTCAGAAGAATCAACTGATGTGACCTAGGAGAATCTAGAAATTCTTGGGTTAATTATAGCAACATGGTGATAGGCTTTTCAAGACACTTTTAAAACTCAGCAAGCCACTGTGCTCCATCTGCTCCATCCACAACCCGGTGATCACAACTGAGTGTAACAGACATCATGATGGCCACATCAAATCCTTTTTCATTATTTGCTGGAACCAGTCTATCCTCTGAAGCACCAACTGCCAAAATACATGCTTGAGGTGGGTGAATAAGAGCAGAGAAATTCTTATTCCCAAACATTCCTAAATTGGAGATTGTAGAAGTGCCACCCTGGAACTCATGTGGCTGTAATTTACCCTCTCAAGCTTTGGTTGCTAAAGAAACATCTTTTGCAATGGTTTCCAGTCCTCTTATATGTGTATTAAATGTAGCAGGAGTGATAAGTCCTGCAGGCGTACTGACGGCAACTCTGATATCAACAGTGTGCTTTTCTCTTATAACTATGTCTAGCCCAGAAGAATTTGCTTCGGGAACTTTTAAACATGCCAAAGCTGAAGCTTTTTTGATGAAGTCATTGACAGAAATTTTGCTGCTCCCTTCTAACATCTTATTAAGTTCTTTCTGTACCAACAAAACTTCTCCCATATTTACATCAATAGAAAGGTAACAATGAGGTATGGTTTGCATAGACTGAATAAACCTCTGTGCAATAACTCGGCGAATGTTGCTGACTGGCATTTCTGTGAAGACACCTGTAGGAACTGGTGTCACTCTTGGACCTGGGAGAGGCACAGCATCTGCTGGGGCAGGAGCAGCTTTGATAGGCACAAAAGAATCAATGTCCTTCTTGGTGATTCTGCCATCTGGTCCCGTCCCTTTCACTTGTGCAAGGTCAATTCCTTTCTTTGCTGCCAATTTCTTTGCAAAAGGACTAACAACCAGCCTTCCCTTTGGTCCATCAGAAGTAGCTGGGCTGGTGACTGAAGGTGTAGGATCTACAGGGTGGGGATTTGGAGGAACAGTGGCCATTGGGGGTGGGGTAGGTGGTGGTGCTTGGGGTTTTAAATCAGTTGCTTCAGTTGGCCTATAGTCGGCAAATGATGGTATATCTGCTTCTTTTTTCACAATGATACAGAGTGGGGCTCATAGAGGGGCATCTCTTTTGCCTTCAGGAACCAAGATTTTTGCCAGGTAACCTTTTTCCTGAACTTCAATAGAGCCTTGTCAGTCTGTATGTCTCCCAACAAGTCCCCTTCACTTAGCTTTTCACCCACTTCCCCTCCTCCCCATCTTTGAATTATGCCTATGGTCATGGTGGGAGAAAGGTCAGGAAGAACCACCTGCATGTGCGTGTGAACTACCAGGAGCCTGAGCAGAGGGGTAGGAGATTGATGTTGGGGCTGCTTGGGGGAGGTGCTGCAGAGGAATCCAATGTATAATTTTTAAAGGCATCAGCATCCGCAGGCTTTTCAACTGCAATACAATCATTCCAATTGGAACATCTCTGGTACCTTCAGCAACAAGAATCTTTGCCATGTAACACCCCAGGCTCTCAAAATCAACCGTGGCTTTATCTGTTTGAACTTCTGCAATTAAATTACCCTCACTGATTTTTAACCCTTCCTTTTTTTCCCAGGGGGCTATGGTGACTTCCTGCATTGTGGGGCAAAGAGAGGACAATGGAACCTTCTGGTGAGGAGGAAGACTCTAAGCAGCAGCGGCCGGGCACCGCCAAAAGCTGCAGCAGGAAGCGGTTCCGCGGTGTGGCCCGAGAGCTCCAGTCGCAAAGCGCCGGGACTCGCCATGGCCTGTGAACGCGCTGTTGCAATGGGCGGGAGCCGGACCAAACCGTGGAGTCGTGCACGGAGCTCCGGGTCTCTGGCGCCAAAGCCGTGCACCAAGCGCCAAATCCCTCCCGCGGGCCCTCACGCTGGGCCAGTCGCGCACAGACCCTCCACGTAATGCCACCGACCCCGACGCTACAAACCCAACACCCTCTCCGGAGTCCAAGTATTGTTTTTTGTTTGTTTGTTTTTAGTGACTGCATGCCGGTATGTCATAAACAACCTTTTCTTTTCAAAGCTATGTTGAAATAATTTTGACCAAGTTAGTGGATTAGGAAGGAAGAAGTTCACACACAAGTGTGAGAACTAAAGCACTTAATTGTACCTCAGAATTTGTGTTGTGTTTTTGTTCTAAGTAAAGGAAACAGAAAGCACTTGGTGTTCACTCTTCATTTTCACAGTACCAACTGTTGCCCCACACCTGGCATTCTGGTGGCCACACCTGGGGCATCACAAAACTGAAAACAGATATGCGGACTCCTAGAGAAGCAGAGGGTGTCAGGTTCAATCAAAGAAGCTATGGGAACATCACAGGATGAAGCCTGTGTTTAACCACAACCACAAGGTGTCAAATTTGATCAAGGGAATCAAAGAATGCCATAGGCTAGGAGAAGCCAAGGAACAGTAACTGGGAAAGGGTGAGAGGCAGAAGACAGATGGAGAGAGGAGGTGGGCAGGCAGATATGAAACAATCCAGTGTACTTTGGCTAGACGGCGTGTTTGGGGTTTGGGCTGCTTTGCGTGAGCCCAATGCCATTGTTCCTCTCACCCCACTGTACTTCCCAGTATTTGACACCTGTAACACGCATGTTGTCATAGAAGGTCAAATATTATAGCAGCGAAAAGCCCGGGCTTTGGAGTCAGGAAACTTCCATTATTTACCACTGTGTGATCATGAGCAATTTGTTTACATTTTTTACTTTTGTTTTTTTAATCTGTGAAATGGAGCTAATAACTGACTCTTTCTCATAGAGGTGTGATGGCTATACGAGATGATAGATTGTAAAGTTCTTAGCACAGTGCCTGCACATAATGAGCCCCAGTAAAAGTCAGGTAATATCATAACCTCAGTCAGTGGCACTCTAAATGCATGCCAGGAAGACCTAGAGGTGCTTGAAAGTGCCTTTGTTGAGCCACCACCACCACTCCCATTTTTATCCATTTTTTATATTTGTCGTCTGTGAAGATTTTGCTTTTTTTGTGTAAACAAACGAACGTCACTTTAATCACCGCAAAACAAGTTTCCTCACAACATGAGTAACTTTTCAACCCAGCACAAAATCTTACTTAAGAAATCGCTGGAACACAAATGATAAAAGACAAAAAAGATGATGGTGGTAATGGGGGAAGTCACGTGGGAGGGGACCCAATTATCTGATAAAAACAGAATTTTAACATAAACCTGAAAATACATTTACCTAATTATTCTGGACTATCAAAATGATAAAGTAGAACCCTATTGTAAACAATGGATTACAGTTAACAGCACAATAATAAAAATATTCTTTCATGAACTGTAGCAAATGTAAGGTGTCAAAAATAGGGTGGTACATGGGAACTCTATCTTCCATGCATGATTTTTCCATAAACCCACAACTTCCTCCAATAAAAAAATTGCTAGAAGTAGTTTGGCATTACACAATACACCATACATGCATGTACACACACACACACACACAATCCTTTATCTTTGAAAAATATGGTTTTGAGAAGTGGTACTGGTTTTGTCTTTCAGTAATTACAAAAATACATGAGAAACATAACATCACATTTAAATTAAGATAGTTTAGTTTATCAGGTTAAAGAATGTCCCTTTATCAGAAACTTTGGAAAGTAGTTTATGGAAGTTTTATTTTCTTCTTTTAAACTATTTTTTGCTGATCTATTCATACTTTTACAAAAAAGGGGGTGGGGTGGGGTGGGGTACAAGGAGGAACAGGGAGAAAATTTGCCCTAAGAATATCATATGCAGAATCACGATTTGTAGAACTTTAGGTTTGGGGCTGATGATGTGCCTTAAAGTCATGTCCAAATGTAAATCACAAAGGCTACTTGGAACCAGTGTACACAATTTTTCTGTCTTCAATTTTTGCTTTTAAGAAAAAGATCGTACAATTCAGTGGAGAATGTAATTTTTAATTTTCCCTTCAAAATTATTTCTCTACTAGTATCAGCCATGTGCTGGATTAGCCAAAATGAGGAAAAAATCTTCCCACATCTTTGATCTAGACTTGTGACTACTATTTATACCATGGATGTGTGTGTAACTGCATTCAGAAGACTTGACATGATATTCTCCCCCAATTCCTTCAATGTCCCCAATTCAAGTGCTTGCTGCTTCCTGGGCTAGAATTCCAGAATGTTAGATATCAAGAGATCCTATCACAACTACTTTAAATCTAATATCACTTTAACCTAAATTTCCACCATTGGTTCCTTTAATAGTTCAATTAGGGAAGCGGCTGTGGCTCAATCAGTGGGGCTCCCGTTTACCATATGGGAGGCCTGGGGTTTGGTTCCCGGGGCCTCCTGGTGAAGGCAAGCCCGCCTGCACTGCGTGGTTAGCTGACCCAGCGAGCACAAGCAGCAAGGGGGGGATAAATGAATAAATAAATAAAATCTTAAAAAAAAAAAAAAATAGATCAATTAAATATCCATGAAGATGAATACAAAGAAGTTACCACCCCTTCATTATTGACCTGGCTCACTCAATTAAATATAATGTCATTCATATTATTTTGGTTGAAAACTGTGAAAACATAGAAGCCACATTTTCTCCGTGTCATTACTACTGTCAGGAAGAAGATCAGGGGAGTGGATGTGGCTCAAGCAGTTAAGCACCTGCTTCCCACATGGGAGGTCCCGGGTTCACTTCCCAGTGCCTCCTAAAAACCAACAAAAACAAACAACAAACAAAACAAATGGAAAAACCAACTAAGGGGAGCCTAAGTGGCTCAGTGGTTGAGCACCGGCTTCCCACATACGAGGTCCTGGATTCAATCCCTGGCCTCCGGTATCTCAAAAAATAAATAAATAAATAAATAAAAAGAAGAAGAAGAAAATCAAGGTCATAACAAGATTTTTTCTAGATTGTATTAAGAAATTAACATAGTTTAATTAAAACCAATTTACTTTCTAGGTTAACTAAGTAATATGAAGAGAAGATAATTTTTCTTTGAAACTTAGCAAGTACAATCTGTGTATACAAGATTTTAAGAATAATATGTTAACTTCAACATACAACTATATATATATATAAAAGATTTATTTATTTATTTCTCCCCACCTCCCCATTGTTTTGCATTTGCTGTGTCTGGTCTTCTTTTCTTTAGGAGGCACCACGATCCGAACCTGGACCTCACATGTGGTCGGCAGGAGCTCAGTCACCTGAGCAACATCCACTTCCCCGTACAACTATATTTTAATACCCTTATTTAAACAGTAAAGAAATGCTTCCTTAAAGACCAAAATAACTCATAGATAATGAGGTTGGTGTTTGTTTGTTTGTCTGTTTAAACAAATGTGCACCATGATGTTTTAACAAGTAAGGCAAATGCCATGAATGTGAATACTGTTGCTTGCAATATACCACGTCTAGAAATCTAGGGGGATGTCAATTATACAGCAGTGGTAGTCATTCTAGTTAAACTAATTATAAATTAGTTTGCAGCATCAAAACTGGTCCATTTAAGTTTCTTTTTTCTTGATGATCAGAGGTCCCATGTTGTTGCCAGTCTCTTTATTGTGTTTTATGTGAGACCCATCACAGAGCAGGGTCTGTGACGTTTGGATCTCCAGCAATGGCAGTACACAGTTTTATCTCCCAAATCCTCCATGTCAAAAGCATGTACTACCTTGGGGCTGTCTTTTTGGATGTGAAGGTTCACCATAGTTTTATGGCGATTATCTTTAACATAAAATATATGGTAAGCTAGATAACTGATTACAGCTTTCCAGCAGCAATGATAACTGCTGAGATCCATTCAGCTAGTACTGGAATTGGAAGTCACACCCACAACGACCATGATACAGGACTCTGAGCACAAACAGGGCTTGCAAGGACAACTGTGGTCAAGGAGTGAGAGGTGTACAAAGGGAACGAACACCAGGCTGATACTACTGAGTTATACTTTTCTAAAAGCAACAACAACAACAAAAGCCCTTTAAAACCATGGCTTAAATCAGTCATATTAATCCTGAACTGGACAAGTCCAAGAACCTGCCCAGGACATTTTATTAGAAAACTCCCCCCAGACTGATAGGTATTCAAATGGTACGGTATCCTATTAACTGTGAATCTACTTGTGAGGCCATCATCCAGTCTTTAATATCTTAACCACAAGAAGGCATTGGGAAATTTTGGTCAAATGCCCTGCTGAAATCAGGAACTATTTTCAATAAAATATCTATTTGGTCAGAGAATATAGTATATTGATAAACACCGCAGGTACATTATATGTATGTACAGTGTTCTAGTAATGGAATATTCAAAAACTCTGAAATAATATATTAATTAAAATAAAATTGAATCTTTTATCACCATTTTGAAATTTTGAATTATTCCCTGAGTTCCAGAATCATCTATATGAAAAGTCATAAGTGTTACAGAGTTCAGTGTTAAAAATATTGTATCAGTTAACAGCATTTCTAACTAATAGAATATTGGATAGTAGAATCTACTATCTTCAATAGCAACTTAGAGGCCCACACTCCAGTTTAAACTGTTTTTCTTCAAAATGAGACTCTTTCATCTAATTCTACATTCAGTAAGTATTTTGAACTCCTATCACTATAATAGTTATAAAATAACAAGTGTTTTGTGCTTTAGCAACATGAGCCCTAAGGAAAGTATTTTTCTGGTTAAATACCTAGCTAAGTATTATAAATGTCTTACTGCTTGAATATTTCTCTTAGGCAATCTGTATAGAATGACCTTTATTTATTATGGCCATTAAATTAGATGTGGATAAAAAGCTATTTAAAATATTATTGAGCATCTGCAACTTTAAATAAAAAACGACCTCTACTTATTTATTCTAATGCTCTGCTATGCTTCTGAGAAGGGGTTGAAAGGTTGAAGAGCTTTTTATCACACCTATCCTGGTTTACCTGATGCATATCAGATCAGATGCATGTTCCAAAGACCTCTGACCACAATCTTGCTCCTTGAGGTCTCCAACTGCTCAATCCCTCCCCTACTCCCTCAGTCAACCACAGTCCCTCTTGAGGATTAAAATCTTTTGAACAGGGCAATCTATTCTCCTCTTATACTCATGTCTAGATATCCAAGAGATCATGATGTGAATTTTCACCCAACTTTTCTAAATCTGAATCTGAAAAAGTTGAGCAAAATGACTCAGTAATTCACTCTTTTTTTTAAAGATTTATTTTATTTATCCCCCCACCCCCCTGCCTCGTTGTTTGCACTTGCTGTCTGCTCTCTGTTCGTCTTCTTTTTAGGAGGCACTGGGAACCGAACCCAGGACCTCCCATGTGGGAGGGAGGCACCCAATCACTTGAGCCACCTCCGGTCCCTGCTTGTTGTGTTTCTCATTGTGTTTCCTTGCTGTGTCTCTTTGTTGCATCATCTCGCTGCATCAGCTCGCCATGCCAGCCCATTGCATCAGCTCACTGTCTTGCTGGTCTTCTTTAGGAGGCCCCAGAAACCGAACCTGGGACCTCCCATGTGGTAGGCAGGCACCCAGCTCCTTGATCCATATCCACTTCCCAGTAATTTACTCTTATAGCTTGTTTTTAGGGGAGAATAGTGTAAGGGAGAGATTAAAACACCCAACTTAATTGTGACAGCCTGCAGAACAAAGCATCATTTGCTCAAAGTCATTTAGTTAGAGGAAAGATTAGATCTTGGGAAATTTTATACCCTCAGACACAGTGATCATCAAAGATTTTCCTGAAATAATTTAGAAATTTAGTTGGGTCTCATGCTTGGTTTAATGCTCTGTTGTCTCCATCTTGAAATTCTTAATAATTTTGAAGGCCAATGGGCAATGGAGCCTGCACTGAGCAGAGGAGGTATGAGTATCCTCCATTCTTTGCCATCCCATTTGCATATAGCATTCTAAATTTACCCCCAGGAGCACAGAATTCCAGTGGACCCATGATGTGTGAGAGTTCAGCATGATTCAAAGCATGTACAAGTTAAGTGTGTTATGTCTACAACTAAGTGGGGCCACCAACAGTCCTGAAAGGCCACACTTTCTATTTGAACTAGAACTTTCTCTTTCTGTGAACGGAGAAAGAAAGCAATGGCATCCTAAAAGCACAAATGAATCATACTCAAGTTACTTCCTTGTATTAGCCAACCACCTACACTGAAAATTATGACATAGAAGGAAAGGAAAATATTAAAACCCATAGGTTCATTTCCTTTTAGTCCTTTCATGCTCATCAGCAATCTGAAAACAGAGAATATTAGTAGAATGTGCTCATATCAGGAAGTGAAATAAAATAGTTGAATTAGCTCTGCAGCATTCCCAGTTTTCTGTTAAGAATGAAATACATGGTAAGAATGAAATGAAATATATGAATTGTGTATTCTGGTGGTTCTGCATATGAATTATATTTATATATATTTGCATTTAGATCTGGCATTGCACAATAGAGAGATGAATATTAAAATTCATGGTAATAATTTTAGATTTTAAATTTTCTTTGTTTAGAATGACATTAAGTGACAGATTAAACACACACACACACACACACACACAACTTATTACAAGTCCAAAAAGAGATCTCAGAAGAAAAGAAAAAGCTTTATATTTTGGTACTTTTAACGGCACTTTTTTCCTGCTTATTGAGCAAAAAGCCAGTATTTTATTTTGCACTTGTCCCTGCAAATTATGTAGCTGGCCCCGGTTTCAATTCATTTAGTTCAAGAAATATCTGTGAGGTGCTTAGACTGCCTGATACTTTAGTAAACACGTGTGTGAGGAAGACAGTGCCTGCCCTTATGTCTACAGTGTAGTAAACAGGTATAAATCAAACACATATTACACTAGGTCATCAATTTTTAAAAATTAGAATATTAAAAAATGTACTGAGCACCACAACACTTCAACACATAGGGAACAGCTACACGTGGACAGGGAGTGCTTCATGGAAGAGTGTGCTCCAGCTTCTGGGATCAGCTTCTGGGATCACTAAACTACTCGCCCCCCCCCC
>JAKSZT010053881.1:10585808-10611890 GCA_026826555.1 Tolypeutes matacus
GGAGGGAAGGGGAAGAAATAAATAGATAAATAAATCTTAGAAAAAGAAAAAAAAAAAAAAAGGACAAGCCTGAGGGCTCCTTTAATACTTCGTGATTGATCAGAGTGGGTAGGGGAAGTGGGTAGAGGAAAGATGGCCTCCAGACAACCCTTGAATTAGATTCCTGGGTTCTCTGCCATTATAGAAGTAGGAAAGGAGAAAAATCTTCTAAGACACGCCTAGCAAATAGTCCACATTTTTTAAACTCTTCTATGGGTGTATGTGGACTAACGCTAATAAGAAAGTATAGGCGAAAAAGAAAGAAAAAAAAGATAGAAAGAAATGAGGAATGCTGTTCATCTCATTGTTCATGCATCACCTGTTTATATTTTGGGCTGACTCTATGATAGAACATGCAGGAAGAAGACATCATCCTTTGTTTTCAAGGAGCCCAGTCTAAAAGGAGAAAACAGATAAGTCAATATCTAAATAAATTGCAACGTGAACAAGTGAAACATGTAAATGTGAACAAAGTGAGGCACAGAGAAAGGAGCTTTTAATCCAGGCGCTCAATGTGTGTAAAGTCTAGAACATTTGAACTGGTCTTTGAAGGATGAAGAGGTCACCATGTGAACCAGGGAAGGAAATTCATTCCAGCAGAGGGAATTGTGTGGCAGAAGACCCAAGGATATGAAGAGCATGCTGTGTTTGGAGAACGTGACTGGATTAGTGGGCTAGGGTGTGGGGTGCATAGCAGAGGGCAGGGCAGGAGATAGCATCCTCAGAGAGGAGCATTCTGACCTCAGGCTCAGGAATGTTGCCTTTGTCATATAGAACCAGTCCGTCTGCCATATGGAGGGACCTGGGTTCGATCCCCGGGACCTCCCGGTAAAAAAGAAAAAGAAGAGGAATGATATCATCAGTTGCATATTTTAGAAAGTCAACTCTTGGCTGCAGCGAGGAGGCATCTTGGAGGGAGGAGAAGAGAACACAGGCTGAGAGACCAGTTATGCTACAATGGTCCAGGCAAGAAATGATGTGAGTTGAGTTAGGTCACTGGCAATGGGAAGAGAAAGAAGAACAATCTGAGGACATTTTCAAGTAGAATCAAATAGATTTAGGGATCAGCTGAATGTAAGCCAAACGCAAGCTGAAAGCAATATTGTAGGGCCTACATAAAAGTCCTCACCCATTAGAAGTTTACAATCAAGTTGGGAAAGCAAGACAATTACATCCATACACACAATCCACCAAACAATGGCCTAGGTAGTAAATGACAAGAGTCACTTATAGTGACTGATACATGTTAGGGATTTCACAATGTTTGACAAACGAATGAATAAGTAGATCAGGTGACAAACACTATGAGATTTCAAAGTAACACAATGGCAGACCATTTGGTACAGTGTTTGTGTGTGCAGTCTTAGGCCTTTTTTTTCTTTCAATTCTCAGCACTTCTATTTAGTAGCAGTAAGAAATTGAGCAAATTATTTAAAATCACTAAGCTTAATTTTCCTCATTTGTAACATGGGCATAATAATCACTCCCTCAAAGGGTTGATGTGAGGTTAATAAAAAGTATTGCATGTATAAAGCCTAGCATATAGAATATGATCAATAGGTGATAAGAATTACACTTATGATGGCTTGGGGATGGTCCAGAAAGACTTCTCCAAGATTGCAGAGCTTAAACTGCAGAACCTACTAGTTTCTGTAAAAAGGGTATATTTTACATAGGCTGTGAAATAGCAAGATTTTCACTATACTCATGAGGAATGGTATACACAGAATTAAAAAACAAAACAAGGCAGATTTATAAACTGATTCCATCCCCTGTTCTTCTTCTCTGTATTGCCATAACATTCGGTACATATAGGGGTTTTAAAGTCTATTTCCCCCACTCCTTGAAAGCAAGAAATGTCTGTTTTGGCTGTCACTGTATTCTTTATACCTAATACAATGCCTGGTGCATAGTAGGCTCTTAAACATGAATGTTGAAAGAATGGAAAAATAAACAGATCTCCATGGACCTCAGGGTTCTGCTGAACAATTAATCAGAGATTAATTTTGTGTGACAGTGTCACTGTATATACATTTTATTGGCAGGATATCCTTTTTCTTCCTATAAGGTAACTGCTTTTGTTTGGGTCACAATTGGAGAATGGATTTAGAGCCTTGGCATGAAGTCATCTTGCTTCTTTTCTGGCTTAGGACTTTTAAGAATAAAGTATCTTCAAAAGGAAATTAAAATCCATAAGGAAAATATAACTTTATAAGTTCCATAATCAGTTATTAATAGATCCTAGAACATATCTCCAAGCAATTCTTTACAATAGCATTAGAGCCTACAATTGAAAGCAAGTGCAATTAACCTTCCAACTTTCTGTAAATAATTAATTTATATGAGAAATATTGTTATAACTTATAAAAATGACTTTTTTGCTCTCTTTTTCTGTAGCTTCAGTATTTGTCTTGAAGAGAGTCTTGACAAAAATAATAGCCTTACTTTTCATGGAGCTAAAATTTTAGGTTATCTAAAATAAACTTTTTTCACACATTATGGGTAATGGATATACAGGCTTCTTTTTGCCTCTCCTTATGGTCAAATATCTCCAGTATCAATAATTTCTTTCCTCACGCCTCTGGTGATCTGCTTATCTCCTCTTCAATCTGAGGGGGTCTCACCTATCCAGTCATCCTTACACTCATCAAAATAGCAGCTTCCTTCTTCTCTTATTTCCAGGCTTTTTATTATCCAATCAACTTTCCGTATCAGTACACTGCAAGCTTCTTTATTATTTGTATAGCTGCATAGAATCCCAGTTCACTATAGATCAATGGATTTTGCCCCCAAGGGACATTTGGCAATGTCTGGAGACATTTTTAGTCTGAGGGGAGAGTGCTACTGGTACCTACAATGCACAGGACAGCCTCCACAACAACAAATTTCACAATGCAAAATGTCAGCTGTGCCAAGGTTGAGAAACCTTGGCTATGGAGGTACATGGACTATTTCCAATCTTTACCTCTTACAAACAATGCTTCATCAAATAATCTTGTAAATTTGTTATTTTGCATAAATGCAAATGTATTTTAGAATACAATGCCAGAAGTGAGACTGCCTGAGTTGAAGAATAAATGCATTTGACATTTCAATAGATATTACCCAAATGCTCTCCAAGGGGTTATGGCATTTTGCACTACCAACAGTAGTTTATTTTCATAATCTCATCAAGAGAGTGTATAGTCACATTTTTGTTTTTGGCAATCTGAAAGGTGAGAAATGTTATTTCAGTTAGTTTTAATTTGCAATTCTTTTATGATAACATCTTTTCATATGTTTAAGGGACATTTGAATTTTGTTTTCTGTTGCCTGAGTGCAAAATTAGGAAAGTTGACTGAACACTGGGTGGAGTTTTCAGAGTAAGAGATTTGGACAACTGCTCCCTCTACAGTGTTGTACAAGAAACTACCATATGGAGGGTAGAGCCAGAGGAAAGGAGTCAAAATTTCTGTTTTAATTGAGCTATCGAGGAGGGATAAATACCAACAATTGATGATTTAGGACTATTCTAGTTCTTGGGCTATTGAAACTAAGGTCCTACCCTTCTGGATAATAGAATTTCTAGTAAGTGAGTTCCATGAGAATGTAAAAACCCATGTGGGCAATGACTCTGGTGTTTTTGTCCCCAGATGTATCCCCAGAATCCAAAATCGTGCTTGGTGCACAGTGGGTGCTCAATAAGTAGTTATTGGAATGAATGAATAATCTGCAAATTTTGTTATAGGGATATGGGAATGGGAAGGGAAAGGGAGAGACAGGAAAAAGGCCTGAGGGAAAAAAAATCTACTGAATTTGCTGACTGGGACTGGGGGTGCCAAAAGGAAGGAAGGAGTAAAAAGGACTTGGAGGATTAACAAGTGGGTGACTTGGGGAATTATGGCCCCATTGACATAAGTAGGGAATTCAGGAGGAGATCCATTTAGAGTTCATTTGTGGGCATTTGAGTTACAAGAAACAACAGAATAACTAAAGGGAAATGTTAAAAAGGTAGAGACAGGACAGGGTTGGAGATAATGACTTGGAACACATTTGTTGAGAGAGCTGATACTTCAAAAGTGAGTAAGCTCTTTGAAGGATATTGAAAGAGATGCTTTGTAGGGAGAAATTCACCTCAAGAACTTTTTTGAGAAATTGATGAGTATACCCATTAATAAAATAAGCCCTTGTTCCATGAGTTGTCCTTGCTTCCCCATATCTTCAAGTTCCTTCTCTGTCTCTCAACCTACAAATGTGTTCAAATATCTCTAATATTAATAATTCTTTCTCTCCGTCCTCTGGTAACTTGCCTATATCCTCTTCAAGATCACAGGGTATCACCTATCCAAAGTATGGTAGTTTAGAACTGTATATATACCACAGAAAATCACATTCTTAAGGCTAATCCATTCCAATGGATGTAAACCTATTGTAAGTAGGACCTTTGGTGAGGTTACTTCAGTTAAGCTGTGGTCCAAGGTGGATCTTAACCTCTTATTGAAGTCCTTTATAAGAGAATGAAAGTCAGACATTGAGAGAAAAGCTGTAGAAGCAAAAAGCTGAAATCAATGAAACCCAGAAGAGAAGGGAGAGACTAGCAGATGCTGCCATGTGTCTTACCACATGACAGAGGAACAAGGATGGCTGGTAGCTGGGCTTCAGGAAGAAAGCTTCTCCTTTAGGATGCCTTGACTTGGACATTGACATTCTCACAGCCTCAACTGTAAACTAATAAATTCCCATTGTTTAAAGGCAATCCATTTCATGGTATCTGCTTTAAGCAGTCTAGCAAGCTGAAACACAAGGTATTAAAAGTTTTCCCAAATAAGGAGAAATTGTGATGCTAAGTGGTGAAATTTTTTAATGTTTTATTTTGAAAAAATTTCTAATTTCAAATATTTACAAAAGTAGAAAGTATAGATTAAAAAGCCCCATCTCCCCGATTCAATAATTATCAATTCAAAGCCAATCTTGTTTCATCTATAGCCCTCTACTAACCTCATAATTACTTCAGAGCAGAACCTAGACATCATATGGTTTCATCTATAAATATTTCATTGTGTATTTCTGAAAGATAAAGACTCTTTTAAAAACACAACCACAAAAAATAAAAACTTCTTAATACCAAATATTCAGTATCCAATATCCCTGATTGTCTCATAAAATTATTTGAATCAGGATCCAAATATGTCTCTTTATTTTTATTTTTTTATTTTTAAAGAAGCTTTAGATTACATAAATGTTACATAAAAAATATCAGGGATTCCCATATGCTCCACTCCCTCCCCCTCCAACACTTTCCCACATTAACAACATCCTTCATTAGTGTGGTACATTTGTTACAATTGATGAACCCATATTGAAGCATTGCTGCTAACCATGGACTACAGTTTACATTGTAGTTTACACTCTGCCCCACACAATTTTGTAGGTTATGACAAAATATACAATGGCCTGTATCTGTCACTTTTTGTTATCTTCAGCAACCAGAGATTCAGGACATAATGAAAGTCCTGCTCTTGTGAAAAAAACAAAACAAAACAAAACACCATGTTATGATATCCCTCTTTCATCTCCAAATGGTTCATGAAACACAGATTATAGTTGTTAATCTTTCAAATATATGAATATTGGTTCTTTGAGGGCAGATCTGTGTTTTATATTTCTTCGTGTTTTCTGAATGTCTAATAGGGGAATGTGAACATAGAATATTCTTCATGAATATGTGATGTTTTAAGTAAGATGGTGGCTCTCATGTCAAATGAAATACTCAAACTGAGTTATCCAGATATCCTTTCCTGAAGAGTTCTAGATAAACACTAATGATTTTTTATTATTCAACTTTGCTTTTTCTGGATTATTTGAGACTCAGTCCCTTTGGATTGCATTTTAAGCTACATTGCCAGTCTTTGGTCATGTCAACAGGCTTTTATAAGCATAATTCTTTCTATTTTGTTAATTATTTTTATTATATATTAAATTAGATGCTTCTTGATGATGGAGCAAGGAATACATTAATCTCAACACTAAGTCACTCATAATAAATTGTAAAATTTAATATTTCAGGAATGTTGCTTGCAGACAACCAAACCCATCAATGTTTTCAACTCTATTTAATAAGTCTTATGAAAAAACAATAAAGTCAGTTTTGCTCTAAGCCTGATCATTATGAACAAAAACATTTATTATTATCTACGCTCCTAATACCTTTGTATTAGTCAAGGTTCTCTAGGGAAACAGAACCACAGGGGATATCTGTAAATATTATGAGATTTTATAAAATTGTCTCATGTGGTTATGTGAATGAAGAAATCCAAATTCCCTAGGGCATGCTGCAGGCTGAGAACTCTGATGAAGATTTTCAATGAATTCTCCAGAAGAAGTTGGCTGGCTGAAGTAGAGATGGGAATTCTCTCTTCTGACTGCTGAAATCATCACTTGTCCTTTCAAGGCCTTCAACTGAATGGATGAAATGTCTCTCATGGCTAAAGGCAGTCTCCTCAGGTGATTGTAGATGTAAATAGTCATAGATGCAATCAATATATTAGTGATTTAAATCCATGAAATGTTCTCAAGTAACAATTAGGCCAGTGCTTGCTCAACCAAACAGTTGGGCACTATTACCTGGCCAAGTTTTAACATGAGCCTAACCATCATAGTCCACCCCTTATCAACCTGGCAGCCATGCCCATCTCCTTAAACCATATTTAATCTCTAAATAAAAACAATAACAGACATATTTTTCACCCAACAATACTCAACTGTCCTGTGTACAGCTGGAAATGCACTAAATCTCTCCAGAATAAGGTGCAAGTCCTTGGATATTATTTACTCTTAAATTTGATGTCCTATAACTTAAATATTATGACATGAAACTAGTACAACTTATGTCATATTTTAAGGGGATAAGAAAGGGAAGAAAACAAGATATTTTCTTTATGTATATATACAAACATATAACAAAACAAGGAAAAATTATTCATGACTGTTGTAGTCCTCGTTTCTTTTTTTTTTATTTCTTTTTTTTTTTTTTTTTTATCGGGAGGTCCCGGGTATCGAACCCGGGTCCCTCCATATGGGAGACAGACGCCCAACCATTTGAGCTACATCCATCCCCCTGTAGTCCTCGTTTCTGTAACTGGTCATATGGTCATAGCTTGTGTTTATAATTACCTTCTTCCACTACCCATTCTATGTTCCCTTGACCTTCAGCAAGCACCTCAGCTGGCCATGTTTCTTTGCCTGGTGGGGTGACCCAAACTATCATTCCTGAAGTTTCTGAGCCATTACTATTCCTGTCAGGATTGCTTTGTTGCAGTTTTCCATTGACTTTAATCACAGGGCATGGTAGTACTAAGAGACACTCTAGGGATCTCCTTTATTCCAGACAAACTCTACCCCCATTGTATAGTTGCAGTCTTATTCCCCTTGATAATCAGGATCAGTAACCCCAGCCAGTACAGTAATTCCCTTCATTGCCTGTGGATTCAGAGGCATGAGGAGCCCAAAGTGGCCAGGTGGCAGTCTTAACTTCCAGTTCAGTGGAATTGTTGTTGTGTTCCCTGGTAGAAACACTCCTCCCTTTGGAACTAAGACCTGTAGACCAGCAGAGCTTAAGGGTGCAGGGACAGGAAGCAAAAATTTTTCTAGTGGATCACTAGGGGTTAGTGAGTGATGTCACTTCCATCTCCACCCCTTGATTTCTGGACCTGTGAATACTGGCTATAGGAGAAACAGCACCATAGAGTGGATGCTGATTTAGAGCAACACAGCCTCCAGGAGAACATTGCACCAAAATATTGCCACCTAGTTGGTGCTGTCATTGAGTCTTTAAAAAGGCCATTCTACCTTTCTATCAATCCTGCTTCTTCAGGATGATGGGGAACATGGTTAGACCAGTGAATTCCATGGGCATGTGCCCATTCCAGCACATCACTTGCTGTGAAGTGGGTGCCTTGGTCAGAAGCAATGCTGTGTGGAATACCATCCATGGATGGTAGTTTGGGCAGAAGCATTGCATGCAGAGAAGGCAAATCCATATCTGGAATATGTGTCTATTCCAGTTAGAACAAATCGCTGCCCAATCCATGATGGAAGTGGTCCTAAGTAATCAACCTGCCACCGTGTAGCAGACTGATCACCTTGGGGAATGGTGCCATATCAGGGACTATATGTGGGGCTCTGCTGCTGGAGGATTAGGCACTCAGCAGTGGCTGTAGCCAGATCAGCCTTGGTGAGTGTAAGTCCACATAGCTGAGTCAATGCATAACTCTGTACCATCTGTACCATCATGGCCACTTTGTTCATGAGCGCATTGGGAAATGACAGGAGTGGCTGGGGAAAAAGGCTGACTAGTATCGACAGAACTGGTCATCTTATTCAATTGATTATTAAAATCTTCCTTGCTGAAGTCACCCTCTGGTGAACATTCACATAGGACACAAATATTTTCATGTTTTTTGCCCATTCAAAATGGTCTATCCACATACCTCTTCCCCAGACTTTTTCATCACCAATTGTCCAAACTATGTTCCTTCCAAGTCTCTGACCATCCAGCTAAACCATTGGCAATAGCCCATGAATCAGTAGACAAATGCAACTCTGACCTTTACTTCTTCAAGGCAAAATGTACAGCCATGTGCCCTGCTCAAAGTTCTGCCCACTGAGAGGATTTCCCCTCACCACTGTCCTTTAGGGACCTCCCAGAAAGGGGCTGCTGTGCTACAGCTGTCCACTTTCAGGTGGTACCTGCATATCATGCAAAACCATTTGAAAACCAGGCTTGAGTTTTCTCTTCCTCAGTCAACTGATTGTAAGGAACTCCCCAAGAGGTCATAGCTGTGGGCTGGGAAAGAGAAGGTAAGGTGGCAGGAGTGGGGGCCATGGGTATTTGGGCCACTTCCTCATGTAACTTACTTGTGCCTTCAGGACCTGCTTAAGCCCTGTTTCATATATACCACTTCTATTTTATAATGGAGTGGTACTGTGCATGCCCAACTTTATGGACAACACCCAGCTCATGATTGTCAACTCAGGTTTCAAGGTAACTGAGTGGCCCATGATTAAGTGTTTGGTCTCTACTAAGGCCCAGTAGCAGGCCAAAAGGTGTTTCCCAAAAAGGGAATAGTTACCTTCAGAAGATGGCAAGGCTTTGCTCCAAAGTCCTAAGAGTCTGCATTTTGATTCTTCTATTGGGGCCTGCCAAAGGTTCCAGACAACATCTCTCTTTGCCACTGACACTTCTAGAACCATTGGATCTGCTGGATCATATGGCCCAAATGGCAGAGAAGCTTACACAGCAGTGTGGACCAGTGCAGAGCCTCTTCTTATTCCAGTCTCCACTCAAAACTAGAAGCTTCTCTGGTCACTCAGTAAAGGGATAGCACATCCAAATGAAGAATATGTTGTCTCCAAAATCCAAAAAATGCCAACTAGGCATTATGCTTCTTTTTTGGTCATAGGAAAGGCCAGGTGCAACAGCTTATCCTTCATTTTTGAAGAGCTATCGCTACATGCCCCACTTCACTGGACACCTAGAAATTTCACTGAGATGGAAGGCCCCTGTGTTTTTGTTGGATTTATCTCCCAGCCTCTGATACATAAATGCCTTACCAATAAGTCTAGAGTAGTTGTTACTACTTGCTCACTAGGACCAATCAACATGATATCATCAATATAATGGACCAGTGTGATGTCTTGTGGGAGGGAGAGATGATCAAGGATCCCTGTGGACAATATTATGACCTAGGGCTGGAGAAGTGATGTACCTCTGAGGTAGGACAGTGAAGGTATACTGCTGGTCTTACCAGCTGAAAGCAAACTGTTTCTGGTGGTCCTTAATAACAGCAATTTATTAAAAAGCTCTCACCATATAATAGCTACATACCAGGTACCAGGAGATGTGTTGATTTGCTCAAGAAATGATACCACATCTGGAACAGCAGATGCAATTGGAGTCACCACTGGTTAAGTTTACGATAATCCTCTGTCATCCTCCAAGATCCATATGTTTTTTGCACAGGCCAGATAGGAGAGTTGAATGAAGATGTGGTAGGAATCACCATCCCTGCATCCTTCAAGTACTTGATAGTGGCACTGATCTCTGCAATCCCTCTAGGAATCCAGTATTGCTTTTGATGTACTATTTTGCTAGATAGTGGCAGTTCTAGTGGCTTCCACTTGGCCTTTCCTACCATAATAGCTCTCATGGCACAAATCAGGGAACCAATGTGCGGATTCTGCCAGTTGTTTAGTAGTATGTCTATTCCCATTATGCATTCCTGAACTGGGGAAATAACCACAGAATGGGTCCTGGGACTCACTGGACCCATTGTTTTCGATGAATTCTCCAGGAGAAGCTGACTGGCTGAAGCAGAGATGGGAATTCTCTCTTCTGCCTACTGAGATCATCAGTTGTCCTTTTAAGGCCTTCAGCTGATTGGATGAGATATCTCTCATTGCTCAAGGCAATCTCCTCAGTTGATTGTTGAGGTAATCAGCCATAGATGCAATCAAGTTACTAATAATTTAAGTCTTCAGAATGTCCTCACAGTAACAATTAGGCCTGCACTTGCTTGACGAAACAACAGGTACCAATATCCAGCCAAGCTGACACAGCATAACCATCACAACCTTACTTGGTAATAGGGAAATTTAAAGTTGAGCAACATATTTCCTACTTTCCAGGAAGTCACAGATTAATGAAGAAAAGAAACAAAATACACATCCAATTACAAAGTAAACCACACTGTATAGTGTTTTGTTTGTTTTGTAAGACTCATTTGTGATTATAGCAAATGCTAAATTAATGCAGGGGAGGACTCGGGGTGGCTAACAAATCTAGTGACATGCTTTAAAGGATAAATAAAACATCTAAAGATGAGATGGAGGCAAAGGCATTCAAGGCAGAGGAAATAGCATGAAAAAGGACAGAGAAATATGAAAAAATATGGCATTATCATCTGATGTGCCTGAAGTAGAAAGTGGAAAAAGAGTAGAAAATAATAGAAGTATAGCCAAGTATAGTTCTCTCTGTGGGAACATAGAGAGAGTGGGCATTTTTAGTGGAAGAAGGGGAGGAAATAATGAATACAGTTATGGGAGTATTGATTATGAGGATCTGGAAGAAATATATGTGCCATGTAACAATGTCTAACAGAAAGATGGAAATTTGGACAGGAGCTGAGGAAGGTGGCCAGGATCTGGAGATACAAATTAGGAAGTAGGTGATAAGTAACCTTAAGGCATGGGAGTGGATGAACTGATTAGAAAGAGTAGAGTAGATTAAAAAAAGGAAAAGGATCGAGGGGGGTTGTTGTGGTTATTTAAGGGTTCAGCAGAAGAGGAATAAGCAAACATGTAGGGCAGAAATCCATTAGAAAAATATTGAGGTTTGAAGATGCATTTTATTTTATTGTCCTTCTAGTTGTTCTGCCTTGTTTTATAGATACATTTAACTAATTTATTTGCTCTCTCTTATTCTTTTTATGGTGATATTTTATAATCAGTAATATTTTTTATTTTTTTGAAATTAATAGAAAATTTCCTGCAAATAAGACCTAAAGGTGTACCCTCTCTGTCTTGATTTCTGGTCTCATGGATCTATTTATCGTTATCTCCAAAACAGATATTAGAAAAGAAAATATTGACAAATACATCTAATCACACTCCTAATATTTTCTACTTCCAATTTAAATGAACCATGGATATCATATTACTTTCTTCCCATTAAAGAACTATTTTACATGAAATCATGGACACCAAAATGTTAATGGTGTTTATTTCTATGTGGATTATGAGTAATTTTTATTTTATGCTTTATACTTTTCTATATTTTTCCACAAATAACATGTGATACATTATAATCAAGAAAAATATGTTTTAAAGACAATTGGCTTATACAAAAATTTTTTTTCTGCTCTTGTGAAAATACAGAGGAAAATCTAATGTTAAAATATTATGGTGATTAAAAAAAAAAAAGAAAAAAGAAAATAATAATAATATGGTGAAAATGTTTAAATGATAAAAAAGAAGTCCTTCTACAAAAGTTCCTGAGAAATAAAAGGAAAATTAAGGTCAAAGCAAAAGTCATGTCATGACTTAAAAGTACTTTACTCCCAAGGATACAAAATCTATTAACTTAAGACAGTGGGGCTATTGTCTGTAATATCCAAATACTCAGAATGGTTAGAAGCCTGCAGCTGTAAACTGATGGGCTCTTGTGGTCTAAAAGCAGTTGATAGTCTCTACCCTTCAAAAAACCATTTCTCACGTTACCGCAATTAACGTTGTGGAAAATGTATAGAACAGATTGTGTTTCGCTTTCTTTATTTGCACAGCTTGTTGAAGGTAGATGAATACTGTGGGAATCCTTATACCGTTCACTACTCTGAAAACGTACTTATGGTATTTATACATCTAGAGTTTAAGTGATTAGTCTTGCCACCATCTGTACATGGATAATTTTTACCCTACCAGTTATTGGCTCCAATGTACTGTTTTGACATTATTCGCTATAATTGATTCAAACAGAAGCAATAGTACAACAGTTGGTGCTCTAAAGCAAGATTCAGATCAACAATTTTCACATTATTGTGAAATCTAATCCACTTATCACCCACATCCAGTTCACTACAGAGTCAAAGTAAGAATGAGATGTATGTACAAATTGTCATTACTCATTTGACAAAAAAAAAAAAAAAGTCCTCAAATCTATTGCAACTACAGAGTTCAATTTAGGAAAGTTACTTATACTGAGAATTCCCAAAATTTATCAACTACAGCTGTTCACTGATGTTTATGGCCTCCCTTTCCCTTTCTATTCACTTTTTCTGTTCAAACATAGTATAACCTAACTTGTTTAAATTTTGTTTCAAGAGCTGAAGCTTCAAAAACAAAACTAAACAATTTAAAAGCAAAATCTTATTGTGATTATAGATACAACTCATTAAAATATGAATATAATATATGGGAAATCTTTCTAGATTAAAACTTTTTAGAAACTTTTACAGTACCTCTATTAGTCAGGACTTTCCAGAGAAACAGACTGACAAGATATAGATATAGATATAGATTAGATATAGATATAGATATAGATATAGATATAGATATAGATATAGATTAGATAGATATAGATATAGATATAGATATAGATATAGATATAGATATAGATATAGATATAGATATATAGATATAGATAGATATATCGATTTATCATAGGAATTGACTCAGTTGAATTCCATAAGGCAAAGATAGTATATTAACGCTAAGGGTCAATAATAAAAGGGTATGGGATTTTTCCTTTTAGACTAAGGAGAATGTTCCAAGGTTTACAGGGGCGATGACTGCACACCTCTGTGATGAAAGTGAGAGCCACTGAATGTACACTTTGGATAGAATGTACAAGGCATGGGACTGTATAACACAGTGAACCACATGGTGGAAGATGGACTGTGGTTAATAGTACAAATATGAGAGTGTTCTCTCATGAACTATAACAAATGTACAATACTAATACAAGGTGTTAATAATAGAAGGTATATGGAAAAAATATACCAAGTGCATGCGAGCGGGTGTGCCACCAGGCCCTGTGCAGGGGTGCGCCGTTAGGCCCCATGAGCGGGTGCACTGCCAGGCCCCACAAGTTGGTGAGCCCCCAAGGCCCCGCACGTGGGTGCACCGTCAGGCCCTCCAAGCAGGTGTGCCACCAGGCCCTGCCGAGCCACACAGCAAGAAGGTAAAGTAACAATAGAGTGACAAAAGGGAAAGCCAAGACGAGACGCACCAAAAAAAGCAGGGCTAAGGTGGCGCAGGCGGTAGGATGTCCCTCTCCCACATCGGACATTCCCAGGATTGAATCCCTGTGAAGACAGGAGGAGAAGGATGAGAAGAGAGGGCAGAAAATAGACACAGAGAATTGACCAGTGAATGGATACAAAAACATCAAAAACGGTGAGGGTAGGGGTGGGGGTGGTAAAAATGGATAAAAGTAAATAAATAAATAAGTCATTTAAAAAAAAAAAAAAATGAATCCCGTAAGACAGGCTGCAAGCTGGAAACTATGATTAAGGTGAACTTGAATTCTCCAGGAGAAGCTGGCTGGCTGAAATAGGGGTAGAAATTCTTCCCTCTGATTTCTAAAATCCTCAGTTCTGACTTTTAAGACCTCCAAATGATTGGATGAGGAGATTCCTCATATTTGCTAAAGGCAATCTCCTTTGTAAATTGTAGATGCAATCAACTGATTATAGATTGAATCAACTGAATATCGATGCAAATCTATCTATGAAATACCCTCACAGTCACAGTCAGACCTGTGCTTGCTTGACCAGACAACTGGACACCATAACCTAGCCAAGTTGACAGATGAATTTATCATCATAGTATCTGCTTTAGTTTCCTGGCTTCTAAAAAAATACCATGCAATGGTTTGGCTTAAACAATGGAAATTTATTGGCTTACAGTTTTGTGGCTTAGAGGAGTCCAAAATCAAAGAGTCAACAAGGTGATGCTTTCTTCCAGAAGATTGTGGCCTTCTGGGGCTGGCTGTGGCAATCCTTGGTCCTTACTTTTCTGTCGTATGGCAATACATATAGTGGCTGTCCTGGCTTCTCAGTTCCATTGACTTCCAGCTTCTGGTTGCTCCCTGTATGGCTTTCACTCTCTTTCTTTATGACCTTTCCTATAAGGCCTTCAGTAAAAGAATTAAGACTCTAATTCAGTTGGGCTACACTTTTACTGAAGTAACCTTATCAGAGGATCCTATTTACAATGAGTTCACACCTCCAGGAATGGATTAAGTCTAAGAACATGTTTCTCCTAGGATACACAGCTCCAAGCCACCAAAGTACCCAAGTCAGGAGACCTCTATGTCCTCAAATAGAAGGGCCAGAAGTCTCTCCAGAGCATGGGTGGTGCCTAATAGGAGAGGGCAGACCAGTTTGTCAAGTCCTCTGTGTTGTTGCAAGTAACTATGAATCCTGTCCTTCAAGGAGTGAAGCCTGGTGGTTGCCATGGGTCCAAGGGGAAGGGGAGGGAGGAATAGAATAGATGGAACAGGGGGCGTTTTGGGGGAAATGGAAGTGTTCTACATGATCTTGCTATGATGGATACAGGCCATGTTGAATTGCATCAAAGTTTATAAAAGTGTATGGTCCAAAATGTAAACCATAATGTAAACCATTTACCATGGTTGGTAGTTATGTTTCAATATTTGTACATGAGTTGTAACAAATGTACCATCCACATATAAAATATTATTAATAGGGGAAGGTGGAAAAAGGGGAGGGTGTTGAATATATGGGAGTCCCCTGTATTCAGTACATGATTTTTCTGTAACCTAAAACTTCTTTGAGGACAAAATGAAAAGAAAAAGAAGGTAAGGCGCTGGAGGAATAAATGGAAGAAAATGTCACTGTACACATAGAGGACAACAGATCCTGCAGTGATGAAAGGCAAAATGTCAAAAAACATTTTAAAATTTTTTTTCATTATCCCAAATTTTTATCTATATTTTATTTATTTTTAATTTTTTGTATTTTATTTCTTATTTTAAAAATTGTCATTATTATTTCATTTTCTTATTAATTGTAAGATGATGTCATTATTATTTATGTAATAATGTCATTATTATTATGTAATAATGTCATTGTTATTTTATTTTCTTATTAATTTCTTATTAATTGCTATTTTATTGGCTTCATTTTTTAAGAAGTTTTGGATCACAGAAGGGTTACAGCTGTGGCAGGGGAGGATCATTGGTGCAGGGTATCAGTGATGGGGGATACATGGGAAGAAGCTCACCTGGGCATACATATAAGGCATATAAATGTGTTCAAATGTTCATGGGGCATTGTCACGGTGGGTGGAGATTCACACAATAACTGAAGGAATATCAAATTCCCATCCTGGGGAGTACTGTCATATTCTCTAATGGATCAGCAAGAATCCCCTGAATACAGGGGCAATGACTAGTATAGGAGGATGGTACATTGACGGGCCCTTGATATTGATGACTGTGCATATGAATTTTTACTCTTGAAATTGAAACTTAGCCTACTATTATAGGGTGCCTAAGAGTTGCCTCCTGGGAGCCTCCTTGTTGCTCAAATGTGGCTTATCTCTAAGCTGATCTCAGCATATAAATACATTACCTTCCCCCCAGCATGGGACATGACTCCCAGGGATGAACCCTCCTAACTCTGAGGGATTACTACCAAGCACCAACTAGCAAAGCAACTAGAAAAAGATCTTAACCAAAAGGGGAAAAAGGTAAAGACAAATGAGTTTATATGGCTAAGAGACTTCAAAGTGAGTCGGGAGGTCATTCCAGAGGTTATACTTATGCACGTCTCAGCAGGATCTCTTTGACTGCCAAAGTAGATACTACTCTAAATAGCGGGGCTCCTGAGGGCTCTGGAGACATCTAGACACTATAGTCAGAGCAAATAGCTCAGGAGTTTGGTGCCTAGCCAATGGGCCCTACTTTGGAATTTATGCTCCCCAGATTGACAGAGTTGGACTCAGTTGTGGTTTCCCTACACATGGCTCTTCTGTCCTTTTATTTGAACCTATAATTAGTACTAGAGTTGGTAGGTGTACATCCAAGAGACTTAAATCTTTGGGCTGTCCATGTGCCAGCTGGGCCCTGAATCTCAACGGAATTGCAACACCTACTCTCATTCATTGGTCTCACCCAGGACAACTAACATGGAGGTGATGATGGACAACTACCATACAAGGAACCAAGAGAGTCTACAACAGCAAGCAAGAGAGTCCCATCTATCGGCCCTGTGGGATCACAGCCCCTTCTCAATTAGAGACATCACCATCCCAGAATCCTCAGGATTGGGGGATGAACTATGGGCTAAAGTAGACTTTCTGGTATTCTACTACAGACTTATTGTGATTCTAGCAATGGAAGAAGTTATATCATTGATGTGGAGGCAGTGGCCACTGGAGGGTCTAAGGGCAAGGAGAGGGAAAAACAGGTGTAATACAGGGGCATTTTTGGGATTGGGAATTGTCCTGAATGACATTGCAACAACAGATACAGGCCATTATAAATCTTGCCATAACTACAGAATTGGGTGGGAGAGAATATAAACTACAATGTAAACTTTAATCCATGCTTAGTGGCAATGCTTCAAAATGTGTTCATCCATTGCAATGAATGTACCTCACTAATGAAGGATGTTGTTAATGTGGAAAAATATGGGAGATGTGGTGAGCGGGACATATGGGAATCCCCTATATTTTTTATGTGACATTTGTATAATCTAAATATCTTATTTTTATTTTTAAAGATTTATTTTGTTTATTTATCCCCACCACCACCGCCACTGTTTGCAATTGCTGTCTGCTCTCTGTATCCATTTGCTGTGTGCTCTTCTGTGTCTTCTCATCTTCTCTTTAGGAGGCACTGGCAACCGAATCTGGGACCTCTTTTGTGGAAGAGAGGTGCTCAATCACCTGAGCCACCTCAGCTCCCTGGTTTGTTGTGCCTCTCCTCTTTGTGTCTCTTTTGTCGCATCATCTTGTTGCATCAGCTTGCCTTACCTGCCTGCTGCACCAGCTCGCCTTCTCCAGGAGGCATTGGGAACTGAACCTGGAACCTCCCATGTGGTAGGTGGAAGCCCAATTGCTTGAGCCACATGCGCTTTTCCTAAGTATCTTTGAAAAAATAAAAAAACAAAACAAAGCAAAACAAAGTATCCAAGGCACAACAGGTATCAAATCATCAACTTGCAGCTATAGAGGACTGTTTGAAGAGTGATTTTAAATAGCTATTTGAAGGACAGCCTGTCATTAATCATAACACTTCCCACCAGCTTAAAAAAAAAAAAAAAAGGCACATGGATTTTCCAAAAGGATTATTCCTAGACATAATTGTACAGTTATTTATTTACACATTTTTATGTGTTTCTAAGTATCATTATAATTGAAGTTTTGTGTTGAGTGGTTTAATCAATATATATCTAAATGTGGAAAGAGAAAATATCCTGGTAAATTGGTACTGATTAATCCCTAACTGTACTGACCCGACTCTACTATGATTTGAAACTATTAGGTCAATGTTATGTAATTGTATAATTCTGAAGGTTCATATGCACATATATGGCTCTAATAACCCTTGAATATGTCTGCAGTTCATCAAGGAGGTTTTACTCATTCTAATAGAATAAAAAGTGGGAGTATTCAATTATTAAGGAACCTAATGTTGCAGGAAGAGGAATCAACTGATCTCAGATGCCCACTATTATCAGAGATCATGCTAGGCATTTTACATGAATCTCCTAATGTTCACGACAATCCTAGAGTACTATATTATTATCCTGTTTCAAAGATGAAGAAAATGAAGCTTTAAGGGTAGGAGGTGATGTTTAGATGACAGCTTTTCCGCGTGATGAAATCCAAACCTATAAGGATGAACTAGAGAAAGCTGCTATAAGACAGTGATATTGGGCAAAAAGTGTCCAATGAATTTTGGCATGAACCAATGAAGGTAACATATATTTAAAAAATATTTTGAGAATAAAGGTAAGTCAATATTAACTACTCCTTTATGATAGTAATCCTCAAAGTGCTGCAGCCAACACACCAATTAAACATTGAACATCAATAAAAATTATATGGAAAAGTAAATTGTTTTCTTACCCTTGAATAAACTTTGACATATCCACATCTAAAATACTCTGCCTCATTCTTGTTGCTTCATCTTTAGAATTAATGGAACCAAGAAAGGCCCAGAGAAAATCAACTGAGTTGTTTCAGGGAAAGTGGCACTTGAATTGTTTCAGGCTAAAAATAGAAACTCTTCCATCTTCAGTCTTTTTGTGTGCGTGTGAAATGCTGGTGTAGACTCAAGGATGACGGCAAGAAAGATGAATATGCTCAGTTAATCTCCTATCCAGTCATTCATGTAACAAATATCAGACATTGTACAGATGCTAGAAATCAATGATGACAAACGTATCTTTTAGACGTCTCCTGTCTAATTATCACTCATTTTACCCTAACTTAGGATAGAAATACAGATCTGCCCGCACCAGACTCTCTCTGTCCTCTTGGTCTTAAAGAAGCAGTTCCATATTGTTGCATTGGTTTTCTTCAACCCCCATCTTACACCAATCCTAGCCCTCAATCATCCTTTATCCCTTAGGGGAAGGCTGATTATAAGTTTTGTTGTCTTAATTCCTCACCCCAGCTGGCCTGGGCTATCATGGGAAAATGTGTGATCTCTGTTGAATCCTGGGATCAAAGTCCGTGTGAACTTCTGAAATTTTCAGAAATGCAAACAGCAAAAACTCTCACTGTCCCTAGCCTACATTTTTCATGTAGAGTGAAATAATTAATCAGGCCTTAGTGTAGACAAGAAAGCACATGAAGACAATATATATCTGTGGTACAATTTATAAAATTTATTTGATACAGTATGGTCAAATCAACAAATATTAGTTCAATTAATGTTAAGAAGTTCCTCATGAGAGATATATGGATATTTAAATTAAGACATTAATCTTGTAACTAGAGTTGAAGATCAGATCTAGCCTAGTGGCAGTAGAGAATCACAGAGGGTTGGGTCCTTCCTTCCCAAGTTTGGCCCTGCAATGGACACAGAAGGAGAATGATAGCACAAGAGTCATGCATCCTCTAACCCTGGCTTATATTAGAAACTCACTGATATGGAGCCCAAGATTTGGCCATCTTTTTTTTTTTTTAATCCCTGCAGTTATCATAATCTATTTGCTAGGCTGGAGTACCTCTCATACCTGCTAGGTGCCTGAACTTTTGATAAGGGCAGGGGGGTTGCCACAGGTAAAGTTATATGGGAAGCAGACTCCGAGGTGGAAATTTGCATGCATGAAGTTTATTATGGAATGCTTTGGGGATCAACACCTGTTGTGAAGGGAAGCAAGCAAAATTAGGCAGAGGGAGAATTTGGGCTGAACTGTGGTTATGACAAGGCCACAGCTGACTCCATGAGAGCTTTGTAGTTTCGATGACCCTTCAAAGTTGTCTCCAGCTGAAGCCAAGAGGTCAGGTCTTTACATTCCTATATAAACCTGAATTGAATGTGGACTGGTTCAGGAAGGAGACTGACTTTGGCTAACAGCTGAAAGCTTTCAATTTATAATCTTCCTATTGGCTGGGGAATAAGCCTTTCATCTGGAAGCGGGATCTAGGCAGCACAGTGCAGCATTCACAACACAGATTCAGTTCCAGATTCTGAGTATTCCTATTCTAACCCATGCTAAGAATTGGAATCACGTATTTAAAAATCAAATTTTTTCAAAACAAACAATACATTTCATTATAGAAAACAAGAATGAAGAAAAACAATCACCCATTGCATTTGTACCCAGGGGCAAAAACTTAATATTTCATAATACTATTTTCTGAATTAACATTTGGGTACAATGACTCCCCAGTCTCTTAAGATAGTTTATTTTATTTTTTTAAGATTTATTTATTTCCCCTCACCTTGTTGTTTTTGTGCTTGTTGTCTTGCTCTCTGTGTCCATTCGCTGTGTGCTCTCTGTGTGTGCTTGTCTTTTCTTCTTCTCATCTTCTCTTTAGGAGGCACGGGGAACCCATCCTGGGACCTCCGACGTGGGAGAGAGGCACTCAATTGCTTGAGCCACCTCAGCTCCCTGGTTTGTTATGTCTCTCCTCTTTGTCTCTTTTTGTTGTGCCAGCTCTCTGCATGGGCCAGTACACCATGCAGGCCAGCTCACTTTCACCAGGACGTCTCATATGGCAAACAGGAGCCCAATCGCTTGAGCCACATCCACTTCCCCCGTAAGATATTTTATTATTCTTCTAGCAGTTAGCACTGCCCACATGTTTTCTAACTTGTGATACTGACATCACCCAGAAACTGCTACCCTGTATTTTCTCTTGGGGCTTTGCCTCAGGCATTATCTACAAGTTCTAAGGTCCTCACTCTACTACCTAATACCTCCCATGGTTCCTGGCCTATATGTTCTTCAAACACATCTGAGCTTCCAATCTATCAGGCACCTTCTGCTTACTCCATTCACATCAGTGCCACCTATTTTCACAACCCTCTTTATCTAACTTAGACTCCATGGTCCGTCCCCTCAATCACTTTCTTTCCAATGTCCTAAATTCCCTTGATCCACTGTATTTTCACTGCATACACTTGGCATAACCCAACTCTGAATGAATCCAACCATCTGCCTACTTCACCCAAGCTAATGAGCGTTGTATGAGAACAACATAAAACCATGCAGGCTGACAACAATATAGATCCTTGCTGTCCTGCCTCAATTGAGTTCCTAATACTAACTGATATTTTTACTGAATTTTCTTAGCTTTCTCTCCCATTCTTCACAGTGAGAATCATCTATCCAGGAACTGGGGAACGATTGCATATTGATTTTATGTCCTAACATTTGCCAAATCCAAAAATGTTCTCTATCATCAGTACCACAAAGAAAGAACAAATAATCATCTTCTTTCACTTGAAATATATAGTCAGACTCCCAACTGGTCTTCCTGCATCCTCTCATTCTTTCTTGTATTGTCCAATCAATTCTCCAGCCAGCAATCTGAGAGATAGTTTAAAAATTCCCTATACTTTTGGTGTAATTTTTCTATAAATATAAATCTAAAACTTCTCTAAAAATAATTTATTACAAACAACAACAGAAGTATTACATATTTCACCAATAACATAAGAAACTTACACAAACAATTCCATTTATTAATCCTCCTATTCTTTGTAATTTTTAATATTTTTAATCTCTGTTTAAAATCCAAAAATGTATTTTTTGTTATTTTTACTTCCTCTAACAATTATATTTCCAATAACTTTTTAACAAATAAAAAATACATTTAAATTTTATGAACAACTTTGTACTAATAAATCAGACAACTTAGATGAAATGTACAAATTCTTGGAAAGGCACAAATTACCAAAATGAACTCAAGAAAAATAGAAAATCTGAGCAGATCTATAACAGGTAAAAAAACTGAATTAGTACTTAAAAATAGTCCAGCAAAGAAAAGCCCAGTCCCAGATGATTTTTTCTTTTGAGGTACCGGGGCCAAAGATTGAACCCCAGACCTTGTATATGGGAAGCTGGCACTCAACCACTGAGCCACATCAGCTCCCCGGAGTTGGTTTTTTCATTTGTTTGTTTGTTGTTTTATTTTTCTGTTTTTAGCAGACACTGGGAACTGAACCTGGGACCTCCCATGTGGGAAGCTGGCACTCAACTGCTTGAGCCACATCTTCTCCCCCATATGACTTCTTTAAAGAAATAATACCATTCTTTCATAAATTCTTCCAGAAAATAAGTCAGGAGGAAATACTGCCTAAATCATTCTATGAGGCCAGTATTACCTTGATACCAAAGACAACACAAGAAAAACAAACTACGAACCAATATCCTTCATGGATACTACAATAATATAATATGATTAATATAAATAAATATAATGTCAATAATATCAACATATAAAATAATATAATGTCTTTCATTAAAAACCTCAGCTGTATATTACAAGCCAAATTCAGCAACATAAAAAAAGGATTATATACCATGACAAAGTAAGATTTATCCTTGTATTGGTTTAATACCCCCAAATCTATTAATATAATTGATACCATATTAAGAAAATAAATAACCAAAAAAAACCACATATGATTGTTTCAATAGACACCGAAAAATCATTGAAAAATACAAAACTCATTCTTGATAAAATTCTCAATAAATGAAAAATAAAAGGGAACTTTTTTTAGCCTGATAAAGTCATCTACAAAAGACCTACAACTAACATCATAAGTAATAATAAAAGATCACGAATAAGGCAAGGATGTTAGCTCTCGGCACTTCTACTTAACATTGTACTGGAAGTTTTAGTCAGTACAAGAACACAAAAATATAAAATAAAATATAAAATAAAATAAAACAAGAGCCACCGCTGGAGGTGTCCTTGATACGATGAAGCTTATCATCCTCGACCTCTATTCTCAGGCCAGTTGAGTGGGCAGCCAAATACATCAGGAACCGTAACATACAGTTTAACCCAGGGCCTGAGAAGTACTTCACCCTGGGGCTCCCCACTGGGAGCACCCCACTTGGCTGCTACAAGAAGTTGATTGAATACTATAGAACGGGGACTTGTCCTTTAAATATGTAAAGACCTTCAACATGGACGAGTATGTGGGCCTTCCTCTAGTCCACCCAGAGAGTTACCACTCCTTCATGTTGGACAAATTCTTCAAGCACATTAACATCCATCCAGAAAACACCCATATCCTGGATGGGAATGCAGCCGACCTGCAGGCTGAGTGTGATGCCTTTGAAGAGAAGATCACAGCTGCGGGTGGGATTGAGCTGTTTGTTGGAGGCATTGGCCCCGACAGACATATCGCCTTCAACGAGCCGGGCTCCAGTGTAGTGTCCAGGACCCATGTGAAGACACTGGCCATGGACACCATCCTGGCCAACATGAGGTTCTTCAATGGGGAGCTCACCAAGGTGCCTACTATGGCCCTGACAGTGGGTGTGGGCACCATCATGGATGTTAGAGAGGTGATGATCCTCATTACGGGTGCGCACAAGGCATTTGCTCTGTACAAGGCCATCGAGGAGGGAGGGAGCCACATGTGGACTGTGTCTGCCTTTCAGCAGCATCCTCGCACAGTGTTTGTGACGAGAATGCCACCCTAGAGCTCAAAGTGAAGACTGTCAAGTATTTCAAAGGTTTAATGCTTGTTCATAATGAGTTGGTGCACCCCTTGTACAGTGTCAAAGAGAAGGAAACAGAGAAAAGCCAGTCTTCCAAGAAACCATACAGTGATTAGTCTGTGATGCACCTAGTATCAAGTACCTCATAGGAATGGGCAGGTTTTTCTGGAAATTGTCAATAGGAGAACAGAATTGTATTTGTTTAATTCAGCATTGTTATTCCAGATAAGTGGGTGAATCTTTTGTTCTTGGCTATGAGGCTTGAAACCTAGTCCTGTGGTTTAGCTACAGGGAGAATGACTTGTTTGTAACCTGCTGATTCAGAAAAAATATCTGAAAAATGTATTCCATCACTTTGGTGTCTACCACACCTTGGTTAGGAAGTTTAACTTTTTGTTCTGCCTCTGACTCTGTTCTCCTGTACAGCACACTCCCTTTAAAAGATGCTCTTACATGCCTGATTCTCAATTGGGAGGGAATTAGGGGCTTGTGTATATTGCACAGAACCTCTTTGGAGAGTCTTGAGATCCCCTCTTGAACAGGCCTACCACCTTATTTGAGAATCATTGTCCTAGATTAATGTCTAAAGTAAGTATAAGGAAACAATCCCCCTGGTCAGTAACAAGTGCCATGGAAAGAAAACTCTCACTTCCTTCCTCCCAGATTTCTTTTTCCCCCTGCTCTCAGAGCTGACCTTCTATGAACTTGGAAGACCCCTTGGGGGAGGATTTGAAGGGGAAGGGGGCACTAAAGAGAAGGTTTTTGCTGATGAACCCAGAGTCCCAGTGGGCCCAGCCACGTCAAACTCCTCTCCCTTAGGAACCCTCTGGTCAGGAGGAGGAAGGTGGAAGCCCTTTTCCCACCAGAGACCTGTGTTTTTGTTCAAATGTCTCACTGTGTCTCTTCAACTGTGTACACTCATTAAAAGGTCAGAGGTCCACTGGGACAACATGCTGCCAGTTTCAATGTTGGTGTTCAGTCAAGGTGATGGGAACCAGGACAAGCAGCACAGATGTGAGTTTAGACACAAAACACGAGACATGCTCTTTTGCTCCCATCAGAGCTGAGTATCAAGACAGCATACCAAATTGTTCTAAAGCTGCCTCATTATTTCCCCCACCTACAATACTCTGCCCTTCTAAGAACCTCTCAGGCTCATGTGGTGTGATCTAAGGTTTCCAGAGCATCAGGAAGTACAACCCCTCTGTCCATTTGTCCTTCACCCTTTGTTCATAAGATGAGTCTATTGCTCTGCCTTCCTTTTACTCTCTTAAGCCTTCATGGAGTGGCTGCTGCCTTCTCCTGCCTGTCTTTGTGTCTATTTGAAGCTGCTGCTACCTCTGTTTCTGAGGAAGACTCTTTCAGAGCCTGGCTTAGACCTCTCTTTTACATGCTGCCAGAGTTTTGTCTTAAGCTTTTATACATGATTGTGTTGTCATTCTGTTTTAAGCTAATGGATCAAAGGACTTGTTTACAATGTGGTTATTTTCTATTAAATCCAATATTTTCAAATAAAAATAATAATAATAAAATAAAACAAAATAAAGGTATATCAATTAGAAAAGAAGAAGTAAAACTGTCTTTAATCACAGGCAACATAATCCTGTATGTAGAAAATCCAGTGGAATCCACCAAGAAACACTAGAACTAATAAATGTAGAGATACTAACTTGCACTAGGAGTAACTCATGCATGTTGCTCCCCTTCAAGAATTATGATGCTCTTCATGAAGAAGAAAAATGCATATGTGTAACTATGTTAAAAACAGATGGGGGCGGGAGGTGGATGTGGCTCAAATGGTTGGACATTCGTTTCCCATATGGAGGACCTGGGTTCAATGCCCAGAACTCCTGGTAAAAAAAAGAAAAATATAGAAGGCGCGCAGGCCACCAGGCCCCGTGTGTGGGTGCACCAGGCTCCACCGAGCCATACAGCAGGATGATGACGTAACAGGAGAGTGACACAAAGGGAGAGCCAAGGTGAGACGCGCCAAAGAACCAGGAACTGAGGTGGTGCAGGTGGCAGAATGCCTCTCTCCCACATCGGAGGTTCCCAGGATCAAATCCTGGTGAAGACAGGAGGAGAAGGATGAGAGGAGAGGGCAGGAAAAGGACACAGAGAGTTGCCCAGCAAATGGACCCAAAAATGGGATGGGGAAGGGGAGGTTAAAAATGGATAAGAGTAAAATACAGGGGCTTCTTTGGGAGTTGGAGGTTGTCCTGAGTACTGTTGTGGCAATGGATGTAGGCCATTTTAAATCAGCACACACCACTCAGAACTGAGTGGGAGAGAGTGTGGTCTACAGTGTGAACTGTGGTCTATGGTTGGTGGCAAGGCTCCAGGA
>JAKSZT010053881.1:10612290-10724138 GCA_026826555.1 Tolypeutes matacus
TATATATATATAAATAACATTTTTGTAAGCAAATACACATATATGCACATATATTTATATATCATTTTGCAAATGTTTATATGTATTGTGAGAATTTTGATTTTTACCCATAATAAAAAAAATAAAGACATGCATGCACACACAGATACACACATAAAAAAAAAATGGATAAGAGTAAAACAAATAAATAAATCTTAAAAAACAAAACAAAACATGGGGATCACAGTGTTGTCAATTACCACGTTCCCTCCCTAGCTATGAAGGAGAATCTTCCACAGTCTCCTGTACAAAGAATCACTGTATAGCTATTTAGCAACTTAGTTTTTTACTATATCTGGCTGCACAACAATTCATGTTCAAGAGGTTCTGAACCAACTATAAGAAAATCATCTCTAGGCCAAATCCAAGAAGTGGAATTTATGGGCTATGTTCTATCCTCCAAAATGTCAGCTCTCTGGCTGTAGCTGCAGCCTTCTAGCAGTCCTTTTGTAGTTGCAAACTCTATTCTCTTTTGCTCCAGTACTAACTTAGTCAGCCACCAACACACTATTAAACAAAGATTATAATAATAAAGATTGTAATAACAAAGATTACAGTGGATATAAATGAAATAGATAATTTAAAAACAATAGAGAGGATCAACAAAACCAAAAGTTGATTCTTTGGAAAGATCAATAAAGTTATCAAACATAAATGTTCCACAAAAATGCAAGATGTTGGTGGAGGGATGATGTATGAGAATTCTGCATATTATGTACGATTGTTTTGTAAGCTCACAACTTCTCAAATAAATAAATAAATAGATAGATAAATAAATCGACAAACCTTTAGCTAGACTGACAAAGAGAAAAAAAGAGGACAGAAGGAGATGTAGCTCAAGCATTTGAGCTCCCGCCTACCACATGGGAGGTCCTAGGTTTGGTTCCCAGTGCCTCCTAAAGAAGACGAGCAAGACAGTAAGCTGACACAATGGGCAGACACAAGATAATGCAACAAGAGACATGAGAAAACATAATGAGAGACACAACAAAGCAGGGAGCAGAGGTGGTTCAGGTGATTAGGCGTCTCCCTCCCACATGAGAGGTCCCGGGTTCGGTTCCCGATGCCTCCTGAAAAGAAGACAAGCACACAATAAAGCAGACACAGCAAATGCAAACAGCGAGGGGGTGGGGAGAAATAAATAAATAAAATAAATCTTAAAAAAAAAAAAGGACACAAATTATTAAAATCAGAAATGAAAAAGGGGCCATTACTACTGATCCCACTGAAATATAAAGGACTATGAACAACTGTATGCCAACACATACATAACCTAGGTGAAATACACAAATTCCTAGAAACACACAAACTACCTGCACCCACTCAAGAAGGAACAGAAGATAGCAACAAACCAATAACTGGTAAAGAGACTGAATCAGTAATCAAAAACCTCCCAACAAAGAAAAGCCCAAGACCAGCTGGCCTCACAGGGGAATTTTATCAAACATCCAAGAATTAACACCAATTCTTCTCAAACTCTTCCAAAAAAAAAAAAAAATTTGAAGAGAGGCCAACATCACCCACATATCAAAGCCAGGTAAAGATACCACAAGAAAACAAAATTACAGACCAATATCTCTTATGAATATAGATGCAAAAATCCTCAACAAAATACTAACAAAGAGAAACCAACAGCATATTAAAAGAATTATACACCATGATCAAGTCGGATTATCCCAGGTATGTAAGGGTGATTCAACATAAGAAAATCAATTAATGTAATACATCACATTAATAGAATGAAGGAAAAAACCCCACATGATCATCTCAATTGATGCAGGGAAAGCATTTGACAATATTCAATACCCCTTCTTGATAAAACACTTAGGAAAATAGGAATAGAAGGATAAAAGGCATACATGAAGAACCCACAGTCTTTAGCAAACTAAAACACCTCTCTATAAAAAAAGATCCTGAAAAATTCACAACAAATGTGCTAGAATACATGAATTCAGAAAAGTGGCAGGGTACAAGATGAACATCTGAAAATTAATAGTGTTTCTATATGTTAGCAATGAACATTTGGAAGAAATAAAGAAAAAATTTCCATTTACAATAGCAACTAAAAGAATCAAATATCTAGGAATAAATCTATTTTTTAATTCCCAGATGAAAACAAGAATGTACACAGAAGACTGCTTAAAGAGATCAAAGAAAACCTAAATAAATGGAAGGACATTCCATGTTCACGGAAGACTAAATATTGTTAAGAAGATGTTAATTCTACTCAAAGCAATTTACAGATTCAACACAATCCCAATAAAAATTCCAACAGCCTTCTTCGCTGAAATGGAAAAGCCAATCATCAAATTTATATGGAAAGATAAGGGGCCCTGAAAAACAAAGTCATCTTTAAAAAGAAGAACGAAGTTGGAGGATTCACAGTTCCTGGTTTTTAAACTTATTAAAAAGCCACAATAGACTATTCAGCTCCCTTTCCCGGTCTGCACAGTTCAGGACTGGAGCGTCCCTGGCTGCCAGGCTTCTAATCATGAGCGTCCCGGCCTTCATCGATCAGTGAGGAAGCTCAGGCTGCTGAGCTTGGAGCTTATCTGAAATCTAAAGGTGGTGAAATTTCAGAATAAAACTCAAAAGGTGGACTTCATGCAGATTTAGCTCAAATTATTGAAGCCTGTGATGTGTGTCTGAAGGAAGATGATCAAGATGTGAAAGTGTGATGAAGAGCATGGTACCCCTCCTCTTGATCCTGGAACCAGACAAGGAAGAAGCTCTTATTGAAAGCCCGTGTCAAAAGTTGGTCAACTTTCAGGAAGGTGAATGCACATCTGTGAGGCTGCAGTTGCTAAGCAACTACTTCCATGGGATGGATAAGAATATTTCTGTAAGATATACAGCATATTGCAGCCTCATTAAAGTGGCAGCATCTTGTGGGGCTATCCAGTAAGTCCTACTGAGCTGGATCAAGTTAGAAAATGGATTTCTGACTGGAACCTCACCACTGGAAAAAAAAACACTTTTTTTTTTTTTAAAGATTTATTTTTATTTAATTATCCCCCCCTCCCCCTTGCTGCTTGTGTTCATTGTGTCCATTTGCTGTGCATTTTTCTGTGTCTTCTTGTCTCCCTTTGTTGGGTCATCTTGCTCACCACACCATGCGAGCCGGCTTGCCTTCACCAGGAGGCCCTGGGAATTGAACCCGGGGCCTCCCATATGGTAAATGGGAGCCCAACCAATTGAGCCACAGCCGCTTCCCAAAACACACTCTTTTAAGGCTACTTTACGAGGCACTTGTGGATTGTAAGAAAAGTGATGACGCTTCAAAAGTCATGGTGGAATTGCTAGGAAGTTAAACAGAAGGCAATGTTTCTCAGGCTCGAGTTGATGCTCACAGGTGTATTGTACCAGCTTTGAAAGATCCAAATGCATTTCTTTTTAACCATCTTCTTACTTTAAAACCAGGCAAGTTTTTGAAAGGCGAACTTATTCATGAGCTTTTAACCATTTTTGTGAGTGCTAAATTGGCGTCATATGTCAAGTTTTATCAGAGTAATAAAGACTTCATTGATTCACTTGGGCTATTACATGATCAGAATATGGCAAGAATGAGACTACTTACTTTTATGGGAATGGCAGTAGAAAACAAAGAAATTTATTTTGACACAATGCAACAAGAACTTCAGGTTGGAACTGATGATGTTGAAGCATTTGTTATTGATGCAGTAAGAACTAAAATGGTCTACTGCAAAATTGACCAGACCCAGAGAAAAGTAGTTGTCAGTCATAGTACACATTAGACATTTGGAAAACAGCAATGGCAACACATGTATGACACACTTAACAACTGGAAACAAAACTTGAACAAAGTGAAAAACAGCTGTCTGAGTCTTTCTGATACCTGAACTTTCATGCATATTATTTTGTTCTTTTTGGGGAAAAAAATATTTTAAACCACAGTAAATCATTATAAACTGGAAAAAAAAAAAAAAAGAAAGAAAGCCACAATAATCAAAACAGAAAATATGGATATGGCTCAAGCGGTTAAGCACCTGCTTTCCATATGGGAGGTTCTGGTTTGGTTCCCAGTGCCTCTTAAAAAAAACAAAAAACAAACAAACAACAAGAAAAACAAAAGAAAAAACCAACTCAGGGAGTCGATGTGGATCAGTGGTTGAGTGTTGACTTCCCACATATAAGGTACTAGTTTCAATCCCTGGCTCCTGGTACCTCAAATAAATAAATAAATAAATAAATAAAAATAAAAAATTTCAAAACAAACAAACAAAAAAAACAGAATGGTACTGGAACAAGGACAGACATATGGACCAATGGAATTAAACTGAGAGTTCAGAAATCAACCCCCACATTTATGACCAACTGATTTTTTGTAATAATAAACTTAGAGAAGTTTTAGATTTATATTTACAGAAATATTACAATTCCCATATAGCACCCCTTCACACACACCCACACACATAGTTTCCCCTATTATTATTATTCCCCTATTATGTTACAACTGATGAACCAATATTGAAGCATTGCTACTAACCAAAGTCTATAGTTTACATTATGGTTTATACTTTGTGCTTACAGTATAAAGGTTTTGACAAAATGATTTTTGACAAGAAGGCAAAGACCACTCAATTGGGAAAGAACAGTCTCTTTAAAAAATGATGCTGAGAAAACTGGATATCCATATGCAAAAGAATGAAGGTGGATCCCTACCTCACCATATACAAAAATCAACTCAAAATGGATCAAAGACCTAAATATAAGAGACATAACTATCAAACTCCTAGAAGAAAACATAGGTAAGCATCTTCAGTGCCTTGTGTTAGGCAATGGTCTCTTAGACTTTACACTAAAAGCATCAAAAGAAAAAATAGATAAATGGAACCTCATCAAAATTAAAAACTTTTGGGCATCAAAGGAATTTATCCTGAAAATAAAGTGACCACCTACAAAATGGGAGAAAATACTTGGAAACAACATATCTGATAACAGTTCAATATCCAGAATATATAAAGAAATCCTTCAATTCAACAACGAAAAGCCAAATAAACTAATTAAAAGATGGGCAAAAGACTTGAATAGAAATTTCTCCAAAGAAGATATATAAATGGTCAAAAAGCACATGAAAAGCACAGCATCATTAGCCATTAAGGAAATGCAAATCAAAACCACAATGAGACACTATTTCACATCCACTAGAATGGCTACTATTTTAAAAAATGGAAAATTACAAGTGTTGGAGAGGATATGGTGAAATAGGAACACTCATTCATTGCTGGGGGGAATGTAAACTGGTTCAGCTGCTGTGGAAGACAGTTTGGCGGTTCCTTGGGCAGCTATGTATAGAATTACCATATGACCTGGCAATCCCACTACTAGGCATATACCCAAAATATTTGAAAGTAGGAACTCAAACAGATGTTTTCACACCAATGTTCATAGTGGTATTATTTACAATTGCCAAAAGATGGAAGCAAACTAAATGTCCAGCTACTGGTAAACAAAATGTGGTATATACATACAATGGAATATTATTCAGCAGTAAAAAGGAATAAATTCTGATAACTTGTGACAATGTGGATGAACTTTGAAGACATCATGTTGCATGAAATAAGCCAGACATAAAAAGACAAATATTGTATGGTCTCACTAATATGAAATAGTTAGAATAAACAAATTCATAGAGTCAGAATATAGAATATAGGTTACCAGGGGATAGGATCGGGGTAGGGAATATGGAGTTAGTGCTTAAAATGTACAGAGTTTCTAATTGGAACAATGGGAAAGTTTATGAATGTAAACAACAGCACTGAATTATACATTTGAATGTAGTTAAAGGGAGAAATTTTAAGTTGTATATATGTTACTAGCATAAATTTTTTAAAAAATCTGTGGAACTGTACAACACAGTGAACCCTAAGTTAAACCATGGACTATAGTTAATAGTAAAACTATTAAAATGTGTTTTCATCAATTCTAACAAATAAAACTGCAAAGTGAAACAAAAAACAAAAAACCCACCTGTGCCATCTACTGCAGATGTCCAACATCATCTTAAAATGTTGCTTAGCAAGTTGCAGAGAAACATGTCTGAAAGCAACATGAAATTGAAAAGAAAATACTTGTGTTTTTACCATTTTACATTATTATTGTCTCTAGTAATTTTCTCCTGCCCAAATAGAAATTCACATCTTCTATAATGTTGCTCTTGAGTCAGCCATTCTGTGCAGTTGCCACTTGGATGTTTCCCAAATCATCATCTTCTTTGCATGTTCTCTTCAAACTGCACATGGTACCAGAATGGACAGATAATGATTTTTCTATCTTTGGTGGTGACATCATTTGTATTGTTAATTTTGCTGGTTAGATGGCTTCATATTCCTGAAGTTGATGGACAAATCCAGCATTAGGATTTATACAAAATCTTCTTTAACATATGCAAATATATCTCTGTACTTCATTCCAAACTTTCCATAATTTATGCAATAACAAAGGCAGCATTCCTGGAGATCCCTGCATTTTCATGGACAAGAATTTTTCCTCCAGTTTGGAAGCTCCCATCAATAAATTCTTTAGTCATGGGGAAAAAAACATATTCTATTTTCAACTGGATTATCTGCAATATCCAAGACAAAATATCTAAATAATTGCTGAAAGTTTGGTTTAATGAAGTTTGCTTCAGTATTTTGTCTTATGCATATTATATGGGTTATTCCATTTTTCCGTAGTATAGTTAGCTTGCTTTTCATAGCAGATGAATATGGGCCTGAAAACAATCCAGGTAAAATTTCCTGCATCTCTCCTCTTGTAAGATAGGTCCACTCCTCGTCATCTTCTTTGCACTGTGGCAGGTGGGGAACTACAGCTTCATGTCCTTTATGGTTCCTGGCCCGTGGGCCAGTGGGGGAAGGGGGGCGACACTCGAGGCAGGCAGTGGCAGCGCAATGGAGAACCCGTGGACTGGAAGATTGGCTGGCAGTGGGCAGCGGGTTTACAACTTCATACACGCAGAGTAAAGGATTCCGGTGACTGCGACAGCATGAAAGAGGAGGGTTGGGCGGCTCGTACCAGGCCGCCGTGCTGCTGCCGTCTCTCTCTCCCAAGGTTTCCGCACCCTTCTCTATGTTTAACATTTTTAGGAACTGCCAAACTATTTTCCAAAGTGACTGCCGGATTTTACATTCCCAGCAGCAATATGTAAGTGTTTCAATTTTTCCACATCCTCTCCAAAACATGTTATATGACATTTTGATTGGAGTTAACCTACTGGATGTCATTTAATAAACATTCCAGTGATGGGTAATGATGTTGAGTATCTTGTCATGTGCTTATTGGCCATTTGTATATTTTCTTTGGGGAAATGTCTATTCAGATCCTTTGCCCATTTTCACATTGGGTTATTTGTCTTTGTATTACCATAGAAGTTCTTTATATATTCTGGATACTGTGTATCTAGATATTTTATATTCCAGATACTAGTCCTTTATCAGATTTGTAAATATTTTCTCCCCTTCTGTGGATTGTCTTTTCACTTTCTTGACAGTGTTATGTGATGCACAAAAATTTTTAATTTTTATGAAGTCCTCTTGCCCTTTGGTTGCTTAGGCTTTTAATATATATAAGAAATCATTGCTTACACACTTATTTGCTCACAATTCTGAATTTCCTTAGGGTTTGGTGGGGATAGCTCATCAGCTCCACATGGGATCAACTGAGGTGGTAGGGCTCACCTAGGGCTGGAGGATTCACTTCCAAGATGGTCTCACCAACACGGTTGACAAATTGGCGCTGATTGCTGACTGGGGGGAGCACTACTGGGGCTGTTGGCAAGGGGTACCATTTCTCTTCTACATGACCTCTCCAAATGGCAATCTGGAATTCTCACAATAAGGTGGTCTCAGGGTACATGGACTTCTTGCTTGGCTACAGGCTTCCCCCAGATTGCAAAAGTGGGAGCTGCCAACCCTTCTCAACACCTGGACTTAGAAGTTCTAAAATGTTACCTCTGCCAACGTTGTTGTTTAAAGGCCACAAATCCAGCCCAGATTCAAGTGAAGGGACTACACAGGGGCCTGCCTACCAAGAGGCAAGGTTCACTGTGGGCCACCAAGTAATGAACCACGATAGTCTCCCCTTTGGTCTCTAGTGATCTAAGTTCCTCCCGCATGTAAAATATACTCCCAAAATCTCATTCCATTTTAACATTGGCCCCAAATCTAGGATCTATCTAGGATCCCTACTTATGGCATCACCACTCAGATTCTTAGGCCAGAAACTTATTCATTCTCCCTAACTTATTCCACTTTTCTCCTCCATTTCAATCCAGTGCTATATGCTGTTGACTTTGCTTACTAAACATCTCCCTTATCAGTCTCCTTCCTTCCCTTTCTGCCTCCTTAAGTAAAAACTACCACAACCTCTCACTTGGACTACTGTAAAAGTTCCAAACGATGTCCCTCATCCTCTCTTACTCTTCCTTTAATTCAGTGGCTCTCACCCAGGGGTGATTTTTGCCCTCAGGGGACATTTTCTAATGACTCTAGACTGCCTCCAAAGTTGGGAGCAGTGCTACTGGTAGCTAGTGTGTAAAGTTAGGGATGCTGCTAAACATCCTACAATGTACAGGAAAGGTACCCCACACCATGACAAAGAATTACACATCCCAAAATGTCAACCGTGCCAAGGCTGAGAAACCCTGCAAACTGTTCTCCAGAAAGAAGCCAGAGAAGTCTTCTGAAAATGCCATCATGTCAAAACCCTACTTAAAATCCTTAAATGTCTGCCTTCTGATTTTAAATTAGGGATATGAACCTTCTTTACAGCCCATAGAGTTCTCCATGGTGAAGCCCAATCAGTCTCTTTAGTCTAGTTTGTGCACCCTCCCCCTTGCTGTCTGTGCTCCAGCTACATAGGCCTTCCCACAGTGTAATGTACCATGCTGCATCTCACTACAGGGCCTTGCTCCTACAATTACATTTACCAGTAATGTTCCCCCACCTCAACCCCTCACACCTAATTAACTTCTATTCATCTTTCAGATCGTAGTCCAAATAGCTCTTCCTCAGGGAAGACGTCCCTAACCCTGCAGATGTGGTTAGATTCCACCTGTTATAAGCTTGCATAGGCCTATGATGTTTTCATTAATGGCAGTTAGCGCCATATGTAATTATGCACTTATTTGTCTCACTATTTGATTAGTGTCTGCCCCTAACATCCCTACACACTAGACTGTAAGCTCCAGGAGGGCCCAGGAATGTCACTGAAATTATTGAAAGCTAATGACTATAGAAATGGAACAGAAGAGTTTGGGTGGGAAGAAAATTATTGGGTCTATAGATTTTGAAGACATCGGTATAAAGTTAATAGCTTAAGCCTGTGGGAATTCATCCAAGGAACTAACTAGCTAGTTAAGACATAGTTTAGATAGGCAACTGATCAGAAGGGCAGGATTCTGGGCAGGACAGGAGTATTAAGTCACAAGAAAGATATGAGGAACTGACTCAGATTCAGGAGAGTCAATTTCAGGAACGTCAGTCTAGTACCCTGGAGAGCTCCCAGAAACAGCCTGTGTTTGGACAACCTGGAAGCTTTCAAATGCTCCTAACTAAAGCATCCAAGTTTTCTAACAGACCACATGGCCAGAAACCTATGTAAGTACACTGCATGAGTTTTAAGTAACTCTTTTAATATTACAACAGTACAAAAATTAGGAAATGGAGAGAAACAAAAAAATCCCACCACTCAGAGATAACCATTAACTATATTCATTATTAACAATGGTGAAACAGAATCCATAAATAGTGCCTATGTATTAAGTCCTGCTTTTCTTTATCAATAATCCTTCAAATTCTCCAGTTTAATATGCAATTTTTGTAGAATTAAATTTGGATACCTAAGATCATGTAATTAAATATATTTTGCTTGATTTACAGTTATTACTATAATACTATTTATACCAAACCCTTGTCCCTGGCTTGAGAGACAAAGAGAAGAGCACTGGTCAAAAAAACCAGATTAGACCACCAAGGATTGATTAGGTATTGTGATTTTTCATTTAACTTCAGCCCTCTCCTTTCTTGAGCTCCATTGCATGTCCAGCTTCCTACTGGACATAGCCATTTTTAGTATTTCATGGGCACCTTAAACTTTTCCAGAACTGATTTAATTAGTTTTGTCCTCAAATTATTCCACATTTATTTATTTTCTATCTTGGTTAATTTCAACACCAGCAGGGAAGAAAGAAAGGAAAGAGGAAAGTAAGAAACAGACATTTTCTCTCATCAATAAAGCCACAAACCTCAAGGATTATCCTTAGCTCAATTCACTCTTTCATATACCTATCCAAATGACTGCTGAGTTTTGTTGATATCTTCTTCTAACTATTTCTGGGGTCAATTCTTTCCTCTCATTCAAGCCTTCACATTACCTTCTTGGACAATTGCAGTGGCCTCTTTCTTTGCCTGGTCTCCCTGTTTGAATCTAGTTTACACACCACTACCAGAGATAAATTTCTAAAGGACAGATTTATTTCAAAGCCTCAAATGGTTCTGCTATTTTTATGTAGGTGGTTAAAGGATGGTCTTCTGAATCAAACAAAACAGGATTTATATCTGTACTCACTAGTTGTGTAACCCTGGACAATTTGTGTATTGTCCCTGTGCCTTAGTTGCTTTGTCTGTAAAATAGGAATTAATATATATCTTCTTCACATGGTTGTTATGAAGATTAAATAAAATAATATTTGTAAAGTACTTTTCACACAGCCACATGTGATAAATATTCAATATATTTTCTTATTGTTATTAGTATTATTGCATTGATTATGGAAAATCAAGCTTCATTACATGTTAGTATACTCAAATTATTTTGGCATCCCAGAATAGCAACCTCTTCCTTGGGAAAACACTTCTCCCCCTCCAATTATGTGCTTCTTGTGGTAGTAGCTAATAAAAGATTCTATTTCCCTGGCTATGGGGATGGGCATTGTATTAGTCAGCCAAAGGGGTCCTAATGTAAAATACCAAAAATGGGTTGGTCTTTATAAAGGGTATTTATTTGGGGTAGAAGTCCACAGATACCAGGCCATAAAGCATTAAGTTTCTTCTCTCACCACAGTCCATTGCCACGTGTTAGAGCAAGACAGCTGCCGGCGTTTGCCAGGATTCAGGCTTCTGGGGTTCCTCTCTTCCCGGGGCTGCGTTTCTCTTCGGGTTTAGCTTCTGTTTCCTCCACAAGGTCAGCTGTAGACGATCAGGCGAATGGCTTGCTTCTCTTCTCCTGGGGCCTTCTTTCCGACATCAAAACTGCTTCTCAGAAGACTGCTTCACCTGTCCTTTGCCTTGTCTTTTATATTCAATTCCCCACCCACCAAGGGGTGGGGCTCAACACCCTTATCCTAATCTAATCATGCCCAGATTAACAGATCAGTTTACAAGCATGATTCAATTATATTTTTGGAATTCATAATTACATCAAACTGCCACAGGCATTGACTCAATTATTTTTAACATAATAATTTATCTTCTTGTCTATAGCATTTGGCAAGGGTTGGGCATGTGAGTCAAGTCTAACCATTAGACTACTTCCCTCAGACTTTTATAGCTATAACTCTGGGGATGGGGTGGGGGAAAAAGGGACAGAAAACGAAGATGGAGGAAGAACATTCCCTTTTCTTAATTGGTTCCTATGATAAAATGTAATCCTGCTGAAGGCCACGTTTCCCACTAAGTAGAGAAGGCCATCTGCAGTGAGAGAGAATGAAAACACCATTCAGAGAGTAGTAGGGGGGGGGAGAGAGAGAGAGAGAGAGAGAGAGAGAGAGAAGGCGATGGAGGATCCTGACATCTATCTAGTCTCTGGTTCCAGTCAACACCAAAGCAGGTATTGGTGCCCTTTCAAGGCTTGTTCAGGTTGCAGCCCTGACCCTTATAATAAAAAAGCTGTGACTGATACCACTTGTCACATGATGTCTCTCACAATAAGACTGAAACACCTTTCTAGCCTTGTTTCTATCCTTCACACTATGTTCTACTGAATTTGTTCTCATTCTTAGGATACACCATGCCCTGCTCTTCCCTTCCCTTCCCTTCCCTCTTTTCTTTTCCTTTTCCTTTTCTCTTCTTTTCTTTTACCGGGGGCCAGGGATTGAAACTGGGACCTCATACGTGGGAAGCTGGCACTCAACCTCAGAGCCACATTGGCTTCCTGAGTTGGTTTTATCATTTGTTTAGCTTGTTGTTGTTGTTTTTTTCAGGAGGCACCAGGAACCAAACACAGGGTCTTCCATGTGGGAGGCGGGTGCTCAACTGCTTGGGCCACATCTGCTCCTCCATCATGCCTTTTCACATCTCTTTAAGTTTGCATTGTATCTTAATATATTATTAATGCCATTGTCCCCAGACTCTGGTGTCTCCAGCCCATCCTATGGACATGTATTACTAATTCCTGTATCCTGTCTTGAACAGTATCTAGCACAGTTCTTCATAAATAAAAAGGTCCAGTTAATGTTTGTTAAATAAATTAATATCTCCTTAAAATTGTATTTATGTAAGCGTTGGTTTCTGGTCTCTGCTCTGATCCAGATGTTTTGCCAGGATCAGGGATACAATGATGAGTGATGCCCTCCTACCCTCAAGGAGCTCATAGTTGAATCAGGGGAGTCAGTTATAGAATGAGTACTCTTAAGAGAAAAAATAAAGCACTTTTACACATAATATCTCATTTAATCCATACAATACAGCTATAGTGTTTATATTCTTATCCCCTCCATCGAGCCCATAAAGCTCAGCCTGTGAGAGTTTAGGAAATGTGTCCAAGATCACTCAGCTATAAAGTGGCAGAGCCTACCCAACACCCGAGATCCTCTCTCCTCCAGGTCCCTGCCTCTGTCACTCCACCTCTCACCTCATGCTGCCTCTCAGTTACTAAGTTAGCAGTGGTGAGCAGAAAAGAGAAGAGGGCTCATTTCTTTTCCTTTCCTACAACTAAATGAGTTCATTTTCTCTATCTCCCCTCACTGCTGTCTCTTCCCCACCCCTACCACCAAATTGTGGTGATTTAATCTTCAAAAGCTTGTGTCATAAACAAGGTATTAACAGATAGGAAATGGTACCTAACTCTTGTGACTCTTAATTGAGTGATTTGTTTTGACTGAATGTGCACTTTTCAGTCACTCATCTGAATTTTCAACTGCCAAGACAGTACTAATATCACCTGATGACAGCCCATGAAAATTCTTCTGGGGTTGGGGTAGGGGGGAAGATGATTTGACAAGCCTAAAATTATGAAGTAGCAATAACAGTCACAATTTAATTTTTTTATGTTCTTAAAAGTTTACACCATGCAACTATCCCTGGAAAAGCTGATATGACACCCTATTTTAGATTCGTTTTTTTTAGTTTCTATGGTTTTTTATAGTCAAAGCATATAATTTATAGGTAAAAGCCTTAAGGCAGTGAGTCTCGGACATTTTATTCTGAAGTAACAATAATAATGCCTTTCTGGCCAGTTTCATGAGAGCACAACTAAGCAGCCCCTGGCCTTATATCCACAATGTGCACTCTTGCCTCCTATCCTAGGTTTTTACCATTGACCCTCAGTATCCATACATACAACTCAGAAATGCAAAGCAGCAAATTTAATGCCCTGTGGAGAGAGACTTTGACCAATGAAAGATGGGACCCAGTGGATAAATTCTTGTCCCTTTCTCCCCCAGTGGACTAAGGACAACCTTCATCTCTATCCCACTCCCTTTGTTTGCACTTTCAATATCTTTATTTCTCTACCTCCAACATTTTTTCAGCTGGCACAGAAAGCTCCTCTGCTGTTATCTCTTTTTTTTTTTTTTTTTTTAAAGATTTTATTTATTTATTCATTTATCCCCCCCCTTGCTGCTTGTGCTCGCTGTGTCCATTTGCTGTGCGTTTTTCTGTGTCTGCTTGTCTCCCCTTGTCAGGTTGTCCTGCTGCGTCAGCTCACCGCGCTGCGTGGGCTGGCTTGCCTTCACCAGGAGGCCCCGGGAACCGAACCCGGGGCCTCCCATATGGTAAACGGGAGCCCTGTCGATTGAGCCACATCCGCTTCCCTGCTGTTATCTCTTAAACCACAGCTTTTACCTCCTTCCTTGCTGTTGCCCCTGCCTTCTTATTCACCACCTCCTGTCCTACCCTTCTTATCTCAGCACTGAGAAAGCTGCCATTTCCTCTTTTTACTCAATCCCAAAAGCCCTCCTTGTGCTCAGAAGCCCTGATCTGCTTAAATGAAACATTTTGGCTCTTCTTTTTAACATAACAGACTTCATATAAAGGTGCTTTAGTCCAAATGAGTTACTAGGCAAGGAATAGAATCAAAGTAATTTAGAAACTTAGAGGTCATCTAGTCAAACTCCCTTGTTTTATAGATGAAGAAATAGAGATTCAAGAAATAACATGTACAGTTCCAGTGATCTATTGCTGCATAACAAATTACCCTAAAACAGTAGCTTAAACAGTAATCACTGCATTATTCCTAAAAAGTTTGGAGTCAGTAATTAGGGCAGAAACCAACTGGGTGATTCTTTTCCATGCGGTGTTGACTGAGGTCACTTGGTGGTATTCATCCAGCAGATGAACTGTTCTGGAGAGTTCGTGCCTCACACCTTGGATTGGACAGCTAGAAGGCTGGATTCAGCTGGGACTGTCAATCAGAGCACTTACTTGTTACCTTTGCTACCTGAGAGTCTCAGGTTAGTCGAACTTCTCTACATGGCAGTTCAGGGTTCTCAGCTCGGGGCTTCCAAGAGACAAAAAATAGACGCTGCCAATTTCTTAAGGTCTAAGTCCAGACAAGATGACTCAGGGAGAGTGAGAGTAAGGTTGAACAATGGGAAATTTTCAATAAATATTTGATTGAATCAAAGAGGGATTTTAAATACTGATTTTCATGGAACTCTGAATTTTTCTTTAATCGGGATCAGAGTCTGAGTAATCTTGAAACTCTGTAGAAGAAGAATGGAAATTATTCTGGATGCTATCATTTTGTTAAATTATTTGCATGTCCTTTTCTGTTACTTTTACTGACGTCTATTTTGATTCCTCCTGCTTCTTATCTGTGGACTGTCCCAAGTTTCAGTCCATTACTTGATATATTCCAGTAACTTTGTTTATCTCAACCTTAAAACATTTATGTTAATGATTTGCAGATATATTTCTCCATTCTCTCCCTTACCTGAACTCCAGGTCCCTTCTTCCCATTTCCATTTTGAAGAGTTCTAATTTATATTTCACTATACCTCAGATTCAGCATATCCAAAATAAAAATAGTATATCCAAAACAAAGTCATCATCTCCTCCTGAAACAAGTTTTCCCAAGTCCCTCATCTTTTTCACATTAATATTCTTTATATTCCTGATTTAGAACTTTGGAGTCATCTTTGACTTTCCCTCTTCTTTATCAGTACCTGTGTTTATTAACCAAGTTTTGTTATAGGTTCTCTCTTTTAAAATGTCCATTGCATCCATACCTTTTCTCCATTCATACTGCCACTAACCTCATCTGAACCCTCATCGCCTTATACTGCATTAACCATTAACATTTCCATTGCCCAATGATTACAACATATCACTTCTTTTCTAAAACAAATCTATAAAGTTCACAGCTGCCTTCAAATTCCAATAAAAACATCGATACCTGGCTTTTAAGGTCCTCTGCCCCCACACTCTTACCTTCCAAGCCCACCCCATCTAACCCCATCTACCTATACAACCATGTTTCCCAATACTGCTCAATAAAAACCTCCTCTGTAGCATCCATTTTTATTCCTTTTCTTATTTACCTTATGTTATCCTCTCTAGTAGACTAATAGGCAAAATAACTTACTGGTTAATATCTCTGGATCTAGAGTTAGACAGACTTGGATTAACTTCAGATCCTTAGTTGCCTGTTTGAAAAAATGGGGATGATAATAGAGCTGTTATGCATACAAAAAGTGATAATACATGTAAAGCACGTTAGCACAGTAAGGCTCAATAAGTCTTGACCATTATTAGTTCATGTTCCCTTTTCTCTTCTACCTAATCATCTTTCAAACTTGTATATCTCATTGCTCTTTGTATTAGTCAGGGTTCTCTAGGGAAACAGAATCAGCAGGAGATATCCATAAATAGTATGAGATTTTATAAGAGTCTTTCACGTGACCATGGGGATGTACAAGTCCAGGTTCCTCAGGCAGGCTGCAAACCAGGAGCTCCAATGAAAGTCCAATGAAGGTCCTTGATGAGTTTCCGGAAGATGTTGGCTGTCCAAAGATGAGCTGGGAAATTCTCCCTGAATGCTGAAATCACTTCTCCTTTTAAGGCATTCAACTGATTGGATAAAAACGTCACTCATTGCTGATGGCAATCATTCTGGTTGATGTAGATGTAATCAGCTATCTATGCAGTAAACTCACTGATGACTAAAGTCCATAAATGTCCTTGTATTACAATTAGCCTAGTGCTTGCTTGACCAAACAACTGGGCACAATTACCTGGTTGAGTTGAAACAATAGCCTAACCATCACACTCTTGAAGCACCTTGTGCTTACCAATAGTTGTTGTCATATTATCTTGAAATTTCCTTCTTAACCCCTTGAGGTTAAGAACAGGGTCTTATTCATAATGTACTCCCAGTGCCTAACATGTAGAAGCTGCTCAATAAATGAGTGTTAAATGAAGGAGTGAAGCATTTCCTGGCTATTCCAATCCTAACTAATATTCTCTCTTCTCAAAGTATATAATAATTATAATCTTTGCCACACAATTCAGCATTTAATTATTTAATGTCTCATATAGCTTCATATATTTTATTTCCTCAATTAGATTGGATATTCCTTGAAGGTACACAGTCATCTAGTAAACACTTGTTAAATGGTAGTAAAATATATGGTAAGCACTCAACAAATTTTTGTTACCCCTCCCCAATTTATAGATGAGGAAACAGAGATATGGAGAAAGGAATTAAGGAATTTGTCATGTTTTATATAACAAAAAGTTCAGCAGTCCAAGGCTAATACAGTTTTCAAGGATGTTAACAATGATGCAGTCTCCTGCTATTTTTGTGCTTTATCTTTATCAGCATTTGGCTTATGTTCTCACAGTCACAAGATAGCTGCCATTACTCCAGCCATTGTCTTCATGTTTCAGGGATGGAAAGGGGAAGGGGCGAAGAACAAAGGGAAAAGTCTAAATGGGCATGGCAACCAAAAGTATTTTCCTAAAAACTTAAAAGCTTTTAGGAAAAGCTTTTCCTCTCCTCACACCCCACAACTACTGCTTATATTTTATTGGCTAGAATTGTTTCATCTGACCAGCTTTAGTTACAAGAGAGTGTAGAAAGGTTAGTATTTTAGCTGTCCAACCTTTCTGAGTAGAATAAGGCAGCCTCTGTAAATGGAGGAGTCATGAATGGTTTTGGGGCCCTGGGGTTTATCATGACTATTTTTTCATTGACTAGTTTCAAGGAGAATTATGTGCATTTAATGTCTTATATGCCGCTACTGGTAAAGGCATTTGAAACTGATACTCTCATATGCTAGTAACATCATAAATTGGCTCAAGGGTTTTGGAAACCATTTTTAAAATTTATATTGGGAGAAATAAAAAAAAAAATTTATATCTTGAGCTTCACACTAGTACAGAGCAAGCAAAGTAGGAGCTCAACCCTAAAGAAGTAGGTATAAGGATGTGCGGTTGAAATAGAAAAGTCAAAGATCTAACCAGGAAAAAGAGAAATACATTCAGTGTATCTGAAGGTGAGGAGACTGACAGGTGGATCATCAAGACCAGTGGCCAAAAAATTGAGAGAAGCAAGATGATGTACAGACCAGAATGGTTGGTTCAGAATCTGATTTGAAAACAGAAGACTCGTGTCAGGTCAAAGGATATAGGTATAGCTACCTCTTAGGACCTTGCCAAGATGGAATTGCCCTCTGACCTAATTATTTCACAACTAGAATTTATCTTAGGGCAATAACTCTGAATAATGAAAAATGTAGAAGTATGAAGAACAACCTAATCATGTAAAAATAAAAAAGTTAAGAAAACAATGGACTATTCATTTGATGGAATATTGTATATGCACTATAATTACACTTTTTATAAAAATGATAAAAGTATTGAGGAAATAAATATAACACTATTGAGATTTTGAGCAAGATTCTTTTTTCTGCTTTTCAAATTTTGAATAATATGTTTATAGTATATTATGACTACATTTAAATAGATCTCAGGTGTTCATCTGCACCTGTATCAAATATATATTGATTCCTTAAATATCATGGTTTTTTTTTTGTGGGTAAAGGATTAACAAGTCCATTTTTTCTTTTGCATGAAAATGTGATCCTTGATTAACTCTCTAGCTCTGTTCCCCTGGTAACCTAATAAAAGTAAATTATCAACTGTGTTACTAGGCAACATTGCTTATGATAAAAATGACCAATGATTAGTCAGCTGTATCTGGACTGGGAGGGATTATAAATGAACTATAAATACATGATAGGAAGCCATTGCTTTGGGCTTCCCTGAGTGTGGGGATTCTTGTTACTGTCATGCCCCTTGTGAAGAACCTGGAAGTTATGCCTGTGGAGTTGTTATAAGAGACATTAGTTCCTATAGGACAAGAGGTTTCTAAGCAGGGCGATTTCCACACATGCCAATTACAAGTCTCATTCCCTTGTACCTTACCTGTCAACTGGGGAGTCAAATAAGATAGCTTCTGGGCAGCTGTGGGCTGTTGCATGGACTCCTTTGAGAATTATTCCTATAGAACAATAATGCATGATATTGCCCTGGTGGCAAGTTATGGTTTCCGTCTTTATCCTTTGAGTAAAGTGATGCTTAGTGTGAACTCCGATAGTCTTATGGGTATGAATATTTAGTTGAGTCTAAGAAGACCTGTTAGTGGACATTGTAGTTTATACATCTCTACTGAGGCTGCTGACTTTCACTTTAGTATATTGGATAACAATTTAAACCCTCTAACCAGTCTGCTTGGGTCCTGCCTGTAGTATTCACTCTTATTACTCTTATTATACTCTTACACTCATTACATATTATAAATAGCTTATTACAAATCCATGAAAGTTCTTCTAGATAAAAGCAAAAATGATATCTACTCATTCATTATTTATTTGGTTTATACACATTTACGCCCAGATTACAATACTAATTATCGTGTGGATCAGTCAGGATCCAATTAGGAGAGAGAAATCACAAAGTAAAGTGTTTACAATAAGGAATTATTAACTATAACAGAAGATTGGAGTAATGAGGAGTTGGCTAGTAAGAAGTAAAGAAAACTCTAAAGAATATGGGAATAGAAGATATAGGCAGTAGTCACTACCCCTAGGGCTGAGATAAAGTGCCCAAGGCAGAGCCCCACCCCCTCCAACCGAGGGTTGAGATCCAGACCCTGATGGAGAGAGCACGACTGTGGCTCACTGAATGGCAGAGACGTTGGTGTGGTGCTACACAGGCAAAACTTGCTGGAAATTCATCCTCAGGAGCTTGCCATCAATATGCCCTCTAGGGTGCCAGGAAAAGCTGTTCACAGGGAGGTGATTCATGAGAAACACTCTGCTACAAAGTGGCCTGAGGAGGGTACTGTGGGAAGCTGCTGGCTCCTGGGTGCTTCTAGTTGCACTGCAGGAGCTGGATGCTGGAGAAGTACCCCACACTGCAAGAACTGGCAATGGGAAAGCTGCATGTGCTAGGGGAGAAGGGTTGGGCAGGGTGAGCTCTGGGGAAGCTGTGCACACTGCAGGCTCTTGCCAAGAGAGCACACTGAACCAGGAAGGAAAGTCCCTTCATTTTGCATAGTATCTTCAGTACCCAGTTCTGACAAAGTTTAACATGTTGTCAGCTGGTGAAGGAAAAGTGTTTTAAGAGTTTGCATCCAGGCAACACAACTGGAAAAAGACCTTGAATAAAAGGGGGAAATGGTAAAGACAAAATGAGTTCAAGTGGCTAAGAGACTTCAAAGAGAGTCGGGAGGTCATCCCAGAGGTAACTCTTACGCACACCTCAGTAGGAGCTCATAGAACATCTAAGTGCCTATCACCCCACTCAGTGGGGTTCCTGAGAGCTCCGGAGACACCCTGGTCCTATATAAGGGGGAATAGCCCCAGAGACTGATGCCTTATCAGTGGGTTCTATTTTGGAATCTGTGCTCCTGAGAGTGACAGAATTAGACTCAAATAAGTCCTCCCTGCACATGGTTCACCAGTCCCTTCTATTCAAACCTATATGTGATGCTGGAGTTTTTAGGTATACTTCCAGAGACTGGAGCCTCCCGCCTACCTATGTGCCAGGTGTGCATGAAATCTAGGTGGAGCTGCAACTCCTACCCTACAGCTCAATGGACTCATCCAAGTCACCTGGTGAGGAGACAACGATGGGCAATGGCCATCCCAGGGAATGGAGAGGGCCTGCATTTGCAGGCAGGATCATCCCACCTACCATATCCATGGGATATAAGCCCTCTCTCACTTGGAGTTGGAGTGGACATCACCATCCCAGTCCCCTCAGGATTGGGGGAAGAACTATGGACTAGAGTGGACTTGATGGTATTCTCTTGTTCACATATGGTGATTCTAGCAATGCAAGAAATTATAACAATGAGGTGGAGCCAGTGGCCACTTGACACTTCTGGGGTAGGGAGGGGATGAGCAGTTGAAATACAGGGGCTTCTTTGGGAGTTGGAGGTTGTCCTGAGTACTGTTGTGGCAACGGATGTAGGCCATTTTAAATCAGCACACACCACTCAGAACTGAGTGGGAGAGAGTGTGGTCTACAGTGTGAACTGTGGTCTATGGTTGGTGGCAAGGCTCCAGGATGTGTAAGTTCATTGAGGGTGGTGGGCCACACTGTGGGGGATGTTTGTGTGGGATGTGGTGGGAGGTGTGGGAGGTGGGCAGCGTGGGAGTCCCAGTGGGTTCCGTGTAATGTTTTGGGTGGTCTAGGCACCTCTTGAAATATATGTATATATATATAAAAATAACATTTTTGTAAGCAAATACACATATATGCATATATATTTATGTATCATTTTGCAAATGTTTGTATGTATTGTGAGAATTTTGATTTTTACCCATAATAAAAAAAAAAAAAAAAAAAAGAGTAAGGCAAGGTATAGTCTAGTCACTTGAGAATGGGTTCAAGAGTTTATCAGAGCTTATAGAACAACCCTAATAATATCTGTCTCACAGACTTATAGGGAGGATTGAACAAGGTCAGTTTGAAAGTCTCTAAGCCATTAAAAACTTCTATTCTACTGTTAATGCCCCTGAGGATAGACACATGCAAATTAGAGAACCTGCTCTGTAATATTAAAAATCTGACATGCTTAAGAGCAAGAGCTTTGGAATATAATAAATTGTACCTCCTAAGTCTTAAAAAAAAAAAAAAAAAAAAAAAAAAAAAAGAGTTTGCATCCATTTTTGCAAAGCAGGTATTGAAGGGTGAATTTGGAGCCAGTAGGTGATAAATTGGTAACAGGCACACTGTATTTTTAAATATAGTCTAAATTTGCTATATTTAACAGTATATATGGAGTTTAAGATTTAAAAATAAAGGGTTTTTTAACAAATTCTTTTGATGTGGTTATTAAGAAAACACTCATTTTTCTTTTGATGTGTCAGATCTAGTTCTCTTTTTAGATCGGTGAAAGCAAACTCCATAAGGACATGGAATGTCTTTCTTTGACTTCTCTGATTTATCTGATAATTTGCATTTCTATCTGCACAATGAATATAAAATTTCTTCTAGTTCTTTTCCACAAAAGATGAATAGCTAATAATTGGTAGTTTGTAGGTTTATAAATATAGTATTTTTATAACATTCTCTGTAACTTTAAATGATAAATTTTGAGAAATTTCCTAATGTTTTGAATATCCTCCTCAAATTTTCACTGTTTTTGGTTCAGATTATGATAGAGAGTCTAATGCTATCACTGAGTTCTGTTATATATTAACATATCTAGATTTTAGCAGTCAGAGAAGACTAAAATATGTTAGATAGTGGACAACTCCAAGTTTCAGTGACTTAACACAACAAAAGTTAATTTTTCTAATTGAATACCTACATGCAAAGATGAATTTGAACCTGTACTTAATACCATACACAAAAATTAACTCCAAATGGATCGTAGACCTAAATGTAAGAGCTAAAACTATAAAACTTTTAGAAAAAAACATAATAGAAAATCCTTGTGAGTCAGGAAAAGAGTTTTAGATATAATTCCAAAAGCATGGTCAACTTAAAGATAAATTGGACTTCACTGAAATAAAAAAATCCTTTTGGGCTTCAAAAGACACCATTAAGAAAATGAAAACACAAGCCATAGACTGGGACAAATATTTGCAATTCATATATTTGACAAAAGACTTGTAACCAGAATATATAAAGAACTTGACAGTAAGGAAATAACCTAGTTTAAAAAAATGGGGAAAATATTTGAATAGACACTAACTGAAAAAGATATAAGAATGGCTAATGAGCACATGAAAAGAAGCTTAACATCATTAGCTGTTAGGGAAATGCAAATTGAAACCAAAATGAGAAACCACTTCATTCCCATTAGAATGGCTAAAATAAAAAAGATAGACAAATAACAAGTGTATTAGTCTCCTGGCTGTGATCACAAATACCATGAGATGGGTTAGCTTAAACAAAGGGAATTTATTGGCTCATGGTTTTAAAGTTAGGAGAAATCCAAAACTGAAGCATCAGCAAGGCAATGCTTTCTCCCTGAAGACTGTGGTGTTCCTGGGCTCGTTGCAAGTGATTGTGGGTCCTTGGCTTTTCCTTCACATGGTAATGCACATGGAAGTGTATTCTCTTTCTCTTCCGGGTTCTGTAGACTTCCAGTTTCTTCTCCATGTGACTTTGTCTCCATACATCTCTAGAAATAGAAATAAGGCCCAAACTCATTCAACTGGCCCACCTTAACTAATAACAACATCTTCAAAAGGTTCTATTTACAATGGGTTCACACACACAGGAATGGAATTAAGATTAAGAACATGTTTTTTTTTCTGGGGTACATAACTCAATCTACCATAACAAGTATTGGTGAGGTTGTGGAGAAATTGGAACCCTTCCATAGTGCTTGTGGTACTAATACTTGGGAGAAGTTTGGTAGTTACTTAAAAAGTTAAACATAAACTTGCCATAGAACTCAGCAATTCTGTTCCTAGGAATCTATCCAAGAAACATGAAACAAATGTCCACACAAAGACTTGTACACTAATGTTCATAAGCAGTTCACTCATAATAGCCAAGAATTGGAAACAATTCAAATGTCCATCAGTTGGTTAATAGATAAACAAAAGGTGGTACATTCATACAATGGAGTACTATTCAGTAATAGAAAGGAAAGAACTACTGACACCTGCTACAGTATGAATCAACCTCAAAAACATTATGCTAAGTGAAAGAAGCCAGCTGCAGAAGACTACAGTATATACATACTATATGATTACATTGATATGAAATGGTCAGAAAAGGCAAATCTATTGAGATGGCTGATTGCACAGTGTTGGGCAGGGGAAAGGGAATTGTCTACAAATGCACGTAAGAGATATTTTGAGGGTAGTGGAAATTTCTAAATCTGGATTGAGGTGATGGTTGCACAACTCTAGTCTCTGTTTATTGCAGTTATTTAGACCCCATAGTGACATGTTCCACCATAACACATGCTTCCATGATCACCATAGCAGGGAGAGAGCAGAATGTGCCTCTGCCTCTTAAAGATTCTGCTAGGAAGTGATATATATATATCACTTTCCCCTCCTGTTTCATTGGTGAAAACAGGCAGGATACATGGTCATGCCTAACTTCAAATGGGCGAAAGAGTACAATTTTACTATGTGTCTGGAAGAGAGGAGAGCAAGAATATTTCTAAACAACCCTAATGACTATCTCAGAAATAAATAGTAACAATTAAAAAAGGTACATTTTACAATGACTAGAGTTTGCTTTCCACTTTTGAGGCACTATATTCTGCTTACTTAACGGTTAGAAATTTCTAAGACTACAGGTATTCTTTACACTTTACTGTGACTTCCTTAGTGTTCTTAATTCTCTGAACACCTGGTTTCCTTAAATTGAACATTTAGTTTTGCATTTGAACTCACATGTTTGCATAGAAAAGCAACAAGTTTTTTTTTTTTTTTTTTTTTTTTTTTTTTTTTAATTTTTGGGTAAAAAAAAAAATTTTTTTTTTTTTTTTTTTTTTTTTTTTTTTGTCATAGATGGAGGCATCACCAACTTTTCTGATATAAGGGATTAGAATATGCTCATGCCTAAAGAGGTCAAAAGTTAGACCAGTAAGTGGAAATTCCAGGACGTCAAATTGTACATCTATATAAGGAAGAATTTTCTATTTATTAGAGTTTCTGAGATTGAAATGACCACCTCTAAGGTACTGAATCACTGAAGATGCTGAAGTTGAGGTTTGATGACCATTTGACAGAAACTTTGAGGAAAACTTAAAATGTTCTTCAAAACTGATGTCCTATGATTAGGCTTAGTGACACAGTAAATGTACCTGTTTGTATAGCATTTTTTACCCATTTTTGGCTGAATCTACTTTTTTAACTCAAAATTTTCCTCAATCAAAAGCCTGAAGGATCTTGAAGACAAATTTATGAGAAGCTGTTATAAAACTCAGAGAAAATTTAGAGTTGAAAGGTAACAGATACAGTGAGGTTATAGTAAGAAGGCATTTAAAAGTTTAGGAAGATTAATCAGGAGAAGCAAAGTAGAGGAAGGGTATTACCAAAATATCTAAAATCTCGAATGGTGTTGGTAAAATGAATATTACCTGCCAAATCCTGAGAGGATAGGCTGAGGGAGCCCCTTTTGAAATTTGAGCAAAAGGAGTTAAGGCCCACTTTGGGAATCAGAGAAAAAACATAGTATTAATTGTCCTTCTGAGGACAAAAATATAAAATGATTTTTAAAATATTTTGACAAAGTTATTAACAAAGGTAGCAAGTGGCTACTAGGAGGACCATGGTTGTATCTTAAGTTTAAGTTTGAAGTCAGAGACAAGCACACGCTCTGTCACTTGAGACCCCTGTCGGCAGTAGAGTATTGGGCAGGCTAAAGGTCTGCCCTTGTATGAAAAAGTTCTGTATTCCTAAAATAAGCCACTTTGCCCGGGGTTTCTCAGATTTCATTACAATTAGGAAGGAGTGCAAAGCAGGTAAACAGAAAAATCTTTCATCGTCATGGGAAAAGAATCTGAAAATCTTCCAGATACGCAGCTCCTGAGAAGTTTGGGGGTAGATGGATAGTCGCTGAACAAAATTTAATTCTGAGATCTAGGATCTCTTCCCCGCTGAAGGTAAACTCGAACAGCAGGCCTCATGGTAAAGGTACAAGAAATATACTTTAGCTAAAGTTTTCTCCACGGATAGAAGTCGGCACGGCAAAACGTGCAAAACACTGTCCCATTTTTACGGTAAAAGAATATCCACCAACGAAGTTGGGTAAGCTCTTTCCCTTATAAGTGAAACAACACAGAACGCCAACGTCTTGCAGCGCAACTCTCACTATTGTGTTAGCGCCGGCAGCGGAAGGTCCTAGGTCCACTGTGCCGTTAAAGAGTTCCTCTTTGTTCAGTTTCAGTACGAGACGTAGGAAGCGGTGTTCTTCCGCGGTCGCCGCTCAGGCCCCGCCCCGCCGCAGCTTTGGAGAGCTGCCATTCGGCGCTGGAGTGGCTCCGCGCTCCCAGAATGCACCGGCAGTCCGCGGGAAACCAAAATGGCGAAGGGCTGTAGCGAAGTGGGGTGTGTTTGAGGCCGGTATAAGAACGCCCAGTCCACCCCCAACCCTCATTCCCAGGACCCTGGTTTGTGCGTGCGTATGTGCGGGGTGCCCGGTGGGGCGGGTGCCCAGTAAGTGCTCGAACTCGTAGGAGAAGCGCCAAGGGGGACGTGATTGGTTGTTTTTTTCCTGTATGAAGCGGTTGGTACCACTGAAGTGACCGAATGAGGTGAGAGACCTTGGCCTGGAAACCTACTCTTCCGCAGGAGGTGGGGGGAGAGGAGGAAGAAAGGAAGCAAGTGTAAAAGGGAAAGATGGAGGACCGAGGTGGGGGTGGGGTGGGGGCGCCAGTGTGTGCATTTAATTTAGGTACCTTGCATTTATGTGTATGTTGAGAAGAATGGATGAAAAGGAGTAGTCAGTTGGGTTTGGGAGACTATAGGTACTAAAGGAACAAGCAGGGGTTGGAGGAGTCGTTTGAAGGAACAAGATGAAACGTTGAGACGGGGAAGCAGTGTTTGGAGGAGCAGGAAGGAACCTGGGGGCGGGAGACGGTTAGAGGGGCAGAATGAACCTGGTGACGAGGGGGTGGGGAACCGAGGGGAGGAGCTGTTAGGAAATGGGGGCTGGGGGAGATGTGGGGAGCAGAGTGAAAGGGCTACCTGGGACCTTAGGAGGCTCAAAGTAGCAGCTTGGGACCGGAGGATGGTCGAATTGGAATATGGGGGTAGAGTAGAAGGGTAGGATGTATGGAGTACTAGGATAAGAGGAACACTGAAGTGGAGCCTCGGAACAAAACGTGAAAGCTTAAAGGGAAGCGGTGGGAAGGAAAGTGTGAGATGGGGGAGAAGTACCTTGTGTTTGGAGCGCAGCAAAAATCTGAGACGTTTCTTCTGTTTAATTAAATCCAACTCATATTCTTGCTCGGATGTAGATCTGTATTCATTTTTACCACTGGGGTAGTTACCGTTTAATTTGCCAAGATTTCTTAACATATTTTGGTAGTGCCAGAGCCTTACTCTGTGTGTTTTACAATCTGGTGTCCTTGGTTGCTAGAATTTTTCTTTGGAAGCAATTAGAGGAAACAGATGGATTTAACGGGGTGATTTGAGGAACAGTGAGGGAAACAATGGGAAAAAGGCTATGGAATGCTACTCTAAAGACTTTTAACTTTGGTATAGAACTCATGTAATACTAATTCAAATATGAAAGCCTAGGTAGGCCTGTGCATATCATAGAGGAAAGTACCCTGTACTTTCTGATCTGTGAAGTCAGTACAGAACTAGAAATATGTAAATAGTGCCTGATTTAATAGTGCTTGACTCCAGATGCTCCGGTAGTAACTTTCTCCTTGAGATTGATTCCATGTGGACCCTCTTGTATACCTTGCCTAACAGGCTGGTTTCAATTTCCATATTTTCGTTCTTGTGATAGTGTTGTTTTTTGTTTTTATTTTTTTGCAGTGGATTGCAAAGACAGTTGAATTTATCGAAGTATCTAATGTGGATAAAAGAGAATGCACTTAAATTCTTAGGAGAGCCTTTCAGAGGTTTTGAAAATGTTTTAAATGGAGCCATTTTGACTAACAGCTTTAGGTACCCAGTAGTTTTGGCAAGGAAAGTCTTGAATTTAAATTTCTTAAAGTATTCTTTCGATTTGGAATGTTATTAACACTCCAAGCATTTGGAATGGTGGCTTGAGAAGGAATGCAAAAGTTTTTTCCTTTTTAGATTCCTAAATAAAAATGCATTTAAATAAACATTTAAAATTTGCTCAACTTCAATTTTTTTTTAAATGCTAAAATGTTCTAAAATATTTCAATTAAGAATGCACCTGTTTTCAGATAATGCATATTCATAGTACTCCAATATAAATGGAAATCTGTATCTCTCAGGATGAAATAAATGCACACAGAATTTTAGAATTAGAAGTATAGAAATCATCTGGTTAAACTTTTTTTCTAGATGAACTCAAATCTATTTATTAATCCTTTAAATTATGCCTATTCTTTCAAAATTCCAGAAAGGGGATTTTATTCTGTTTGTTTTCCTATGGTTGGTAAATTCTTTGACGTTATAGATTATGTATATATACTCTTTTATTAGATCTTTGACTGAAAGGACTATGTTTTATTCATATTTTAGCATAATCTTTAATGTGACTCGAGGAAACCAGTGTTACAGTGATAATCTGTTTTAACAGATGGGGAAATTTACCTCTGACAAGTTGCCATGGCCAACATCTATAGCTTGATGGTTCTGAAGTAAAAAACCTGATTTCTGTTTTACTTAATCTAAACTTCCAGGAACAATGTTCCTTGGTTGATATTTTTATGCTTTTTTTTTGTTTTCCTGTTCTTCAGGATAATTTGTTTATTGTAGTAGGATACAGTATAACAACCTAGTATATGGAATATGGATGTTTCCCTCTGGATGTTTCTTAGGTGTTAGGACAATACTGTCCAATAGAACTTTCTCCAATGATGACAGTTCTATATCTGCTCTGTCCAGCACGGTAGTCACTAGCTACATGTGATTATTGAGCATTGTAATGTGATTAGTGTGACTGCGAACTTAATTTATAATTTACATTAAAATGAAAAATTTGTGGCTATATATGACTAGTGGCTACTGTATTGGACAGCACAGTATTTGGGGTTAATGCATCCATGTATTAGGAATTGTCACATCCATTAGCCTTGGAAACCACAGGAACCCAAGGGCCAGAATTTCCTGCCATACAGCTTAGGATGTTCAAGTTCTCTTTGTACATTTCAAAGATGAAATATGTCTTTTTGCTATTCATTATGTCTTCTGTCTTATCTCTGTTTTCATGTAATGGTGCAGAAGAATAATGAAGGTAGCAACTTCTGTGGTACTTTTAAGATACAAGATTCTGCTTATGTCAAAAAACAACAAAAATAGATGTTAGGAAAGTTAGTTTTAGTTTTTTTAAAAAAAATTTAATATACTTTGTTATTCTTGCATAGTAATAATAATTATAATAATAATAAACTTTTCATTAAGGAAAATTTCAAACATAAACACAATGAACCGGAATAGTATATTGAACTTTTATGTGTCTATTACCCAGCTTCAATAGTTGTTAACATTCTGCCACTCTTATTTCATCTATACCTCCACCCACACTTCACTCCATTGTTTTATTTTTTTAGTTTATTTTTTTTTTGAGGTAACATTTACACATACTGAAATGCACAAGTCAGCTATTTTTTTTTTAGTTTTGAACATTTGTGTAGAAATTTTCAATAGTTTAATTCCAACAATGTAATGAATTCCCCATGCATCCATTATTTAAACAATAGTTTTATTGAGACATAATTCACATACTGTATTTACTTGTAGACAAATGGACTTTTTAAAAAAGAAAGGAATGGGAGCGGATGTAGCTCAAGTGGTTGAGTGCCTGCTTCTCATGTATGAGGTCCTGGGTTCAATCCCTGATACCTCCTAAAAAAAAAAAAAAAAAAAAAAATAATAATAATAATAAAAGAGAACAAAGTGGACCAAAGCAGGTAAAGCAAGAATAGGCAGTTTGTTCTATTTCAGTCAGCCAGGTGCTAAAAGCAAACTACAGATTTTCCTATCTTTGCTGCTGAAGTTTATATTGCAGTAAAAGCTTCCACAACTTTTTTAGTCACATATGAAAAAAGGTTTTGGTCAGAGTGGGTGGGGCACAGTGATCTAGTGGAAATTACTAAATATACTCTGAAGATTTGACTCTGAGTTTAATCTTCAGCTCTGTAGCAGTCTTAGTTTCTTTACTTTTAAAATGGGGTGATGCCTGCCTGTGTTATTCCCAGGATTGTTGGGAGGATCAAGGACAATATAGGAGAATGTACTTTATAAACTAGATGCAGTTTAATTGTATGGCATTAATTTACAAAATCTTTTTTCCAAAAAGAGTTGTTATAGAGAACAAGAAAGCCATGTGTACCTGTGGTGAAGCCTATGCTTGATGCACTAAAAACACCCCATCCTGTCTTCCTCCCCAGATGATGAGTATGTCCAATACTGAATGAATAATTTATTTTTGCTATATTCATAATTATAGTTTCAAACATGTTAACCAAACTATGTTCCCTACTGAGTATGATATATTTAAGAGTATTATTGAACCAAAGGTTGAATGTTAAAGAGCCATATATATATATACATATATATATATATACGTGTGTGTGTGTGTATATATATATATATATATATATATATATGTATATGTATATGTATATGTATATATATATGCATGCATGCATGCTTTCCATCTGAAAAATACTGGTACTTGGTATATTTAGTATGTTTTGTAAATTGCTGACCAGCCCTAATAGTTCTAATTGATATTAGATATGCCTCACAATTACCTGTAGAGTTAAAAACAAAAACAAAAAACAATAAATAGGACCAGTTTCCTGGAGATTCTCATTTGGTAGGTTTGGGATGGGCTTTTGTATATATTTGTACTTGTTTTTACCTTTTCTTCTCACTTCATTTTATATTGCAGCTAGTATTCAGAAATATTAGATTTTGTTCTAGGGTCTAGACCAGAAACCTACAGTTATTTAAAATGTTGCCAAGAGCTGTTCAAAAGAAAGATTACTATTAGGCCACATTTTTCATACTTGAATTAAAAAATGTTTAGCCATCGCACTCATGTTTAAAATATTTTAAATTAATGGTTAATATAAGTTAATGGAACTTTGAAGTCCGGAAACTTTGTGGACTGTTAAATGTTTTATGAAATCTGTTTATCTAGAGAGAGAGTGAATTTCCTTTCAGGGAAGTGTTTAAACAAAGGCTAGATGATTACCTTTAATTAGGGATGTTAAAAAGGGAGATTTTTTTCATTAGCTAGGAAGTAAAAATGATCTTCCTGGTAGCTCTAAAACTAAGATTATGGATTATTATGAAAACAATAGGCATAGCTTTTCCTTTAGGTTAATGATGAGAATTGTCAGGGGAGATAGAATACTTTTCAAAGTCAAGTTTCTCTTGAGTGTTCTCTTTTCTAGTTTTCTCCAGGTTCTAGAGTCTTTTCCACTCTTAATAGTTGTCCAAAGCCATTTCTTGAATTTTTCTTTCTCAATGACAGGCTCAAGAATATATTATCACCTCAATTTTTTGTTTTAAGTGTTTTATTGCTGCTTATTTGAGGGGAACAAAGAAAAGTGATTATTTGTAAAGATTAAACAAATTTAAAACGTTCTTATAGTTCCCTTGTGTAGTGATTCTTAATCTTTTTGGTCTCAGGAGAATCATTTTCCACCCTTAACTATTGAGGACCTCAAAGAACTTTTGTTTATGTGGGTTATTTCTAGTAATATTTACAGAATTAGAAATTAAAACTGAGACAATTTAAAAAAAACAAGACTACTCATGTACGTCAACCTTTAGAATGATGAAATCATCACACAGCATTTAGTCTCTGGAAATGCCACTGTACATGAATGAAAGTGAAAAGGGAAAATAATTTCTTAATATTATTTTGAAACCGGCCTTAACCCTGTAGGCTGCATTGAAAGGATCTAGGAGACCCCAGCGACTACAGCTTGAGAACTGCTACTGTAGACCACTGTTTCTTTAGAGAAATAGGGTTATTTCATGCATTGCAGGGTTTTAGCAGTCCTGGCCTAGCAGATCTTATATCTCTTCTTAGAAAAAATTGGGAGCTTTCAGGCAAGAACTGCTTTCTGCTTCCTACTCTCACAACTACCAACTTAATACTTAGCAAGTATTTTACTGAGAATTTTTGTATCTATATTCATAAGAGAAATTGGCCTATAAGTTTCTTTTCTTATAGTATCCTAATCTGGCTTTGGTATTTGGGTGATGTTGGCCTTATAGAATGCGTTAGGTATTCTGTGTTCTGCCCTCTCCCCTCTAAAATTTTCGGGAAGAATTTAAGCAGGATTGCTATTCTTGAAATGCTTGATAGAATTCACCTGTGAAGCCAACTGGTCCTGGGCTTTTCTTTGTTGCAAAGATTTTGATGAGTGATTGATTCTCTTTACTTGTAATTGGTTTTGAGATCTTTGGTTTCCTCTAGAGTCATTGTAAGGTTGTTTGTGTGTTTCTAGGAATTTGCCTATTTCAATAAGTTGTCTTTGTTGGCATACAATTGTTCATAGTATCTTTTTATGATCCTTTTTATTTCTTTGGGGTCAGTAGTGATGTCTCCCCCCCCCCATTTCTGATTTTATTTGCATCTTCTATTTTTCTTTGTAGGTCTAGCTAAGAGTTTGTCCATTTTATTGATCTTCTCAAAGAATCAACTTTTGGTGGTGTTAATGCCCTTTTTTTTGGTTCTCAATTTCATTTATTTCTCTTCTAATCTTTGTTCTTTCTTTCCTTATACTTTGTGATTAATTTGCTGTTCTATTTCTAGTACCTCTAGGTCTTTGATTTTAGCTCTTTCTTTTTTTAAAATAGATGTTTAGGGCTATACATTTCCTTCTCAGTATTCCATTTGCTGCATCTCATACTTTTGATATTATGTGTTCTTGTTTTCATTTGTCTTGAGTTTTACTGATTGCTTTTGCATTTGCTTGTTTGACCTACTGATTGTTTGTTTTGTTAACGTCAATGTATTTGTGAATTTTCCCTTTTTCTACCTGTTATTGATTTCCAGCTTCATTCCATTATGGTCAGAGAAAGTGCTTTGTGTAATTTCAGTCTTTTTTAATTTATTGAGACTTGTTTTAGACCCAACATCTGGTCTATCCTGGGGAAGATCCAATGCTGTTTTTGGTGCAATGTTCTGTATATGTCTGTTCTAGTTCATACATTATTATTTAGACTCTCTTTTTCCTTATTGACCCACTGTCTAGATGTTCAGCTATTGATGAGAGTGGTGTAGTGAAGTCTTCAACTATTATTGTAGAGATGTTTTTTTTCTCTTCACTTTTGCCAGTGTGTGCCTCATGTATTTTGGGGCACCATTGTTAGGTGTATAAATATTTGTGATTGTTACTTCTTTGCGGATTGCCCCTTTTATTAACATATAATGTTCTTTGTCTCTTATAACGGTTTTGCATTTAAAGTCTATTTTGTCTAATATTAGTTAGCTACCCCAGTTCTTTTTTGATTACTGTTTACATGGAATATCTTTTTCCAACCTTTCAGTTTCAACCTATTTTTGTTGTTGGGTCTAAGGTGAGTCTCTGGTAACAGCATATAGTTGGATCATGCTTTTTTATCCATTACTGTAAAGGCAGTACTTACTTCAGCCATTTTACCTTTTATTTTTATATATCAGTTTTTTGGTCTCTTTTTACCCTTTTAGTTAACCTTAATAATCTTCATTTCTGTAGTCTACTCCAAACCTTTCTCTCCTGTTTTTTCCTTTCAGACTGCAGAACTCCCTTTAATGATTTCTTGTAAGGCATGTCTCTTGTTGACGAACTCCCTCAGTTTCTGTTTGTGAATATTTTAAACTTGCCCACATTTTTCAAGGACAGTTTTGCTGGATAAAGAATTTTTGGTTGGCAGTTTTTCTCTTTCCATACCTCAAAAATAACATACCATTGCCTTCTTGCCTCCATGGTTTCTGATGAGAAATAGACACTTAACCTTATTGAGTATCCCTTGTATGTGATGAATTACGTTTCTCTTGCTGCATTCAGAATTCTCTTTTTATCTTTGGCATTTGACATGATTAGTATGTGTCTTGGAGTAGGTCTCAGGATTTATTCTATTTAGAGTACCTCACACTTCTTCAACATTTATATTTGTATCTTCCATTAGAGTGGGGACATTTTTGGCTAGTATTTCCTCATATTCTTTCTGCCCCCTTTCCATTCTCTTCTCCTTCTGGGACATGTGGGGTGTCTGTGTTTGTGAGCTTCTTGTTATTCTGATCCCTGAGATCCTGCTTAATTTTTTCCATTCTTTTCTCTGTCTGTTCTTCTGTCTGTAAGATTTTAATTGTCCTATCTTCTAGTTCGCTGCTTCTTCTGCCTATTTGTATTTGCATTGTATGCCTCTAGTGTGATTTTTTTTTTTACCGGGAGGTCCCGGGGATCGAACCCGGGTCTCTCCATATGGGAGACGGACGCCCAACCAGTTGAGCCACATCCGACCCCCTCTAGTGTGATTTTAATCTCGTCTATTGTGGCCTTCATCCCCATAATTTCTTTTATGTTTCTTTTTGTACTTTCAGATTCTTCTTTTTGCTCACACAGTACCTTCTTAATATCCTTATTTCTTTAACCGTATTTTCCTTCATCTTGAATTGATTTAGGAGGTTTGTTTGAACATCTTTGATTGTTTCAAATCTTTCTTTCCTCTGAAGTTTTAATTTGTTCCCTTGAATGGCCATATTTTACTGTTTCTTAGTAAGGCTTAATTTTTTTTTTTTACTGATGTCTAGGTATATGATTATCTTGATGAGTTTACCCTGAAGGCCAGTTTCTTTCTCTTGCTTAGGGTTTTATTGTTGATTGACTTTGTATTAAGGCTCTTTGATTCTTGGTTCAACTTATTCAGGACATTTGGAATAGCTTGTTTTTAACTGATCAGATTTTTTCCAGCTGTTTTTCCTCTGATTTTGCCCTGGGTATGAAATAGAATTTTTAATATTGCACCTTTTGTGCAATTATTTCACTTCCTGGAGAAAACTTGCTGTTCACTGTTCCTTCTCTGGGAATCTTGGTCTGTTGTGTTTTGTTTTTGTTTTGCCTTTATACCTTTTTATGCTCCTTTCCATCTCTCTAGCTGCTTTTGCCTGGAGGGCAAATTCTGGGAATAGGGTCACCCTTGAGAAGACTTTCCAAGTCAGTATTTCCCAGTCAAAACAGGGCAGGGATCCATGAATATGATGCAGAATGGCTCCAAAGTGCCCTGAGGAAGGGATCAGTAAGGATGCCAAGTTTCTTTTATGGCTTCCCAAAGCTGTGCTTTACTGGCCTGACCAGCAGGTGCTGCCCTTTGGCTAACTTTGGCTAACTGTACCCTGTAGCCCTGAGGAGGCCCTGCATCTTTAAATTGCCACTGCCTCTGCCTCTGTTTGGGGGCATGGTTGAAACAGTGCTTGCTGCTACCTTTAGGCGAGCTGGCTTGAAACAGTAGCTTGGATACGGGACCCAGCGATTGGAATTCGCTAATCAAAAGCTATTATCAGTCATTGGCCGTGCCCACCCCTGTTCTTGAGGAAGAGGATTTTTATGTCCCTTTCTGTCACCAGTGAGCTAGCCAGGACTGCACCCCAAAGTGGCCCTCTCTGATAGTGGGGAATGGGCTCTGACAGCCACCACACTGTTCTTTACAGAAATTCATCAGCCTCTTCCTCCCAGTTTTCCCTGGATGTTGTACAATGTTCTTCTGGCCTCCAGAGCCCCAGAATAGTTGTTTCAGACATTTTCTGCCTGCTTAATAGCTGTTTTGGTGGAAGGACTGAGTCCTGGAGCTCCTTATTCTACCATCTTCCTGGAAGTCCCCCTCAGTTTATTTTTAAAAATTTCATATTTCTAATTTCCAGGAGTTCTTTCTTGGTTTTTGTTTATTTATTTTTTCATAACTTTTTTTTTTTTTTTTTTTTTTTTAAGATTTATTTATTTATTTCTCTCCACCCCCTCATTGCTTGAACTTGCTGTGTGCTGTTTCTTTAGGAGGCACTGGGACCTCCGATGTGGGAGGGAGGTGCTTAATCACTTGAGCCGCCTCCATTCCCTGCTTTGTTGTGTCTCTCATTATGTTTTTCTTCTTGTGGCTCTTGTTGTGTCATCTTGTTTTGTCAGCTTGCCGCGCCTGCCCATCTCGCAAGCTCGCTGTCTTCTTTAGGAGGTACCTGGAACCGAACCACAGACCTCCCATGTGGTGGTGGGAGCTCAGTCGCCTGAGCCACATCCACTTCCAGGCATTGTGTTTTAATTTATGGATGCAACAGATCCTTGACTTTTTCTATATATAGAAAAAGTCTATATAGTATATATAGTGTATATAAGTATAAGTATATATAAGTGTATATATAAGTATACATATATATACTTGTATATATATATACTTATATATACACATATTTATACTATGTATATATTATATGTACTATATATATTATAAGTACATATAAGTATATATATATATACAAGTATATAAGTATATGTAGCCTTGAGTTTAAAAATTACTTCTGTTCCCTGGATTAAGTACTTCCTTTGGAAGGTATTTTCTTGGGCTTTGTATTTTGTATTTTAGTTTTTCACCTTTTATTAAAGCATAAGGGTATACACACTTGGGTACATGGCATGGCAGGCTTTAATTTAGGGCAAAATGTGGGGAGGTGGCTTTCTTCTGCTTCCCACAGTGCCAGAATATGAAAGGCTTTACCTTAGGACACTAGCACTCGCTCAGCTTCCTAAGTTTTTTCAGATACTTTTCTCGTGAGTTGAACCCTTGTTTTCCTTCCTTCCTTCTCTCCAGGGCCAGCAGAGGAGGCAGCCAATTTACCTGACAATATCTGAGATATTTTGCACTTGGAATCTCACGTACAGCTGAAAAGAGGATGGAGAAGAGGGGTGAAAACATAGATTTCCATAGTATAATATAGTGACTCTGTAACCTTGCTATTCATTTTTATTCCTCTAACCCTGTCCTTTCTCATGTTTTCTCATGAATAACTTCACTGTCCACCTGACCATTCAAATTAGAAACCTAGAAAGCATCCTTCATTCTGCCCCTTCTCTCAGTCACCACATTCAATCACTGATCAAATTCTTTGATTTTACCATAGTTTATCTTGAATTACTCATCTGCTTTCCTTAGTTTAGGCCCATCAGCTTGGCTGTGTTATTCAAATAGTGTAACTCAGTTCCCTATGCCCAATCTTGTCTCCTTCCAAAGTGCCCTCTTACAGTATAGGTAAATCTGTCAATAGCAATCACTGCTTGTCACTCATTGGAACCGTGCTGCTCAAGAATGGTGGCATTTCAGAAACACGGGGAGATACAGTTATAAATAGTACCTTCCCCTCAGAAAAGGGGGAGGACCGTAAAGGAAAGGAAAGAAAACTGTTCTCGTTAGGTGCTGTTATTAGTTAGGATTTCCAGGAATATTGGGCCAATGTGGGAAAAAAAGATTTAGAACTATTGGTTTGTGAGATAGGTTCCAAAAGTGGGAGGTAAAACCCTTTATAGTCTGTTTCGCAATAATTACATGAGGAATAATGATAAATGAGATAAAATGCTTTCACATGCTAACCTTTCTCTCATATAATTCCACCCCCCAATATTCCAATCACAATTAACTCATTATTAATCAGTATTGATCTTATATCCTGCCACTTTGCTGAACTCATTTATTTGCTCAAGTAGCTTTGTCATAGACATTTTGGAATTTTTAAAGTATAGGATCATGTCATCTACAAAAAGAGTTTTACTTCCTCTTTTCCTATTTGGATGCCTTTTTTTTCCTTGTCTAATTGTTCTAAGTAGAACTTCCAGTACAATGTTGAGTAACAGTGCTGACAATTGGTATCCTTGTCTTGTTCCCTACCTTAGAGGGAAAGCTTTCTGCCTTTCCCTATTGAGTATGATGATGGCTATGGGTTTTTCATATATGCCCTTTATCATATTAAGGAACTTTCTATTCCTTTACTTCTATTACTAACTTTTAAAGTGTTTTTTATCAAGAGAGTATGCTAGATTTTGTCATATGCCTTTTTTGCATCGATTGAGATGATCATGTCACTTTTTTTCTTTGTTCATGTGATGTGTATTACGTTAGTTGATTTTCTTTTGTTGAACCACCTTTGCATACCTGGAATAAATCCCACGTGGTTGTGGTATATAATTTTTTTGCTATACTGTTAGATTCTATTTCAAGGATTTTGTTGTGAGTTTTTGCATCTATGTTCATTAGAGAGATTAGTCTGTAATATTCTTGTAGTGTCTATTTGGCTTTGTTATTAGGGTGATGTTGGCTTCATAAAATGTCTTGGGTAATTTTCCCTCCTCTTCAATTTTCGGAAGAGTTTAAACAGGATTAGTGTTAGTTCTTCTCAAAGTGCTTGGTAGAATTCATCTGTGAGGTCACCTGGTCCTGGACTTTTTCTTCATTGGGAGATGAAATTATTGATGACTGATTCAATCTCTTTAAATGTGATTGGTTTGTTGAGTTCCTGGATTTCTTTATAGAGTCAATGTAGGTTGGTTGTGCATTTCTAGGACTTGTCTGTTTCATCTAGGTTGTCTAATTTGTTGGTTTAAAGTTTCTCATAATATCCTCTTGTGATCCTTTTTATTTCTGTGGGGGTCAGACATAATGCCCCCCCCCTTTCATTGCTGATTTTATTTATTTGCATCTTCTCTCTTATTTTCTTTGTTAGTCTAGCTAAGGGTTTGTCGGTTTTATTGACCTTAAAGAACCAGCTTTTGGTTTTTGTTGGTTTCCTGTATTGTTTTTTGTTGTCAATTTCATTTCTTTCTACTCTAATCTTTATTTATAAGTAAATATTTATAGCAGTTTCATACCATAAAATACACTGTTTGATGTATACAATTCACTGTTTTATTTTTAAATATATTTTTATTAAAGAAGTTGTGAACTTACAATAACAATCATGCACATGTGTGGAATTTCCATACAACACTGCTCCACCAACCAGAACATTGTTGTGGAATGCTTTTTACAGATTATGGGGTAGTATCTTCAGACTATTACCACTAAGTATGGTCTATAGCGTACATTTGGTGTATTTTTTCCACATTCCTCTACTAACACAGTACATCTTTGACATTGATGCAAGAACATTATAGTATTGCTGTAACCTGTACATAGGTTACATTAATTGTATTTTTCCCATGCTTCTCCACATTTTTAACACCTTGAAATAGTGATGTACATTTATTCTAGTTCATAAAAGGACATTCTTGTATTTGTACTATTAATCACAATTGGGATCCACCTCTGGGTTCCCTTCCACTTTTGGGTTATCATGAATAATGTTGCTATGAACATTTGTATGCAACTTTCGTGAACAAATGTTTTCATTTCTCTTTATGTATCCAGGAATGGAATTGCTGGTCATAGGATAACTATGTTTAACAATTTTTGCAACTGTGAAACTGCTTTTAAATGAAGCTGCACCATTTTTCTGTCCCAGCAGCAATGTATGAGGGTTCCTATTTCTCCACATCTTTGCCAGTATTTATTATCTGTCATTTTAATTATAACCATCCTTGTGGTTGTGAAGTGGTATCTCATTGTTTTTAATTTGCATTTCCCTGTTGACTAATGATGTTGAACATCTTTTCATGTGCTTATTGGCCATTTGTACATCTGCTTTTGAGAACTCTATTCAGATCCTTTACCCATTTTTAAAAAAAATTTAATTTGGAAATAATTTCAAATTTAAAGGACATGTGCAAATCTAATACAAAACTCACACAGAAAACTGCAACATATCCTCCCCACAAGATACCCACATTCACCAAATTTAATGTTTTGCCACATTTGCCATAACCCTCTTCCTCTCCCTCTCTCTCCCTCTCTTCCTCTTTCTCTTTTTCTTTTGCTTTCTCTCTCTTTCTTTTGTTTTCGCTTTCTCTCTTTCTCTTTCTTTTTCCCTTCCTTCCTTCTCTATCTTTCACTATCAGTTTCTTAAACATTTGAGAGTAGGTTGTATACAGCATGTTCCTTGAACACATATACTTCAATGTGTATTTCCAAAGAACAAGGATATTCACTTATGTAATCACCTTGTAACCAAGTACAGTTATCAAGCTCAGTATAACATTTAACACATATATCATAAATGATATAAAGCTTTCAGTCAGTATTCCATTTTTTTTTTTTTCATATGTCCCAATAATGTCCTTTTGGACATTTTCTTCTCCATTATTAAGTCCAGTCTATGATCATGTATTACATTTAATTGTCATAGCCCCTCCCCCCCTTTTAAACTTGTGAAAACATGTAACAACATAAACTTTCCTATTTCAACCATTCCCAAACATACTATTCAGTGGCAGTAATCAAACATTGACAGTGCTGCTGCTTTTCCCATTTTTGATTAGGTTATTTTGCCCATTGTTGATTAAGAATTCTTTATCTGTTTTGTATTCAAGTCCTTATCCAATATGTGATTTGCAAATATTTTCTCCATTTCTGTGTGTTCTCTTTTTACTTTTTTTTTTTTTTAATGTCCTTTGAAGCACAAAAGTTTTTAATTTTGATGTAGTCCAGTTTATCTCTTTTTTCATTTGTGCTTTTCATGTCATATCTGAGACACTGCTGCATAACCCAGGGTCACAAAGGTTTACCCCCATGTTTTTTACTAAGCGTTTTATGGTTTTAACTCTTACTTTTAGTTTCATGATCCAATTTGAGTTAATTTTTGTAGATAGTATGAATTAGGAGTACAACTTCAGTCATTTGGAGGTGGATATCCAGTTTCCTAATGGAGTTTGTTGAAAAGACCATTTTCTCTTATTGAATTATTTCAGTAATATTGTAAGAAATTAGTTGACTTTAAATGTAAGGATTTGCTTCTGGATTTCCATTCATATTTCATTGATCTATGTTTATCCTTATGCTAGTGTCACAGTGCCTTGATTACTGTAGCTTTGTAATAAATTCTGAAGTCAGTAAGTGTCCAGTTTTGTGCTTTTTCACGATTGTCTATTCTGGGTCCTGTGAATTTCTATATAAAATTTAGTAGTACTGTCAATTCTGCAAAAAAGAGAGCTGGAATTTTGATAGCTATTGCACTAAAACTGTAGCTCAAACGGGGGAGTATTGTCATGTTAATAATACTAATATCTGTGAGCATAGCTTGTCTTTCCATTTATGTGTGTCTTTTAAAATTTTTTACTACAATGTTATATACTTTCCATTGTACAAGTCTTGCTCTTCTTTTGTTAAATTTATTCCTAAGCCTTTTATTCTTTTTGGTGCTATTGTGAAAGGGTTTTTTCTTAATTTCACTTTCAGAATGTTTATTGCTAGTGTGTAGCAATGAAGTTGATTTTTGTATATTGATTTTGTATTCTGCAACCTTGCTGAACTTGCTTATTAGTTCTAATTGTTTTTGTGTATTTTGAATCACTTTAAGTCTTATATCAGAGTTTTTCCTTACAATATCTTTTTTTTAAAGATTTATTTTATTTATTAATTTCTCCCCACTCCCTCGTTGTTTGTATTTGCTGTCTGTTTGCTTGATTTACCCAGATTCACCAGGAAGTGAATCCAGGACTTCCCATGTGCGAGGGAGGTGCCTAATTGCTTGAGCCACATCTGCTTCCTACTTTCGTTGTGTGTCTCGTTATGTTTTCCTCCTTGTGTCACTTGTTACATCAGCTTGCTATGCCAGCCTGTCGCGTCAGCTCGCTGTCTTGCTTGTCTTCTTTAGGAGGCACTGGGAACCGAACCCGGGACCTCCCATGTGTAAAGTGGGAGCTCAGTCGCTTGAGGCACATCTACTTCCCACAGTGTCATTTTTGTGTGTGCGCCATCATGCATATTGGTGACACAACATGTCTTAAAATAATCCATATTGAAAGAAAAATCCTAGTATTTCAGCCAAAATGCTAGTTGTATAAGACGAACATCCTGTAACCTGTTTTTTTAAAAACAAAACAAAACTTTTTTAAAGGATTGATTGATTGATTGATTTTTAAAATTTATTCCCCCTCCTCCCCCAGATGGTTCTCTCATCTGTCTGCTAATTGTTTGCTTGCCTTCTTGAGAAGGCACTGGGAACTGAACCCGGGACCTCCCACATGGGAGGCGAGTGCCGAATGGCCTGAGCCACATCTGTTCCTGCGGGCTGCGGCATCTAGTAGCTTGTTGCTGCAGGTGTGGGTATCTGCTCGCTTCTTTAGGAGGCACTTAGGGACCCAAACCTGGGACCTCCCATGTGGTAGGCGGGCACCCAACTGGTTGAGCCATATCCGTTTTCCTCTCTTTGTTCTTTTTTGAGGCTTAGGGAGAAACTAGCATTTTTTTTTCCCCAACTACTTTTTGCCACCATGACACTTGTAAATAAAGTTTGAAAATTCCTTAAAAAAAAATTCCAAAATAATTAGGAATTGGTGCTTGGTTCTAATGTGGGTTTTTAGTTACGTAGTGCAAGTTTATTCTTGACTCTCACTTTGGTAAATGTGCTTAACATGTCTGATTTAATATGTATCCCATCCTCCTATAACCATTTGGTTTCTGGTGGGATAAAAGATGCTTCAGTATTGTCTCTAATATTTTCTTTGAAGGGGCTACACGATCTTTATGTTTTGATTCCGGTGTTCTTGGGTTTATGCAGACACATTGGCAACAAGGAAGCTACCTTTGCCTGGCCAGTTAATGATTATAAGATAACATTAATTGTAAGACATATTTCCATTATTGACTTAATATGTTAAAAATATGTCTTTTAGTTAATGACTTCTCTAGGAATTGGGATTCAGTGGAACTCTTTAAGCAAATGAGTAAGTGGCTGTATTAGTCAGCCAAAGGGGTGCTGATGCAAAATACCAGATATCTGTTGGTCTTTATAAAGGATATTTATTTGGGGTAGAAGCTTACAGTTATCAGGCCATAAAGCATAAGTTTCTTCCTTCACTAAAGTCTGTTGCCATGTGTTGGAGCAAGACAGCTGCTGATGTCTGCCAGGGTTCAGGCTTCTTGGGTTCCTTTCTTCCCGGGGCTCTGTTTCTTTCCCAGCTTAGCTCCTCTGTTTCCTCCACAAGGTCAGCTGTAGACTATCAGGCGAATGGCTTGTCTCTTTCCTGGTGCCTTCTTCATGACCAAGCTCCTCTGTGTGCTTGCTTCCATGCGCTCCAGCATTAAAACTCAGCTTCAGAACTCCTACTCAAAAAAAAAACAACAAACCACTCCAACTCTGTCCTTTGCCATGTCTTTTATCTTTGAGGCCCCACCCACCAAGGGGCGGGGCTCAACACCTACTTACGTGGCCCAATCAAATCCCTAATCATAACTTAATCATGCCCAGATGAACAGACCAGTTTACAAGCATAATCCAATATCTATTTTTGGAATTCATAACAATATCAAACTGCCAAACTGCTCCAGTGGCTAAAACAGGCTTTCTTATTGCATTTTGAAAAGTAGATTAAATAAGCAATGATTCTGTAAACCCACAACTTCTTTAATAAAGAAAGAAAAAGCAGTGAGGCAGTGGCAGGAAAATCAGTTGAGAATATGGTAATAGCACAGATGAGAGCTAATAATGAGCTGAAATAAGGCAGTGGTTGTAGATGTTTGCGAGATGGTCTTTCAGTAGGATTTGGTGAATCCTGAGACCTAGGGAAAGAGAAGCAGGAATCAGAGCTGACAAGTTTAAAAAAAAAATTTTTTTTAAACTTTTTTAGGAGATACCAGGGATTGAACCCGGGACCTCATGCATGGGAAGCAGGTGCTCAACCACTGAGCTACGCATGCTCTCAGGGATGACAAGTTCTAGCTTGATAGATAGTCGGATAGTAATGGCTTTAACTGACAGGGGATAGTGGAGGAAGGGGAGGAGTTTGAGGAATATGAGGTCAATTTTGTTAAGTTAAAGGTGCTGGGGGAAATCCAGGTAGAGATGTCTAGCTTTCCTTTGGGAAATAAGTGTCTAGAACTTGTGAGATAGGATAGGGCTGGAGATAAGAGATTTAGAAATTGTCAACAGATAAGTCAGTTCAAGCATTAGGAGAATATGCTCACTTAGGACAAGAAGAACGTGTAGAATAAGAGGATGGAACTGTAGGTGATTTCTAACAGAATGTGCAGCAGAGGAAGAATCAGTACAGAAAACAGAAATGGTCAGAGAGGTGGGAGAAGAGTTCCTACAGGTGGCAGGTATCTAAGAAACCAAAGGAAGATAATTTCAAGAAATAGGTCAAGATCATCAGTGATTGCACAAAAATTGGGTAAAATGAAAACTGGAATTAGACCATGTATGGTATTGGTCATTTGGAGGTCCTATGAACAGTGAACAGGACTAAAGTCAGCCTGTAATGGATTGAATAAGTGGAAAATACTTTTCAAAGTATTTTGGTGAAAAGTATGAGAAAGAAGGAAAAATATCTTGTAAAATTTTTTTGTTTTTGTTTGTTTTATAACAGTTTTGCATTTAAGATCTATATTGTTCAATATTAGTGTAACTATTCCAGCTCTTTTTTGGTTACTATTTGCATGGAGTATCGTATCTTTACCCAACCTTTCACTTTCAGCCTATTTGTGTCCTGTGTCTAAGGTGAATCTCTTGTGAACAGCATATAGATGGCTCATATTTTTTTTATCCGTTCTGCCAGTCTGTCTTTTTTTTTTTTTAAAGATCTTATTTTTATTTATTCCTACCCCCCCCAGCCCCGTGTTGTCTGCTCATTGTGTGCTCTCTGTCTGCCTTCTTTTTAGGAGGCACCAGGAACTAAACCCAGGACCTCCCATGTGAGAGGGAAGCACCCAATCACTTGAGCCACATCTGCCCCCTTGTTGTGTTTCTTGTTGTGTTTTCTTGTTGTGTCTCCTCGTTGTATCTTATTGAGTCATCTTGTTGAATCAGCTCACTGCACCAGCTTGCTGTTTTGCTTGTCTTCTTTAGGAGGCACCGGGAACTGAACCTGGGACCTCCCATGTGGTAGGTGGGTGCCCAACTGCTTGAGCCACATCTACTTCCCCAGTCTGTGTCTTTTGATTGGGGAGTTCAATCCATTAAAATTCAATGTTACTACAGTAAAGGCATTACTTATTTCATCCATTTTATCCTTTGGCTTTCTGTTATCATATCTTACTATTGTCTTTTTACCCTTTTAGTTACCCTTACTAATAACCTTCATTTCTACATTGTTCTCTCTCCTGTCTGGTCTTTTCAGGCTGCAGCACTCCCTTTAGTATTCCTTGAAAGTCTGGTCTCTTGGTGAGAAACTATTTCAGTTTCTTTTTATCTGTGGAAACTTTAAACTCACCCTCATTTTTGACGGACAGTTTTGCCAGATAAAGAATTCTTGGCTGGCAGGTTTTTTCTTTCAGTATCCTAAATATACCACTGCCTTCTTGCCTTCATGGTTTCTGTTGAGATAGTGCCACTTAGTCTTATTGAGTGTCCCTTGTATGTGATGACTTGCTGTTCTCTTGCTGCTTTCAGAATTCTCTATCTCTGCCATTTGACATTATGAATTGTGGGTGTCTTGGAGTAGGTCTACTCAGATTTATTCTGTTTGGAAAGCATTGTCCATCTTGGATATTGATATATCTTTCATAAGGGTTGAAAAACTTCTGGCCATTATTTCCTCAAATTTTCTTTTTTCCCTGTTCTGTTCTCTCCTCCTTCCAGAACACCCATAACACCTATTGTTCGTGTGTTTCACACTGTCAGACAATTCCCTGAAACTCTTTTCAGTTTTTTTCATTCTTTTCACGGTTTTGTCTTTTCAAGTTCAGATGCTCTGTCCTCTAATTCACTTGTTTGTTTCTCTGCCATTTCAGAGCTGCTGTTATATGCCTGTAATGTATTTTTTAAAAAATCATTTTTATTGAAACGTTCATAAAGCATACAGTCCATCCAAAGTGTATAATCAGTGGTATTTGATATAATCACATAGTTGTGCATTCATCACTTCAATCAATATTAGAGTATTTTCATTACAATAATAATAATAATAATAATAATAATAATAATAATAATAAACAACTCTACCCCTTAGTAACTCAGTCTCGCAATCTTTCCCCTGCCATACATAACTGCTATTCTATTTAAATCTCTCTAATTTATTTGTATCTCTAATGTAATTTTAATCTCATACATTGTGTCTTTCATTCTGTTATGAAAAGTTAAGAAAAGATCTGTTACTTTTCTTTGCAAGCTTTCAAATTCTTTTTATGCTCACCCAAAGTCGTCTTAATACCTTTTATCTCTATAGCCATATTTTCCTTCAACTCTTTGAATTGATTTAGGAAATTTGTGTGAACATGATTGATTAGTTGTTTTAAATCCTGTGTCTCTTTAGGATTTTTAATTTGTTCCTAGTGGGCTAGGTAAGTAGATGAGGTATTTTGTAGATGGGGTTAGAGGAAAGGAGACTTGTTCTGTTTTCTCTGAAATATGAGTGTGAGTGTATTTACCCAACCGATCTTCCTCTCAGTTCCTGTTTCTGAATGTGTTTATTTAGCAGAAATGATTATCATATTTGGAGTCAGTTCTTTTCTTTGTACATTAATTATTTTGCATATATGTCTAGTTTTAGCACTTAAACTTTTTGAAAAATATATAATTACTGGTTTTCTCCTGATTTCATGTTCCCTGAAGCCAGTAGAGTAAGTCTCAGTAATCTTAAACTTTCAGTTCTTTGTGGAGTGTCTGGCACATATAACACTCTCCTACTTCTAGGGGAGGTTTTTTTTTTTTTAAACAATTAGAGCTTTATAATATTAGGATGTCTTAAACACAGAAGTAAAACTAAACCAGTTTTCTTCTTGTTATCTTTCCTGTCTATTTTTATGTGAGTTAGTATACATTTTTATTTAATTTTACTTTTATTGATATATATTAATAAAGCATAAAAAATCCATCCAAAAGTGTACAGTCAGTGGTGTTTGGTATAATGACATCGTTGTGCATTCATCACTTCAGTAATTTTTAGAGCATTTTCATTATTCCAATAATAATAATATAAACAAAAAACAGACAAAAACTCCTCACCTCTCAATCTATGCTTCCCCTGCTGTATGTAGCTATTCTGTTTCTATCTCTATTTTATTTATAATTTGTAAAAATAATCATATATGCATTATTCCCCATTTTCATATTTCACATGAGGTTTCACTATGTTATATAGTCCCATGTTACATTTTTTACCTTTCCTTCTAGTAATATACATGACCTTAGACTTTCCCTTTCAGCCACTATCATACCCATATAATTGCTCTGCTAGTTACAAACACTGTGATATGCTTTCATCATTTCTCTTCAATTCCAAAGATTTACAAACAACCTTTTTCCAATTCTGCATAAATTAACCCTCAGCTTTTCATTCTCTTACCCTCATTGTATTTTCTAGTGACCCATATTCTAGTAATTAAGTTTACACAATATATTTAGTTCATAATAGCATGATCATAGAGTATTTGTCCTTTTGTGTCTGGCTTGCTTCACTCAACATAATATCCTCCAGGTTCATCTATGTTGTTATATGCTTCACGACTTCATTTCTTCTTACAGCTGCGTGGTATTCCATCGAATGTATATGCTGAGTTTGTTTATCCATTCATTGGTTGATGGACACCTGGGTTGTTTCCATCTTTTGGCAGTTATGAATAATACCACCATGAACATTGGTGTTAGATGTCTGTGTTGCTGCTCTCAGTTCTTCTGGGTATATTCCTAGTTCTGGTATTGCTGGGTCACAGGGCATATCTATATTCAACTTCTTTTGAAACTGCCAAACAGTTCTCCACAGTGGCTGTATCATTCTACATTCCCACCAACAGTGAATAAGTGTTCCTATCTCTCTACATTCTCTCCAACTTGTAGTTTTCTGACTTTTTAATAGTGACCATTCTAATAGGTGTGAAATGATATCTCATTGTAGTTTTGATTTGCATTTCCCTAATCATGAGTGATGTTGAACACTTTTTCATGCGTTTTTTCACCATTTGTATTCCTTCTTTGGACAATTGTCTTTTCAAGTCTTTAGCCAATTTTTAAATTGGGTCGTTTGTCTCTTTATTGTTGATTTGTAGTATCTCTTTATAGAGATCATGGATATTAAACTCTTATTGGATATGTGATTTCCAAATACTTTCTCCCATTGGCTTGGCTGCCTTTTCACCCTTTTGACAAAGTCCCTTGAGGTGCAAAAGTGTTCAGTTTTGAGGAGGTTCCATTTATCTGTGTTTTCTTTTGTTGCTCATGCTTTAAGGTGTAAGGTTTAAGACACTACTGCCTACCACAAGATCCTGAAGATAACTAAGCTATTTTTTTTACTGAGAAGAAATAGTATCACTTCCTCCTGTTGTCACATATTGGGGTCCAAAATGACAAATATCTTGAATAATTTAGTTTAAGTCTCAAACACTGTGTGACCTAATAGAGTTTGCTATGTTAGAGTCAAGACCCAGCATTCCCTGACTTGCAAGGAACTGATTTTACTTCTGAGTTATAAATTTTTTTTCCTTATTTATTAAAAGAAATAATAATTGTCTCTTTCTGTCTTACGGCATTGTTATTAGAATGTTCTTGAAAAAGTTAAACACAGGTCTATTAAGGTGAAGGTGTTTTCAAGCCCCTAATCTATCTGCTCTACTACACAAGATCCAATTTTTACTTTTCTTTTTAGTAATTGGGACTTTTTATCTCTAGGACAGAGTTAGTGGCTTTCACTCAGGACATTTTAGTTCTATTTCTTTCTCACTGTGTTTAGGACCAAAGTCAGCAGGAGGTAATGAAATATTTGAAGTTTCCAGTCAGTTCACTCTTGCCTGAATTGGTAGTGGAGGAACATTTACATTGTGTAATTTATCAATTCTGGACTTGAACATGAATATATGTATTTACCTCACAGTTATCTATAGTTTTTATGTATAATATTGGCCTTGTTGAGTTTGATGTTTTAAATCTGTAGTTACCTTTCTGTGCTATCCAGTGCATATGAAAGATATCTCTAGTCATTTCACATTCCATATATTCTCAAGGAACTGCAGACTAGTATTATTAGCTGATATAAAAATATCATTGTGAAGCCATTTATTCTCTTTTCTATTTGTGCAAATAGTTTAGATGGCTGTGGGATATTGTAATGGATTGTTTTATTAACCAATTGTCATGCTTTTTAAAAAAAAGTCTAATATATTCTTGAAACCTCATACCATCTCTAAATATTTGATGTTTCTTTGCCATTCTGCAAACAATTGATAGTGTTTTATTTAATAGTGCCATTTACAATTCTTTTAAAGTTAAGATTTATATTTTTATAGTTTATAGAAAAATATTTTGGTGATCACAAAAATACTATTTGTCACTAAAACCCAAACATACAAAAATGTTCTGGGGGAGCGGATGTGGCTCAGTGGTTGAGCATTGTCTTTCCACATACAAGGTTCTGGGTTCAGTCCCTGGTCCCCATACCTCAAAAAAAAAGTGGGGGGGGGAGGGTGTTCTGAAAAACTGATAATTTATCCTAAATTTTAAGATAATATAAATTATTTCCCAAAATTTCATGAAGCGAATCAAAACTACTCTCACTGAAACTAAACACCTCTGTCACTGCTTGACCTGTGAGGAGGCTGTTATTTTTAATTTTAGAGAGAGGTGGGGTTAGAGTATTCATCTCTGGGTTTAGTTTCAGTTTTCAAGTGACTTGAAATTAAGTATAATTCTGGAAGAGCGTTTGGCTTTTTAGTTCTAGATTTAAATACTTTAATAAGTTTGGGGCTGTATGTAATAGAATATGTGCACTCAGGAAAAATTTTAAATTTGATAGAGGATTTAATTACTAGTATGTGTATCATATAGGCTTATATTAGTTTATTCAAGACATAAGTACCTACTAAAATGCAAATTCCATTTGTTTAGATGGAGTTAGTAGATCCTAAATTCCTAAAAAAATTGATTGTGCTTTTAAATATGTTTAAATGCAGAAGATTCAGACTTAATCTCCAGCATATGAAAGTAAGAGAGTAAGATTGTGTGTGTGTGTTTTATTCTTGTTTTAGACAGTAAGATTGTTAGCATATGAATATTCTTGGTTAGGTTATCTTTCCTCTAGTGTCAACAACTTCTCCAGTCTTCTAACCTGTAACTTGTAAGAATGCTCATATCTTTTCCATCCCCAAACCCTTTTTTGCCTTCCTTAAGGAGCCAAGCTTTTTTAGAAAGAGTTTAAGCTAAACTCGATCTGTTAGTTCTCACTTCTAAACCCTGTGTGGTCTGGCATTTGAACTCAGTAGTCATACGTGACTTCTGTATTGTTAAATTCAATAAATACTCGGTTGGCTTCGGATAGCCGGTCCCCCGCCGTCCCCGCTGGCGGGCCGTCGCGCGCACCAGCGCGTGCGGCGTCCCCCGCCGCGCGTCGGGACCGGGGTCCGGTGCGGAGAGCCCGTCGTCCCAGGAAACGGGGCGCGGCCGGAAAGGGGGCCGCCCCCTCGCCCGTCACGCACCGCACGTTCGTGGGGAACCTGGTGCTAAACCACTCGTAGACGACCTGCTTCTGGGTCGGGGTTTCGTACGTAGCAGAGCAGCTCCCTCGCTGCGATCTTTTGAAAGTCAGCCCTCGACACAAGGGTTTGTAACAAAGAATAAAAGATAAAAATAAAAAATAAAACAAAAAGTAAAAAAAAAAAAAATTCAATAAATAGTTTTTACTACTCATTTTACATAATCTATTAGGTACATCTGATCTGCTACTTACTCCATTCTTTAATTGTCTTTCCTTGTTATTTATGTTTTTTTATGTCCAGGTTATTTATCTATTTCTCTGGTGACTTCTTTTCCTTTTATGCCCATCATTCAAATGAGTGTGTTCCAATGATTCTGAGACTTGAATTTCATGAACCATTAACTTTTTTGGGGTATGGGGGTAAGGTACTTATTTTTGGTTGCCAGCCTTTTATTTTGGAAAGTAAGAATATTTAAAAAACTGTCACTTATCATCATTTCATTTAAGAAAAGATACTTCTTTTCTTCTTAAAAGAAGATAAGTCGTCTTTTTAAAAAATTACAATAGATGCTTAACATATTAAAGGTCCTGAGGAAGTTCTGTGCAGAAACTCTCCAGTTAATATTGGAACCCTTTTTTCACATACCAACTATTAACATTCTGTAGTATTGTTTTGGAAACTGCCATGGGTGTTGATGTTATTAAGGGATTGTCCTCACTTCTTTTTATAATTTTTAAGTTAATTTTTAATATTTATCAAAGTATTACTTGCAAAGAATTTAAAAAGTCAAATAGTTCTAAAATTAAAAGGCTTTGATAAAAAAGGTGCAATTTCTTGTCTGTTCCCTCTATTCTTTCCTGCTCTTTAGAGGCAACCACTTTTAACTCTTGACTTCATTTTTTCTGTTTCTAAATAAAACCTTGCTGCATCTTGATTAATCAGTTTTAGGCATTTTCTTCCCGTAATTGTAGATGAGGAATTTCTCTCATAGCCCCTCATCCTTTGAATGTGGTTATACCAAAAATTTCAAAACCTGTTATTTATATGATTATAAAAGTTGTTTATCTATTAACTATATAAAATATGATACCTGAAAGTAGTAGTGAAGGGTAAATGATTTAATAAATACAAAGAACTTAGAACAGTGCTAAGCACTTATTAGCTGTTTTTAGCTGTTATTTCTGGGATTACTTTTTTTCTTATACAAGATTTAAAAATTATCTCATAAAATTTGCTTAGTTTTCTTTGAACACTGAAATCTTCACACATCCTTGAATGCCTTTGTAAAATGTCTCACATTACACTTTTCCACACTGCCAATCTGTGATAATTTATCAGTTCTGGATATTTTTCCTAGAGATACCTTCCTGGAACTTATCAGGAATTCTCTTGCTCTTGTATAGACTTGTTGCTCCCTAGAGCTGCTGCACATATATTGTCTTGGAGATTGCATCACAATCCTGGGAACCCTGGGAATCCCTTTGCCTCTCTGCTAATGTTGCATTCTAGGCCTGGCCTACCTTTTGTTTGGTTTAGTCCCTCACTTTGGTGTCTTCTACTAAGCCCATAGGAAATTGGAATGATACGTCTTATGAGACTTTATATACTAAAAATGTTATTTACCCTCACTTTTCAGTGATAATTTGGCTGGTTATAAAGTTGATACTCATTTAGAATTTTTTTTCACTCAGAATTTTAAGTGTATAGTTCCATTGTCTTCTAGCTTTTCCTATTGCTGTAATAATAATATCATTATTCCAGTCCTTTGTAAGTTACCTTTTTCTTTCTTTCTAAGTATAGTGTCTTCTTATTATCCTTAAATTTATTAGCACGGGTCTTTTTTCAGCCACTGGTTACCTGGTGGCCTTTTCCATCTGGAGACTCATGTCTTTCAGTTCTGGAATATTATCTTCTTCTTTTTTTAATCTATGATAATTTTCTCTCTATTTCTCTCTCTTCACTCTTTATTGCACTTTTAGTAGTCATATGCTGAATTTCTTAAATTGAGCTTCTGATTTTATTTTCTCATTGTCTATCTAGGTTTTTTGTTTTGTTGAATTTTTTAATTTGTAATATTTTTATTTCATAGAGGTTGTTATTCTCTATTCTTTTTTATAGCATCTTGTTTCATGGGTAGTGTTTTCTCAGATCTCTGAGGATATTATAGTTGTTTAAAAAGTTTTAAAAATGCAAAACATAGCACAGATGTAGATGGCATAAATCAAATTCAAAGGAATAAATTATTGTAAGATGAAAATCTGTATAATCACCCCCAAGTTCAGGAAATAGAAGATTGTTAGCCAATCTAAAAACCCAAATTTTAACAGAAATTTCTGTCCTGACTTTTATGGTGATTATTTTCTTGTTTTTCTTTATAGTCTTATTAATGAAAGTTTGCATCTTAAACGATAAATATTGCCAGTTTTTATATATAGGTTAAAAATTTTTTTTCAACTACATTTCCTTACTACTCCCACTGCCGTGTTTTCTGTGCAGTTTATTTGTGGGAGAAACCATTTGAGCTGAAGAGTTCCCATTAGTGTGCCTGGATTTTGATGATTTCATCCCTCTTGTATAGCTGAATGTATTTCTATATTTCCTATAAAGTGGTGATTAGATCTAGAGACTTATCAGATTCAGGTTTGCTTAATTAATTAATTAATTAATTAATTTATGGCAAGGCATGGTGTTTTTTTTCCCCATAGGTCTTTTTTTTTTTTTTTTTTTAAGATTTTATTTATTTATTCATTTATCCCCCCCTTGCTGCTTGTGCTCGCTGGGTCAGCTAACCACGCCGTGCGGGCGGGCTTGCCTTCACCAGGAGGCCCCGGGAACCGAACCTGGGGCCTCCCATATGGTAAACGGGAGCCCTACTGATTGAGCCACAGCCGCTTCCCACCCCCATAGGTCTTATGTGTTCTTCCATCTGGAGGCATATAATATCTGGTTATTTCTCTTGCTTTGCTGTTAGCAGCCACTGATTCTCCATACATAGATCCATGTATCATTAGGTATTGCAAAATGGTGGTATTTTAAATTCATTCGTTCCTTTTTCACTTACTAGCTTCAATATAATTATAAAGAAAACTTCCTCTTATTTTCCGTAGGCACCTCACCTCTTCCCTTTTTTGTACCTTGTGTTTTCCTTGATTCAATTCCTCAAAAGAACAAACTTCCCTTCTTCTGATGGGATATGCAGGGTGGGAGATGTACTTGGGGATTTGAAGTATCTTTTATACAGACTTCTAATTATTACTCCTTTTTTTAGCACCCCTGCCTCATCACTGGGGGTTCTGTAGGACACGTGGGCTTGCTTCTCATTTTTACTCCTCCTGAGCACTTAGTTTTGATCTTCCTCGTTTTATATGTATTTATTATTCTTCCAACTGTTTTCCATCTTGATATATTGTGGTTTTTGGTTTTATATGTATGATTGAAGTTGGAGTATGTTTTAATTTTCTCTTTTTTTCCTTGTTTTGGGGTGAGAAGGGGCCAAGAAATCGTTGCTTTCTTAAAACTTAAAATTGGAAGAACTCCATATCCCATTTCTCTTCTCATTCTCTCTAGGGCTACAGATTACATCAGTATTTTCAAGACTTCCAGATGTTTGCTTCTAAACCTGATTGTCTTTCCGAGCTGTGGATCTTTGTATCAAATTAATTACTTGACTTCCTGATTAATCTTTCCCAGAATTTTGTTAGTTTTATTTTTTCAAAGCACTGACTTAATTTTGGGACCATTGGTTCTCTCTATTGTATTTGTTTTCCTCCATTGATTTCTGTTCTTTTATTTTCTTCTACTTTCCTTGGGTTTACTTTTTTATTTTTATTTTTTCCTTTAGCATGAGATGAATACATAATTCATTAGTTTTCAGTCTTTTTTTTCTTTTCAACTATACATATTTTGAAAGTATGCTTCTCTTTCCAAGTACTGGTTTAGCTGCATCCCACAAGCTTTAATAGTGGTGTTTTTATTATTTTTCAACTTGGGTTACTTGCTAATTTTCCTTATGATTTCTTCTTTAGTGTATGGATTGTATAGAATTATGTCTTAATTTTCAAAATTTTAACTTTGTTAACTTACTTTTTATAGTCTTATAGCATTGTAGTCAGAGAGCATATACTGTATGGTTATTGAGACTTGTTTTATGGCTCAGTATATGGTCAATTTTTTATTAATATTTTGTTTAACGGACATCCTGCCCTCGATGAAGTACAGATCATTTGATCTTACTCCTGCTTTCTTCCTAGTTTCCCCAAACCATCCTCCTGAATTACCAAGTTAAAAACCTGGGAGTTATTTTCTATTTCTCCTTCTCCCTCAGTCCTATATCAAATTAGTTTCTAATACCTGTTTATTCTATTTTTAAAATTCCTTATTATAAGAGTTGTTATAAAACAAAAGTTTTGGAAAATGTAAAGTGTAAGTAAAATTGGTCACTCAAATTTCTACTACGCAGGGCTTTTTTCTGCTCCAGCTCCTTTCATAGACCTAATTCAGGGTTTTGTTTTTGTTTGTTTTTCCTTGTTCATAGGTCATGCATATTTATTGGGGTTTCCATTTTTATTCTCCTTTGCATAGCACTTATTTATTTGTTTATTCATTCAAATAGTATAGGAAACCTATTATGTGCTAAGTATAGGAGATATATAGCAGTGAAGACAGAGGCAAGGACCCTAATTTAATGGAGTTTAATAGCCTGGGCTTTTTTCTTTTATTTACCCAGTGTTTTTGTTTTTCCACTTTTTTGTTTTGTTCCTAGAAAAGTGTATGATGTCTCATGACATTGTTCCTTTGCGCATGTTCTCTAGGCTTATGGAGCCCTAAAGTTCATCTGGCAAACTACTACTCGTTCTTCATATCTTGGGATAAAAGCTGAGCCTTGATGAAGTACTGCCTGACCCTGTATCACCTGTTTAAAAAATTAAAACACATTCCATTTCATTATAGGAATTATATTACCTTTAGTATTTTGGGGGGAAATGGTGGGATTTTTTTTTTCCCCACTTAGGCTGTATCTCTTTGGTGGTATATGTTAAATCTTTCCACCTTTTTTCTCTAACACCTAGCGTAGTACCTGGCAAATATTAGTTACATGACCACAGCCCTAAACTAGATAAAATCATTATGTTTTCCTTTAACTTTCATTGAAATCTTATTCAAAATGGTTTGGGGAATGGATTGTTTTGACTGGCTAAAATGTTCTGTTTTTTTTTTTTTAAGTATATGTACATGTATCCTGAGATAGAATTATAAGCATTCAGCAACTTGGGAGACAAAAGTGTATAAATTGGTTGTTTATAATAAGGCTGCATTTTTTGTATATAAACCATCATAAATGGGTATTAGGACTCCCAAGTCAGCTGATCTGTTATTTGTAAAGTAACTTATTTGTAGTTTTCCTAATGCTAACCACTGTAAACAGTTTCAGAATTTAGCCTTATGTTCTAATGAATGGGTTTCTTCTCAGTGTTGCCCAGCTGTGGGACTAGGATATATGTTGATTCTGAGCCACCAGTAGTAACCCTGACAGGGAGTCCCAGCAAGGTGAGGGATGAAAGGATAATATCTATAGACGGTAGGAGTGAGATGCTTGAGGGTCTGTATCTTAAACAGATGGCTATTACCCACCTATACCCAGTTGTCTGGCTCCCAGGTAAGAAGTTGGAAGGGATTCTTAGATTTCTTACATTGATAAGTCCTAGAAAAATGACCTTCATATTTTGGCATTCAGAGGTTTTTAGTCTTTGTTTGCCTCACTGCCTGATCACTCTGAGGCAAAGCTCTACCAGTCGTACATCACATACAGAATTCCTATACATATTCTTTTTTTTTTTTTTTTTTTTTAAGATTTTATTTATTTATTCATTTATCCCCCCCTTGCTGCTTGTGCTCACTGGGTCAGCTAACCACGCCGTGCGGGCGGGCTTGCCTTCACCAGGAGGCCCCGGGAACCGAACCCGGGGCCTCCCATATGGTAAACGGGAGCCCTACTGATTGAGCCACAGCCGCTTCCCTTATACATATTCTTAAAGCCTCAATCTTAATTATCAGTGGACAGTTAAGGATCACTGAGCAGTTGAGGAAAGCCTGTCACATGAAGGAAGGAGAGCCCAACATAAGCAGAACAGTATGCGTGAAAGAAACCTTACACCTAGACACATCCTTATTGAAATTTCAAGTCACCAAGGATAAAAGAATATCCCAAAGTTTTCTGAGGCGGGGGAAAAACAGTAACCACAAAGGAATGAAAATAAGAATGGCATCAAGGTTTTCATCACCAGTGTTGTATGCTGAATATCATAGAGGGAACCCATCAAACTTCAGAGGGAAAATTTTTTTCAACATAAAATTCTTTACCCAGGAATCAGTAATTTGTGAGAGTAGGATTGAGATTTTTTTTTAGATACATTGGGCTCAGGAAACTTAGGTGCACACACTTTTTTTTGCAAGCGACTACTCCAGCAAAAGGAGAATATGTTATCCTGAAAATAGAGTGATAAGGGGAATGTCTAAGATGACAAATGTACTGCAGGTCTAGAGGATAATTGATCCAGATTGGTGCAGAAGTACGAAGAGTTCTGTAAGCAAGAGTTATTTGTGGAAAAAAGATTTGAAACTATCCTTGACAATTTGAAACAAGGAGGTGATAAAGGAAAATAAACGATTCTGGGAAAAATAAAGAGCTAAATAAGAAAGGATATTTAATAAGATATATTACTTAGTTTTGCAGTGACTTATAGTTATACAGTATATTAAAGGAAACACTTTATTGATTTCATTTAAATAGTACATGAGATTTGTAGAGGATGGGAGATAGGAAGTAGGAGTTGGCAAACAACATGAATTATCAACATTTACAGCAAGAAGTCAGGTCTAAAATTGATCAGTGTAAAAGGAGAAGTGTAAGCATATTATTTTGAAATATTGAGGTACCTCCCAGAAGAAAGAGCTTGAAGAGTTTAAAAAAAAAAGCACCAGCCTCTAGAGATCATGACTGGGATGTGGGAAGAGATGTGAGTGGGGAAACTACTGCTTTTTATTTTAACCTTTTCTGTGCTTTTTTTTTTTTTTAAACCATGTATTTATTATTATATATGATTATTTCATATAAAACTAAGAACAAGAGTAGGGCCAACTTTTACCCTGTTTTTATGCCTGATATCATCTCTAGGTCCAACCTTGAATCCATTTTACTTTCTGCTGTCAAGGATACCTCATCCAGAAAGAAGGCAACCAGTCTCAGGCTTGATTTTACCACACCTTCCTTGAGATAGAGAGTAACTTACCCATTTTAGTGTAGAGCTTGCCTTATGTAGATTGCCTTCTGCTTCCTTTGCACCTGGGCCCTGCCTTGGCCCTGTTGGCCTCATGAATTTGAATATATCTGTGTGAAAGATCCCACTAAAAGTGGCACCTTCATTAGGTTACATTATACCCTTTACATGCAGTTCACCCATATATGTGCTACTTTTCCTGGGGGAAGGGAAGAAGTTGTAGGAAAGAGGGTGGGAAAGATGACAGCTTTGTGCTCTTTAAGATATTAGATTATTGGACCTGTGATGCTGGGGGTTAGGATAGCAGCGCAGAATAGGTTTTTTCTTCCCTTTCTTAGCAGTGATGGTCATTTTCTTCTATTGCAAATTCTTTTGGCTTTGTGGAGTGGTGATTCAGGGATTGGTGAGGGGTGCCCTAGTGGGAGATGGCAATGTGAAGTGGGACTAGGTTTTCCTTCCTTTTTCTCTCAGCTTCCAAGTGTTACTTCGTGGGCTGAAGAATAGTGGCAGGGGTACTGGAGACATGGTTGTGGTGAATCTGTCATGGCTGATTGGGGTTACCAAAGAAGAGGAGGGAAATCCTCAGCAGCACAGTAGAGGGATGAAAGTTCCTCCCAGGGAGGTGAGTCCTATGTTGGGGCAGTGGCGTTTGTCTTTTGGAACTTCCTTTAATTAAAATACCCGTTATTGGTACTTAATTCAGTGATTGTTTATTGTGCCTTTACTACATTCTGGGCACTGTGCTAGGTACTGAGGAAGTAATGGTAAACGAGATGGGTCAATACTCTCTCCCACACAGACTTTTGGAGAATAGATAAAGGCAAGTAAGTGGGCAAATGGAGCACAATGTGAGGACTGTAATAATTGGGGACCGATAGCATACCTAGAGAACATGTAACCTGAACTTGTGGGTGGATTTGAATCAGGAAAGGAGCCCTGAAGACGGAGGGTCTAGCTGAGTCTTTCCTACCATAATGTAGGGTTCTGAGGGTAGGAACCGTGACTGTCTTATTCACCATTATATCCCTAGAGCCTAGCACAGGAGCTCATTAAATATTTATTGAACAAAAAATAGTTGAATCGACAGTGACTGTTTTTACCATTTATTGAAAAATATACTATGCCAAGTCTTTAACCTACCTTTTTAAATATCAGCCTTGCTTACAGAACTCTTCATATTTTGAAACTATCCTTGACAATTTGAAACAAGGAGGTGATAAAGGTAAATAAATGATTCTGGGAAAAATAAAGAGCTAAATAAGAAAGGATATTTAATAAGATATATTACTTAGTTTTGCAGTGACTTATAGTTATACAGTGTATTAAAGGAAACACTATTGATTTCATGAAAATAGTACATAAGTTTTGTAGAGGATGGGAGATAGGAAGTAGGAGTTGGCAAACAACACGAATTAAATATTAGTCTTGCAATTGTCCTCTGAGTTTATTTCAGACAGATTAAATAAACTATCCAGGGTCTTAAAACTAGTATTCAGGTAGTCCCCTAGTTAGCCAGAGGATTAAATTGGGGAGTGGGTGGGAAAGAAACCCCAATCTTTTCTAAGCCACAAAATATTTGAATAATGCATCCAGTTTCCAAGTTTTTGAGTCAGAGCGTTATTTATTACGGGAATAGTAAACCAAACAGAAAAAAGTGGCTTGACCTTACTCTCTACTTGTTCTCAAAGGAAGAAGCATATTTGTCCAGGCAGTCTCTTTCAAGATGGATATCAGTAGCAGTGGTAGTGACTATTCTTGAAATAAGACGACTCATGCTACTCCCTTACCTCATTTGTTATTAAGGGTTGATAAATTGAGTTAGGATGATTTTAGTAACACTGGATAAAGTGTACTGTATCATCCCAAATCCAGGATCAGGATATGTCCAGTCTCAACCTGTCACATCCTCACACCCATTTACCAATCATCTGAATGTACCCATTTGAATATATTTAATATGTTTTTTTCATATGTATGGATCCTTGTAAAAAATATACAGTGTTAAGTGTATGTTTTTAGTGTGCTATAAATGACAATGTGCTATAGATTTTGTCCTGCTTCTCATTAACACATTTGCAAGATCTTTGTAGCTGAATGTGTGCTTCATCCCCAAGATTGCAACAGTAATTCTACATTTTCTTGTTAGAGTTCAACTTTTCCATTTTTCTTTTATGTTTTTAATCCATCTGCAATTTTTTTTTTCAGGCCAGTAAAAAGAATTTATTTGAGAAATTGGGAGAAAGAACAGCTTGCTAAGAAATGGGAGAGAAAGACAGAAATACACACCAAGATTTGGTGTGGGCCATTCTAGGCAGAGAAAGCGGGCTCTGCCTCACGTGATTACCTTTTAAACTGTTAATTATTCCCCCCCCTTCCTAATAATAAGGGGATGGGCCCCAACTGTTATTGCTTACCCCACCATTGGTGGGACCAGTGGTGAGGATGCAGTTCACTTTTTAGTATGAAACTTTTTCTCCATTTAACTGAGTCACTTTCTCCAACACTATTTACCAAACAATATACCCTTGTATTGTCTCTTCACTCTAAAATATGTCACAGTATTTGATTGTGCAAGTCTTCCCCTCTTTGTTCTTCCTTTTAAAAGTTGACTTAGCTATTCTATGGAACTTTAGTTTTACATAATAAAGTTTTTTTTATGGTTAACTGACCATTTAAAAAAAAAATCTTATTTGGACATACTTTTCAACTTAAAGGGCAGGTGAAAAATGTAATACAAAAAGCCAGACAGAGAACTTTTAACATAACCCCCCCACCCAGATAGTCAGATTCACCAACTTTTAACATTTTGCCACAATTAATACATCATTCTGTCCATCCATCTGTTCCTTCTGTCCATCTATTTTCTATTTATGTGAGAGTAGGCTGAATATATCATGCTGCTTGAGCACAGATTACTGCCATGTACATTTCCTTTGAACAAGGATATTTACTTATGTAGCCACCTTAAGTGCAATTTTCAACTTCAAGAAATTTAACATTGATACTAAGCAAAGAGTCCATATTCCAGTTTTTTTTTTTCACCTCTCCCAATAATGTCCTTTTGGGTATTTTCTCTTCCATTATTAGAGCCAGTCCAGTCCAGGGTCATGTCTTGCCTTTAATTGTCATTTCCTGTTGAGTCTGTTTTTCTTTTTTCTTTTTAATGTGGTAACATATATGCAACATAAATTTTCCCATCACAACCATTCCTTAGTACATCATTCAGTGGGATTAATCACACAGTGTTTTGCTACTCTTACCTCCATCCATTACCAGAAATTTCTGGTCACTCCAAACAAACCATACACCCATTATATATTAACTCCCCAAACCCCTTCTTCCCCATCACCTGAACTCTACTTTTTTGTTTCTATGAGTTGGCAAATTAGCTATTTGGTACAAGCTAAGTCATACAGTAGCTGTCCCTTTGTGTCAGACTTATTTCATTCCACATGATATCTTCAAAGTTCTTCCATTTTGTTGAATATATCAGAACTTCATTTACAGGTGAATAATATTCCATTGCACATATATATATACCACATTTTATTTATTTGCATATGTGTGTATATATACACACACATGCACACACCACATTTTATTCCTTCGTTTGCTGGTGTACATTTGGGTTGCTTCCACCTTTTGGTTATTGTAAATAATGTAGCTAGGAAAATTGGTATACAAATATCTGAGTCTCTGCTTTCATTTCTTTTGGGTATATACCTAGAAGTGGGCTTGACAGGGTCATATGGTAGTTTATGCTTAAATTTTGAGGAAATTAATTTTTTCCTTATGGTATCTTTTTTTTTTAATATTTTAAAAGATGCTTAGATTACATAAATGTTACACAAAAATTACAGGGATTCCCATGTTCCCCACCTCCCACACCCTACCACATAAACATCTTTCATTAGTGTGGCACATCACCTGCAATGGATATACATATCCTGGGGCTTTGCCACTAAGCATGGACCATAGTTCACATTGTAGACCACACTTTTTCCCACACAGTTCTGCATGTTATATGCTGATGTAAAATGGCCTATATCTGTCGTTGTAATGTCACTCAGGATTTATTCTGATTATTGAAATGTAATTTTAAGTCTGTTGTGTTTATTATTTTAAAAGTGAACTTGCAGTTTGTACATCTTTTTTGTTGCGTTTTTTGAGTAATTTATTTTTATCTTTTTTTTTTAGTAAGTATCGAATGGCTCACAGATTGTAGGAAAAAAACACTGGTCCTTTACGGTGGACAGTGAAAAGCACTGGTCTACACAGCTAGGTTGAGCTCCTTGATGGCAGATGCTGCATTTTATTTACATTTGTCTGACAGTGGGCCCTATGCAAAAATTTGAATAAATAAATGAATTTTCAATCCCCCAGTGCCTAGTCCAGGGCTTGGTATCCAAGCAGGCTTAGGACATGTCCATAATAATTCCTAATGGTTAGATTTGCCTGCATTGTTAAGGTTTATGAAATACTAGGATAAGTGCTCAAAAAACTTTACTACCTCCTTTTCCATTCAAGTTCATTTTCTCCTTCCCTTCCAGGGAGGGTTGTGTCTAGCACCACCACCCACCCTCTTTGTGCTTTCCTTGGTGAGCTGGACACCTGTTAACTGCCAAGTCCAGCTCAAACAAAGCCCCAAGTGGTCCTCCAGGCTGGGAGAAGGTGTGGTCCTTGCCATGTTCTTAGAATGGAGACAGTCTCATGGGAGTCCAGGCAGGCTCCAGGGTATGGCTGGCACGGAGGTCAAGCTGTGGTTCCTAAGAGCCAGCACACGAGGCCTGTGCCTGCCCAGCTTTTAATTTGGTTGTTTTTCTTTTTGTTGTTGAGTTGTGGGAATTCTTTATATAATCAAGATATTTAAACGCTTGTCAGGTATACGGTTTCCAAATATATACTCCCATTCTGTAAGTTATCTTTTTCTTTCTTTTATAATGTCCTTTGATGCACAGATGTTTTTTTAACTTTGGTAAGTCCAATTATCTGTATTCTTATGTTGCTCATGATTTTGTGGTCAAGTCTAAGAATCCATTACCTAATACAAGGGTCCTGAAGATATTTTCCTGTTTTGTTTTTTTTTTTTTTTAAACTTTTTATTTTGATATACTTCCAAACTTGTATGACAGTTACAGAAATGAAATAAACCCCCTATTGAGTACTTGAACATAGACCTATCCCCCCAAATAACCAGATCCACCAATTTTAACATCTTGCCACATTTGCCATGTCATTTTATCTATTGTCCATCAGTGTATCAATCCATCTATCTATCTGTGTTTCTCTCAATCTATTTTCTGAACACTTGAGTATAGGGTGTATGTATCATGCTCCTTGACCACTTAATATTGCTATGTACATTTCCTAAGGAAAGGATATTCACTTATGTAACCACCTTTAGTGCAGTTGTCAAATTCAAGAAATTTAACATTGATAAAAATTGTTCATATGTCCCAGTGATATCCTTTTGAGCCTTCTCTTCTCTCTCAGTAGATCTTGTTTTAGTTTGCTAGATGCTGCCAATGCAACATTCCAGAACTGGGTTGGTTTTTACAATGGAAATGTATTAAGTTAAAAGCTTACAATTCTGAAGCTGTGAAAATGTCCAAATCAAAGCTTCATCAGGCGATGTTTTTCTCCCTGAGGACCGACTGCCAGTGGTCCTGGAGTCTTCTCACGTGGCAGGGCACAGCGGCGGCACCTGCTGGTCTCAGTCTCTTCCTTCTTGTACGGACCTTGTTCCTTTCAACTTTGGGCTGCTCTGTCTGTGACTTTTCTCTCTCTGAGGTTCATCAGCTCCTGGAACTTCTCTCTGTCTCTGTGGCTTTTTTCCCAGTGTCTGCAGCTTTTTATTCCTCATTTATAAAGGACTTCAGTAAGAGGATTAAGACTCACCCTGGATCACACAATCTAAGACTCTTATCTAAGTAACTTAATTAGAAGGTCCCACCTATAATAGGAATGGATTAGCTCCAAGGACATGATTTTCTGGAATTCACCCAGCTTCAGACTGTCACAGATCCTATCCATGATGACATATGGCATTTTATTTGTCATTATCTTTTTAGTTGCTCATTCTTTTTTCTTTTTTTTTTTTTTTTTTTCAATAGTTCTGGGAACATATATACAAATCAAAGTTTTCCATCTGAGACATTCCCAAGCTTACCATTCAGTAGTTTTACTCATTTACAATGCTGTAGTACCCTCACCACTTTCCATTACTAAGAGATTCCTAGCTCCCCAAACAGAAACTGTATACCCATTATGTATTAGCTCCCCAATCTTCCTGTCCCCTTCCACTGGCAAAGTGTACTCTAACTCCAGGTTCTCTAATCTTGTATATTCTCTGATATTTTCTTTGTACCATGGGGCTTAACTTTAACATCCTAAATCTATAACACTCTCTTTGCTTAGATACCAACTTAACTTCAATGGTATGTACAAACTGTTCTTATACTCCTCTGTTGCCTAAACTTTATGTAGTTCTTGCCAAAAATTGCATATTTATACATTATAAGTCTAAAACCAATGCTTAATCATGACATTTTATGCATTTGCCTTCCTGTCAAAAGTAAAAAATAGTTACAAACCAAAAATACAATAGTACTGACATAATTTTTTTTTTTTTTTTTTTTTTACCGGGAGGTCCCGGGGATCGAACCCGGGTCCCTATGGGAGACGGACGCCCAACCAGTTGAGCCACATCCGACCCCCTGACATTATTTTTTTTAAGATTTATTTTTATTTACCCCCCCCCTTCTTGCTTGTGCTTGCTGTGTCCATTTGCTGTGCATTTTCTGTGTCTGCTTGTATCCTTTTGTTGCGTAATCTTGCTGTGCCATCTCACCACACTGCACGGGCGGACCGGCCTGCCTTCACCAGGAGGCTCTGGGAATCAAACCCGGGGCCTCCCATATGGTAAACGGGAGCCCAACCAGTTGAGCCAAAGCCACTTCAGTACTGGCATTTATATTTACCCATGTCATTACCCTACCAGAGATCTTTATTTCTTCTTGTGGCTTTGATCTATCGTTTACTGTCCTGTCCTTCTTTATTTTTTTGTTAATTCTTAAGTATTTTTTTTATTTTTAAAGAAGCTTTAGATTACATAAATGTTACATAAAAAATATAGGGGATTTGCATAAGCTTTAGATTACATAAATGTTACATAAAAAATATAGGGGATTTGCATATGCCCTACCCCCTCTCCCTCCCACACTTTCCCACATTAACATCTTTCATTAGTGTGGTATATTTGTTATGATTGATGAACACATGTTGCAGCATTGTTACTAACCATGAACTATAGTTTGCGTTATAGTTTATACTTTGCCTCTCACAATTTTATAGGTTTTGAAAAAAATGTATAATGACCTGTATCTGTCATTGCAGTGTCATGCAGGACAATTCCAATGTCCCAAAAATGTCCCCATGTTACACTTATTCATCTCTCTCCCTCCCTTCAGAACCTCTTGTGGCCACTGCCTTTATATCAATTATACAAGTTTTTCCATTGCTAGAATGATAAGTCTATATAGAATAATAAATCTACTTTAGTCCATTTTTCATTCCCCAATCTTGAGGATTTTGGGATGGTGATGCCCACTTTGTTTCTGATTGAGAGGGGGCTTAGATCCCATGGGGCAGATGTATGGAACTGCCTTGCCTGCAGTTGTAGATACTCTCTGTTATTTGGGATGGGCATTGCCCATCATCATCCTTTTGTTAGTAGTCCTGGGTGAGTCCAATGAACTGGAGAGTAGGTATTGCAACTCTGCTGAGATTTAAGGCTTAACTGGCATATGAACAGACCGAAGATTTAAGTCTCTGGGACATATACTTAACAAGTATAGTGCTAATTATAGGTTCAGATAAAAGAGGCTGAAGAGCCATGTGCAAGGAAATTGTATAAACGAGTCTAACTCATTTATGGGGAGCATAAATTCCAAAGTAAGACCCACTGATGGGGTGTGTGAGATTGTTTGCCCTGCTTATAGTATCTAGATGTCTGTAGAGCCCTCAGGAACCCCACTGTTTGAGGCACTGTTAACTGTGGCAGTCAATGAGATCCTGCTCAGACGTGCATAAGTGTAACCTGTGGAGTGACCTCTGGACTCACTTTGAAATCTCTTAGCCATAAAAACTCTTTTGTATTTAATTTTTCTCCCTTTTGGTCCTGGTCTTTTTCCAGATGCATCCTTTTTCCAGGTGCTTGGTAATAATCCCAGGGAGGTCCCTGGGAGTCATGTCCCATGCAGAGGGGGGAAGGTAGTGACTCTTTATGCTGAGTTTGGCTTAGAGAGAGACTGCATTTGAGCAGCAAGGAGGCTTTCGGGAGGTAACTCTTAGGCAATATTATATAATACTAGCCTGTTTCAGTTTCACAAGAAAGAGTTCATAAGTACCGTCATCAATATCAAGGGCCTGGCATATTGGTTTGTCCTCCTATGCTGGACACTGCCCATGTACTTGGGGGATTCTTGCCACTCTATTGGAGATTGTAGTAGGACTCCTCAGGATGGCAGTTCAGTATTCTTTCTATTACTGTGTGGGTCTCCACCCACTGAGACGGCACCCCATGAAATACTTGAACATATTCATATGCCTTAGAGGGGCATTCCCCAAGTGCACCCCTCCTCTCATATCCCCCCATCACTGACACCCTGCGTCAGAGATCCTCCTCTACCACAGTTGTGATCCTTCTGCCATCCAAAACTTCCCCAAAAACAAAGCCCCCCAAAAAAACAAATAAAATTAGTCAGAAAATACAATAATAATAATAAATAAAATACAGAAATACAAAATAAATTAAAATTATTTTCATTGTATCTTTCATCACTGCAAGATCTGTTATCTTTTATGTACAGTGACAGTTTCTCCCGTATGTTCCCCCAGGGGCTTATTTTTTTCTCTTTATTTTCAAAAAAGCTTTAGGTTACAGAAAAGTCACACACACAAAAATATGGGGGATTCCCATATACCCAATGCCCCCCCACTCTCCCTTATTAATAACATTTTACATGTGAATGGTACATATGTTAAAATTGGTATACAAATATTGAAGAATTGCTGCTAACCATGTCATTGGTTTACAATATGGGTTACATTTTGCACCATACACTTTTATAGGTTGTCCTTTCCTTTCAACATGCAGAACTCTTAGCATCTCTTGTTGGGCCTGTATAGTGGTAATAAATTCCCCCAGCTTTTGTTTGTTTGGGAATCCCTTAATCTCTTCTCCCTCATTTTCAAAAGACAGTTTTGTCAGATAGAATTCTTGGTTGGCAGTTTTTTGCTTTCTGCACTTTAAATATGTCATCCTACACAGACTTCGTCTCTCCGTGGCTTCTGATAAGAAATCAGCACTTAATCTTATTGAGGCTCCCTTGTACACGACAAGTTGCTTCTCTCTTTTGGCTTTCGGGATTCTCGCTATCTTTGGCATTCAGCAATTTGATTAAGTGTATGTCTATTTGGATTTATCCTATTTGGAGTTGAAAATCTTGGAGGTGAACAGTCAAGTCTTTCGCTCATTTTGGGAAGTTTTCAGCCATTATTTCTGTGAATATTCTTTCTACCCTTTCTCTCTTCTCATTCTGGGATTCTCATAGCGTGTAAATTGGTACACTTGATGGTGTTCCACAGATTCCTCAGGCTCTGTTCGTGTTTCTTTTTTTTTCTGCTCCTCAACTGGATGATTACAGTACTCTTATCTTCAAATTCACTTATTCTTTGTCTGTCAGCTCCAGTCCACTAGGGAATTCTAAATAATCTGTTACCATAGTCTTCAGCTCTATTTGGTTCTTTTTATAATTTTCATCACTCCATTGATATTCTTTTTGTGTTTATCTGTTGTTTTACTGATTTCCTTTAGTTCTTTGACCACATTTTCCTTTAGCTCTTTGAGTGTATTTAGGGCCATTTTTAAAAAGTCTTTGGTGTGCCCTAGGTCTGCTTCTCCTCATTGATGGTTTCTTTCTTTCTTTTTTTCTACTCAATCTTTGTTTCAAATTCAAAAAATAAAATAACAGACAAAAGGCAGCTCAGCAAGTTATAGGAGGATTACTCCTAAAAAGTTCTGTCCAGGTACTTTTATCTCATCTAATTCCAACAACTAACTGAGTTGTTCCTCTAGTGTTGAGAAAGATGCACAGATGAACACAGATTAATTAAATGACATAGTCATTGTCTCCTTAATATTGAAAAAAAAAAATGAGGTGGAAAAAAAAATTAATTATACTCATATTAAACCCATATTCTTTTTTTTTTTTTGACATTTAGCATTAATATAATACCAAGTTTGCTTTTGCTACAAAAACATAATGCTGCTGTTAACTATAGTCTATAAATCATATTAGTTTTATTTTTCCCATTTATCACCATATTCTTAACATCTTGTAGTAGAAGAACATTCTTGTATTTGTTATTAACCATAATCCTCACCTAACAAAATAATTTTTATACATACCCTATATTATCCTCCAGCTGTCCTCCTACTAGTATTAACCTCCCTAGACTACTGATTTCAGCCAGTCAGATCCATAAATCAACATTATTTGCTACACTTATTATAATGTGTTACCATCAAATCCCTCCATTACCACATAATTACATTTGACATTATTAAACATTCAACATGCATCCAGCATCATCTCCCCCTTCTGAAACCACATTCTGTTTCCCAACAACCTATACTCTATAGTCCAATTCCAGAAGTCTATGTACTGTATTTAGATCTTATCAGTGAGACCATACAATATTTATCCTTTTGTGTCTGGCTTATTTCACTCAACATAGTACCTTCAAGTTTCTCCATGTTGTCAATGTGCTTCCCCAGTTGGTTTCTTCTTACAGCTAAACAGCATTCCCCATTCATCGGTTGACAGGCACCTATGTTGTTTCTATCTCTTAGCAATTGAGAATAATGCTACTATGAACATTGGTGTGCAATTACCTGTTTGCGTCCTTGCTTTCAGTTCTTCTGAATACATTCCTAGTAGCAGGATTGCCAGATCATATAGTAATTCTATGTTTTGTTTCCTGAGGAACTGCAAAACTGGCTTCCATAGAGGCTGCGTCTTTTTATACTCCCACCAACAGTGAAATAGTGTTCCTGTTTATCCACATCCTCTCCAGCACTTGTAGTTTTGTGTTTTCTTTAAAAATAATGGCCATTCTGTATGGTGTGAGATGTATTGTAGTTTGATCTGCACTTCCCTAATAGTGATGTTGACCATCTTTTTTTATGTGTCTTTTGAACATTTTTATTTCCACTTTGGGAAAATCACCTATTCAGTTCTTTTGCCCATTTTTAAATTGAGTTGCTTGTCGTTTTATCATTATGTTGTGTGATCTCTTTATATAACATGGAGATCAATCCTTTGTCAGATATGTGGTTTCTGAAGATATTTTTCCTATTCGGTTGGCTGTCTTTTCAGCTTAACAATATTGTTTGAAATACAAAAATGTAATTTTGAGGCAGTCCGATTTATTTATTTTTTCTTTTGTTGCTTGTGCTTTGGGTTTATGGTCCAAGAAACTACCACCAACCACAAAATCTTGAAGATGTTTCCCTACATATTCTTCTAGGAATTTTATGGTTCTAGTTTTTATATTTAGGTCCTTAATCCATTTTCAATTAATTTCTGTATAAGTTGTAAGATTGGGGCCCTCTTTCTTTCTTTCAGATATGGATATCCAGTTTTCCAAGCACCATCTGTTGAAAAGGCTGTTCTGACCCACCTGAGCGGATTTGGCAGCCTTGTTAAAAATCACTTGACATAGATGTGAGAGTCTGTTTCCAAACTCTCGATTGGTTCTATTGGTCAATCTGTCTATCTTTATGCCAGTATCATGCTGTTTTTACCTCTGTAGCTAGATAATATGCTTTAAACTCTGGATGTGAGACTCCTTCAACTTCATTCTTCTTGTTTAAGATACTTTTGGCTATTCGGAGACCCTTACCCTTCCAGATAAATTTGGTAATTGGCTTTTCCAATTCTACAAAGAAGGATATTAGAATTTTTATTGGGATTGCATTAAATCTGTAGATCAGTTTGGGTAGAATTGACATCTTAATAATCTTTAGTCTCTTCCAACCCATGAACACAGAATATCCTTCCATTTATTTTGATCATCTTTGGTTTCTTTTAACAATGTCCTGTAGTTTTCTGAATACTGATCCTATATGTCCTTGATTAAGTTTATTCTTAAATATTTGATTCTTTTAGAAGTGATGGTAAATGGATTTTTTTTCCTGACTTCCCCCTCAGATTATTCATTAGTGGTGTGGAAACACTTTTGACTTTTACATATCAATCTTATATCCTGCCACTTTGTTGAAATTGTCCGTAAGATCTAACAATTTTGTTGTAGATTTTTTGGATTTTCTAAATATAGGATCATATCACCAGCAAATAGTGAAGGTTTTATTTCTTCCTTTGGGTGACTTTTATTCCTTTTTCTTGCCTAATTGCCCTAGATAGAACTTATAGCACCACATTGAGTAACAGTGGAGAGAATGGTCATCCTTATTTTGTTCCCAATCTCAGTGGGAAAGCTTTCAATCTTTCTCTGTTGATTACAGTGTTGGCTGTGAGTTTTCATATATGCAATTTATCATGTTGAGAAAGTTTCTTTCTATTGCTATCTTTTGTATGCATGTTCTATTTTGTCAGATGCCTTTTTTGCATCTATTGAAATGATCATGATAATTTTCAATTTATTAATATGGTGTATTTCAAAGATTTATTTTATGTTGAACCACTCTTGCATACCTGGTATAAAGCCCAATTGGTTGTGATGTATAATTTTTTAATGTGATTCAGTTAACAAGTATTTTGTTAAGGATTTTTGCATCTATATTCCTTAGAGAAATTGATCTATAATTTTCTTTTTTCATAATATCTTTATTTTGCTTTGGTATTAGGGTGATGTTAGCATCATAGAATTTTTGGTAACGTTCCTTCCTGTTCAATTTTTGGAAGAGTTTGAGCAAGACTGGTATTAGATCTTCTTTAATGATTGGTAAAATTCTCCTGTGAAACAACTAACAAGGAGATGATGATGGACAATGACCATCCCAAGGAACAGAAGGAGCCTGCAACTGCAAGCAAAATAGTCCCATCCATCTGCTCCATGGGATCTAAGCCCCCTCTCAATTGGAGGCAGAGTGGGCATCACCATCCCAGAATCCTCGGGATTGGGGAATGAATGATGGACTAGAGTAGATTTACTGTTATTCTTCTATAGACTTACTGTGATTCTAGCAATGGAAGAACCTTTGTCATTGATGTGGAGGCAGTGGCCACTGGAGGTTCTGGGGGGAGGGAGAGGGAAAAATAGGTGTAATATGGGGACATTTTCAGGACTTCGGAATCGTCCTGAATGACATTGCAAAGACAGATACAGGCCATTGTATATCTTGTCATAATTTACAAAATTGTGCAGGAGAGAGTGTAAACTACAATGTAAACTATAATCCATGCTTAGTGGCAATGCTCCACAATGTGTTCATCAAGTGTAACAAATGTACCACACTACTGAAGGATGTTGTTAGTGTGGGAAAGTGGGAGGGTTAGGGAGCGGGGCATATGGAAATCCCCTATATTTTTAATGTAACATTTATGTAATCTGAGTATCTTTTTAAAAAGCAAATAAATAAATAAATAAATTTCCCTGTGACACCATCTGGTCCTGGACTTTTATTTTGGAGAGATTTTTGATGACTGTTTCAATGTTTTTACTTGTGATTGGTTTGTTGAGGTCTTCTGTTTCCAAATTTCCAGAAATTTGTCCGTTTCATCATTGTCTAGTTTGTTGGCATACAGTTGTTCATAGTGTCTTATGATCTCATTTATTTCTTCTGGGTCAGTGGTAATGTCACCTTTCTCAGTGCTGATTTTATTTATTTGCATCTTCTCTCCTTTTTTTGTCAATCTAGCTAAGGGTTTATTGGTTTTGTTGATCTTGAAGAACCAACTTTTAGTTCTGTTGATTTTTCTCCATTTTTAAAAATTCATTTCATTTATTTCTGCTTTAGTATTTATTATTTCTTTCCTTCTCCTTACTTTGGGATTGGTTTGCTGTTCTTTTTCTAATTCCTCCCGTTATACAGTTAGGTCTTTGCTTTTAGCTCATTCTTCTTTTTTAGTGTAAGCATTAAGGATATAAATTTAAATTTCTCTCTCAGCTCTTCCTTTGCTGTTTCCTATAAGTTTTGATATTTTATGTTCTTGTTTTCATTTGTCTAGAGGTATCTACTGATTTCTCTTGCAATTTCTTCTTTGATCCACTGATTATTATATTTAATAGTGTGTTGTTTAATCTCCATATATTTGTGAATTTTCCATTTTTTTTCTGCCAGTTATTTCTTGCTTTGTTCCCCTGTGGTCAGAGAAAGTGTTTTGTATAATTTCAATGTTTTAAATTTTATTAAGATCTGACTTTGTCCCCACATATAGTCTATCTTAGAGAAAGATCCATGGGCACTTGAGAAGAATGTATATACTGCTGTTTGGGGGTTTAATGCTTATAAATGTCCATTAGATCTAATTCATTTATCATATTATTTAAGTGCTCAAATTCTTTATCCTCTGTCCAGATATTTATCTAATGCTGAAAGTGGAGCATGGAAGTCTCCAACTATTATTGATGAGACGTCTGTTTCTCTCTTCAGTTTTGCTGGTGTGTGTCTCATGTATTTTGGGGCACCTATGTTAGGGACATAAATATTTATTACTGTTATTTCTTCCTGGTGAATTGTCCCTTTTATTAATATATAGTAACTTTCTTCATCTCTTACACAGTTTTGGATTTAAAATAGTTTCTCTGATAATGGTGTCATTGTACCCACTCTTTTGATTGCTATTTGCTTGGAATATTTTTTCCCCAGCCTTTCACTCTCAGCATGATTATGTCTTGCATCTAAGGTGACTCTCTTGTAGACAACAAATAGATGGCTCATATTTTTTTAATCCATTCTGTTAGTCTGTCTTTTAATTGGGGAGTTCAATCCATTAACATTCAGTGTTACTGCCATTTTATTCCTTGGCTTTTTGTTGTTATATCTTACTATTATTGTCTGTCTTTTAACCCTTTCAATTTCTCTTATGTTCTTCATTTTTACACTCTTTTCCAAGACTCTCACCCTTGTCTTATGTATTTTTAATCTCATCCATTGTGTTTTTCTCATAATTTTTTTTTTTTCAACTTTTTTTCTTTTATTATTTCTATTATTATTATTATTTTTTAATTTCTCAATTAAATGTAATAGATACATATAAAAATTTTTTGAATCAAACAATATGTTACACAATATATTTGGTTCATAGTAACACATTCATATAGTATTTGCCCTTTTGTGTCTGGCTTGCTTCACTCAACATAATGTCCTCCAGGTTCATCCATGTTGCCATATGCTTTATGACTTCATTTCTTCCTACAGCTGCATAATACTCCATCGTGTGAATAGACCACAGTTTGTTTATCCATTCATCTGTTGATGGACACCTGGGTTGTTTCCAACTTTTGGCAATGGTGAATAATGTTGCTGTGAACATCGGTGTGCAGATGTCTGTTCGTGTCACTGCTCTCAGTTCTTCTGGGTATATACCCAGTAGTGGTATTGCAGCGTCATGTGGCAAGCCTATATTCAGCTTCTTTAGGAACTGCCAAACAGTCGTCCATAGTGGTTGTGTCATTCTGCATTCCCACCAACAGTGAAGAAATGTTCCTATCTCTCCACATCCTCTCCAACACTTGTAGTTCTCTGTCTTTTTAATAGTGGCCATTCTGATAGGTGTGAAATGATATCTCATTGTAGTTTTGATTTGCATTTCCCCAATCATGAGTGATGTTGAGCATTTCTTCTTGTGTTTTTTTTTTGCCATTTGTATTTCTTCTTTGGAGAAATGTCTATTCATGTCTTTCGCCCATTTTTTAATTGGGTCGTTTGTCTTTTTATTGTTGAGTTGTAACATCTCTTTATATATCCTGGATATGAAACCCTTATCAGATATGTGATTTCCAAATATTTTTTCCCATTGAGTTGGCTGCCTTTTCAGCCTTCTGTCAAAGTCCTGTGAGGTGCAAAAGTGTTTAATTTTGAGGAGGTCCCATTTATCTACTTTTTCTTTTGTTGCACGTGCTTTGGGTATAAGGTCCAAGAAACCACCACCTACTACAAGGTCTTGAAAATGTTTCCCTACATTTTCTTCTAGTAGTTTTATGGTCCTGGCTTTTATATTTAGATCTTTGATCCATTTTGAGTTGATTCTTGTATATGGGGTGAGATAGGGGTCCTCTTTCATTCTTTTGGTTATAGATATCCAGTTCTCCCAACACCTTTTGTTGAAGAGACTGTTTTTTCCCATCAGTGTGGGCTTGGTAGGTTTGTCAAAAACCAGTTGACTGTGTAAGTGAGGGTTTATTTCTAGGTTCTCAATTCGATTCCACTGATTGATGTGTCTACCTTTTTATACCGGTACCATGCTGTTGTGACCACTGTAGCTTTGTAATATGTTTCAAGGTCAGGCAGAGGCCCGAGAATTCTAAAGAGTGTGGGGGAGGGTGCTGGCAGCCTGTTGTCGCGATTTCCCTCTTTTGTCCCTCTCTCCTCTGGGTGGTGTGCAGCCTTCACCTGCTGTCCTAAACCCTAGAAGATCTTTTTCGGAGCTGTTTCAGCCTGTCCTCTAGCTATTTTTCTGGGGAAGGGATTTCCATGTCTTACTAGTCCACCATCTTCCCGGAAGTCCTCTCATAAGTTCTTTTTACCTTTTTTTTGCAGGCTTTCAAATTATTCTTATGTTCACACAGTATCATCTTAGTAGCCTTTATCACTTTAGTCATATTTTTCTTCATCTCCTAAGTTGATTAAGGAGGTTTGTGTGAATATCATTGATTGTCTTAAATTTTGTGTTTTGTCTGGATTATTGGTTTGGTCCTTTGGCTGGGCCATATCTTCCTGTTTCTTAGTACGAATTATCTATTGTTGATATCTAGGCATCTGATTATGTTGCTGATTTTGCTCTGTTGGTCAATTTCTCTCTCTTGCCTGGTGGTTTTATTTCACATCTTTTCTTTGATTTCTAGTTTAATTTTTTTCTAAAACTTTAAGATTGCCCTATTTAATCAAAACAGCAAGGGAGGCAAGCAGGTGGCTCAGTGGTTTGAGCGCCTGCTTTCCATGTTTGAGGTCCAGGGTTCAATCCCTGGTACCTCCTTGAAAAAAGTAAACAAAACAAAAACAGCAGGGAGCTGCTAATGGGACTTGACTAGATCTTCAGTGCTTGGGAAAGAAACCGGGAGAGACAAGCCTGTCTTCTTTCACTTTCCCCGTTGGCCAGCAGATGGCGCTCCTCAGCAAACGCCTCCACAGAGATGAATCCTTCAGTTTCCACTAGCTCTTTTGAAACAGTGAGTTGGTTAGTTTCATTTGCGGAAGAGAAACCACAATCAGCCCTTTGCCATACCCTCCTTCTCAGGGAAAAGGACCTATCCCTCCTTCTCCTTCTCAGGGAGGAATATGTCCTTTCTCCTCTCCATTGGCTGCTCAGCTGCAGTTTTTACCAAGTCTTTCCCCCTTGGGGTTTGGGGGTGGGCAGCAGTCCCAGCTGTGTGTGTGGTGGGGTGGGTATCAACTCATGGTTTTCTCTTTGACCTCTCTGTTCTCAGTCCCCAGTTCCTCATATAGATATGTGTGGCAGTTTCCTGGTCTGCAGGTCTCCAAGGTGGCTCCCTCAGATGACTTCTACACCTTCTCCTGTTTTTTTTTTGCAAGGGAGCTGCGCCATGCCTGAGCTACTCCAATGCCATCTTGGATCCTTGTCTCATTGGCGGTTTCTAATGCTTTAATTTTCTCCTTTTCCTGTTCCATCACTTTCTGATTCTTTGTATGTCTTGTAATCTTTCATTGAAAGTTGGGTATTATGATATTTTAACATGTTGTTGCTGTTAAATCTGTTCCTTAAGCTTGTATCCAGCTCGTGTTATGACAGTTTTCCTTTTGCCAGAAACTAGCAAAATAACAATAGAATAGGAAACACATGTTCCAGTCTTTGTAGATTGACCTATGTAAGTGCTCTCCTTCAGAGCTTATCTAAACAATCAGTTTAGAGAATAGTTTGAGGGCAAAGTATAGGGGCCATCCTGATCCTTTATACACATGCATCTTGCCTTGGGCATGTACGTGGGGTCTGTTGTCTAAAATACAAAATGTAATACTCACTGTTGGTGAAGGTATTCACCATTCTTTTAGTCTGCAGTGGGAACCAAACCCAGAACCTCTCATGTGGGAGGGAGTCACCTAATTGCTTGAGCCACCTCCGCTCTCTGCTTTGTTGTGTCTCATTATGTTTTCCTCTTTGTGTCTCTTGTTGTGTCAGCTTGCCACACCTGCCCATCATGTCAGTTTGCCATCTTGCTCGTCTTTAGAAGGCACCAGAAACCGAACCTGGGACCTCCCGTGTGGTAGGCGGGAGCTCAATTGCTTGAGCCACACCTGCTTCCCTCTAGTTCTCTTTATTTTATTTTATTTTATTTTTTAAAGATTTTATTTTTTTATTCATTTATCCCCCCCCCCCTTGCTGCTTGTGCTCGCTGGGTCAGCTAACCACGCCGTGCGGGCGGGCTTGCCTTCACCAGGAGGCCCTGGGAACCGAACCCGGGGCCTCCCATATGGTAAACAGGAGCCCTACTGATTAACCCACAGCCGCTTCCCTCTAGTTCTCTTTATTTGTTCCAGTGGGTTAGAGTTATCATCTGGTGTTATTTACTTACCATTAATACAACTTTGCTTCCACCCACCTCCTTTGTGCTGTTATTATCAAATGTATTACATTTGTATATCTTATAGGCCCAGCAATATGATTACGTACATATATATTGCTTTAGAGAAAATCTATCTGGGAATATCTTTATTTTGCTTTCATTTTTCAAAGACAGTTTGTAGGATTTAAGGTTCTTGGTTGGCAGTTTTTCTTTCAGTGCTTTGAATATGATATCTCACTGCCTTTTAACCTCCGTTGTTTCTGTTGAGTCAGTTACTAATGTTATTGAGGTTCTTTATACCTGTCAATCTCTTTTACTCCTGCTGTTCTCAAGATTTTATTTTTGTCTATGTCTTTCAGCATTTTTACTATGTTATAGTGTCTAGGTGTACACCTCTTTGCATTTTTCCCACTTGGAGTTTGTTGAACTTCTTGGATGTATAGATTGTTTTTCAGCAAATTTGGAGTATTATCAGACATTATTTCTTTGAATATTTTTCTCCTTTCTCTTCTTTTGATACTCCCATTACAAATATGTTCACATGCTTAAAGGTGTCTCACATTTCTCTGAGGCTCTGTTAGATTTTCTCCATTCTATTTTCTCTTAACATTATGTAATATCTGTTGATATGTCTTCAAGTTTGCTGATTATTCTGCTAGTTTACATCTGTTGAACCCCTCTATTGAATTTTTTATTTCAGTTAATTGTACTTTTTCAACTCCAGAATTTCTATTTGGTTATTTTTGATAATTTCCTATCTCTTTATTAATATTCTTTTTTTTTTTTTTTTTCCATGAAACATTGTCTTCATGACTCCCTTTTCAGCATGGTTTCCTTTGGTTCTTTGAACATATGTATAATGGCCACTTTGAAGTCTTTGTTCTATCTGGAATCCAGTTCCTCTCACAGTTTTTTTCTCTTGCCTCTTCTCACCCCTACCCCTTTTGTGTGGATCATGCTTTCCTGTTTCTTTGCATGTTTCATAATTTTTTGTTGAAACCTGGACAGCTGCAAATACCCGTTCTTCCTCCTCTAGGGAGCTTGTTTTAATTGTCATTTGCTGTGTTGTGACTTTGCTAAGCTATTTTAGTAAAGCCTATTTCCCCTGCTGTGTGATGCCTTTGGCAGTGTGGAAGCTTTTGTTATCACTCATCAGAGACCCCAACCTTGGGTTTGTGCACAGTCATCCTTTGATGTCAGTGTTTTTAGGAAGGCTTTCTTTGATTGTCTATTTCTTGATCTCTGTGTTAAATTGTTCACCTCATTTCATATTATACCCAGTCCTTAGGCTTCACTAACTACTGGCTGATTTCTCTTTTGTTTTTGACAATATCTTGGGGCATAAATTCTTCAGCAGTCTGATCCCATTAAATTTGGGCAGGAATAGTTTTTTTGTTTTGTTTTGTTTTTTCTTTAAGAGGCACTGGGAACCAAACCTGGGACCTCCCATGTGGGAGGTGGATGTTCAACTGCTTGAGCCATATTTGCTCCCAGAAGTAGTTTTTGAGGCCGGTCTTTGAGGTTTGTTCTGACCCCAGGAGACATCTTAGTTATTTCCCTGATTCTCTTTGGTGAACTAGCTGGCCTATGGTTTAGTTTGATGCTCTTAATTATGAGGAGCTATTATTTTCCAAGAGTGCCCTTAGACCTGAACTTCCCCCACAATCATTTTCAAATAATGCCTTTTCTTGTAGGGGAGAGTTTTGGAGCTCTCTTTTCTTATGGACTAATTCTCTTCTTAGGTAAAGTGAGCTGCTATTCTGGATGGGCAGTAGCCTCTTGTCTTCTCAGCTGGCTGCTGCTGGCATGGAACCTCTGCCCTATAAGCAGGCTGGGAGCTGGGACAAGGGCAATCAGGGAAGGTCCCCAGTATTCTTGGCCTTCCATGGTTGGGGTAGAGCCTCCCATCTACTGATGGGGACTGGGTAGAGGAAGGGAGCTATCAGCTGTACTCACCAGGAATTTTGCCAGTTCACCTGGAGGGAATGAGAAAATCTGATAGCTTACCCTTCTTGGTGAGATGGTAACCCATGCCTGGGAGCTCCATCTTTTTGGCACATCCACCCAGAAGGATGCTTCCATGAAGCTTAGATGTGGGTCGGGAAAATGGGTTCTGGCTCAAATGCTGTTTATACTGCGTTTTAATAGATTTTCTTGAATAACTGTTTCTTCTTTTGCTGTACTCGAAAAATTTTGCTGGGGATTGGGTTCATGGGGCTCTTCATGTTACTATTTCAAAAGTGGAACTCTCATTTCATTTTAAAGAAAATCAACTAAAAGTATCTATTGCCAGTTCTACCTTTCACCTGAAAATTACAGTTTTGTCAAATTTTTATTTGCAACTGAGCTTGACACCTGGCTTCCCAATATGTGCAGGCTTTTCTGAAGAAATTGGTGCTAATATTAACAAATACAGTTTTTGACACTGTAGAATGAAATATGTAAACATCTGGATGATCTGCATAACACAGTGAGTCATTATTTTCTAAATGAACAGCTTATGATGTTTCAAAATCATGCATGATTGGCTAAAAGATATATAATTACCAACAAATATAATCTGCATAAAAAATTTATTTGGCGTTATCAGTAATTTTCCAAAATTACTGAGCCTAAAAAATCTAAAAAGTTCTGAGCCTAACAACTGCTTATTTAGAAGAAAACAGAGAGGGGCTATGTTTTAACTGTTGAGAGAGAGATTTCTGTGATAATCTGTTGTTAGTTAAGATCTGCAAACAAGGAGAACATACTTTGAATTCAGTTGAATTCAGTACTAGTCAGTCCAGCAGGGCTGATACCTTCCTTTTTGTTAAATTTTTTTCATGGAGTAAGTATTCTGTTGGAGACAGCTATGCTCCCGTTATTCCCTGCTTCTTGTCTTTCCTTTTTCTCTCACACAGAACTGTCTTTGTATTCCCAGTATGTTTGCAGCTGGATATTTCAGTGTTTTTGATTCCATTATCTTTCTTAGTTGCTGCTGTTATAATAGTTACGAAATGTAGGGGTCCTTGGTCTTGTCTCCATTTGTGACCTTGTTTTCTGATTGATGACCAGTATGGGCAATCTTTGGGGCTCCTAACCCAAGCAGAAATAGAGAGAGAAAGTAAAGGGGAATATTTGAATTAGGGATCAGGAAGGGTATTTCTGGCCTTTTAACAAGACATGTTCTTATTTTTAAAAATTGAAGCCTATTTAGTAACTTGATACTCTATATATTACTGAAATGATTTACTGAGTCATTAATTTTGTTTATTAAGTATAACATTAAACCCCCCCCACAACTTTCACTGTTAGCAAATTGTCAGGGTGGAGAAAGTGGGGACTGGAGGAAAACAATGGGTGGGGAGACAGAATAGCGATGTTAGAGTCAGACTTCCCTTTGTTTAAATCTTAGCTTTTCTACTTACCAGCCATGTGATCTTGGAGAAGTTACTTAACATTATAACCTCAGTTCTGCCTATGTAATTTGGGATGGTGATACCCATTAGAATTGTATTGAAAAATATATGTAAAGCACTTATCACAAAATTAGTGATTATTATGGATAGGTGAGGGAAAAGCTTTGATAGATTTTCAGCTTAAATATAGAGATTCTCTACACTTGACTACTTTCCCTTCATTCATCACATATATGGGAAGTCGGCGCTCAACCACTGAGCCACATCAGCTCCCCTGAGTTGGTTTTCTCGTTTGTTTACTTTTGTTGTTTTTTTGCTTTTTTGTTTTTAGGAGGCAAGGAGGACTGAACCTGGGACCTCCCATGTGGGAAGAAGGTGCTCAACCATTTGAGCCACATTTGCTCCCTTGACAAAGCTTTTTTACTTATTTTAGGATTATTATTTATCTATCTAGTTTTACATATCATTTTGTGTTTAATTTGTGAAAAATTTAAATTGAAATAGTGAAACCAAATAAGAAACACTGCTTTGTTACCTTAAAGAAAGTTAATAATAATATTCTATTTATAGAATGACTGTATAATTTATAATGTAAATTAGGGGTATATTACTTTGGGGTCTTTTGTTTTGGGGGAAAAAAAAGTGCTCTGGTAATTTTTCATTGGAGTTTGATTTTGTGAAATTTGTACTTAATCTTTTAAAAAAATTTTTTTATTTTACCCTCACTCTACATATTTGAGGGACCATGACATAGTCTCCCCAATATAAAAGACTGTTCAGTAGTGCTTCCCTGTAGGGAGAGAGTCCCACCTGCCTTCTTAATGCGTGTGAATATACCCAATTTCCTCCCAAAGTCATTGGTTTAATATGTACTTTAACAGCATATGGCTTATTCAGGAGATTCAGGAGATTTAAATTTCATTTATATTTATTCAAGTGTTTATGAATTTATATGAATTATATGAATTATACCTTGTAACCGATTTTAATTTATCTAAAAAAAGTCATGAAATTTAAGACATTCTTTGCTCATGACAATGGTCTGCCCACCTCAAATTAGAGCTGATATTTTTATGATGGCTACCATGAATATCTTATCTTGGAGGGGTTGCTGAATTCTGGCCTCACTTAGGATAAGCACTGACTGAGTATTGAAAACTGCTATCATCGTGTATTAAACCTCTTTGTTTCAGGAGAGTATTTGTGATCTTGAGGTACTTGTTATATTTTTCTTGAACCTAAGATTTTAACAAAAATTTTTTTTATTAAAATAAGAAATTTTCATTGGTTTAAAATAAATTCTACAAGTAAGCTAGTCTTATATATGGTCTTTTATTTCCTGAACAGAGACTCCACAGGGGCAGGTAATTCACTGGTCCACAAGAGGTCTCCTTTACGTCGAAACCAAAAGACCCCAACATCCTTGATCAAGCTGTCTTTACAGGATGGACATAAAGCCAAAAAGCCAGCATGTAAATTTGAAGAGGGTCAGGATGTCCTAGCTAGATGGTCAGATGGCTTGTTTTATCTTGGAACTATCAAAAAGGCAAGTTATCTCAATATAAGATATCTTTTGCAGTAAACTTTTAATAATCATAAGCTTTTAAACTTAACTTTTTGTTGTTAATTTTAAAAGAGATAACCATAAGTTTTCCTCTTCATTGCAGATAAACATATTGAAACAGAGCTGCTTCATCATATTTGAAGACAGTTCTAAATCCTGGGTTCTCTGGAAGGACATTCAAACAGGCAGGTGTTACTGTTTGTCTTGAATATGATTTATACTAAAATACTATTTTTTCAACTTGTCATTATTCTGGTGTTGACTGTTGAATAAAATGTGTTATGATCCCTATGTATTGCTTTTGAGGAGAAGTGAAAAAAAAAAAAAATCTCCATAATCTTTAAGAAGTTTTACTTTATATTATAGATTTCTTATAGTCCATAAGAAGAACAAGAATACCCTGTTAGGATAGAGGTTGAGTAGAGGACAGGTGTGTCACTGACTTACATTTAAGCTATTGTGACGTAAAATATGGACCCTCTAAGAACTTTGAGAAAGTTCTTTGATTAACAGTTTGGGATTCAATTTAACTGTTACATAGTCATATCTTGGTACTCATCTGCTTTGAAACTTGAATTTGGTATTTGACATATTTTGACATGAAAATTTTGTCCTAGTACTCATCATTTGGTACTTTTACACACAAGCTCGAACTTGTCAGTGTCGGTTGCCTCATGACTTGCTACACTTTCCAGCCAAAACAAAGGGTCATGCGTTAGTCACACGGTAGCTTTTGCCCTGTGCACATCCCATCTTAGCTTCTGTGGTCATTTTGTGTACTTTTGCGTTTTTTCCCCTCATCATGGGCCCGAAGAAAATGAGCAGTTTTAGTGCTGAGCAGAAAAGAAAATTACTTGGCACCACCATTGAGCAAAAAAAAAAAAAAGAAAGAAAGAAAGAAAGAATAGGTAAGGGAAGCAGCTGTGGCTCAATCAGTAGGGCTCCCGTTTACCATATAGGAGGCCCTGGGTTCCGTTCCCGGGGCCTCCTGGTGAAGGCAAAAGCCCGCCCGCATGGCGTGGTTAGCTGACCCAGCGAGCACAAGCAGCAAGGGGGGATAAATGAATAAATAAATAAAATCTTAAAAAAAAAAAAAAAAAAAAGAAAAGGTAAATATGAGAGTGGTATTCACATTACTGATCTTGCTAGGGAATACAGTATGCCTAAAATAATGGTCTCCACCATCATTAAGAATAAAGAAGCAATAAAAAAAGGCTGATGTTACAAAAGGAAAGAGGACGGGAATCCATAGTGTCGTGAGGCAGCAAGTGCTAATAAAAAGGCTGCTGATCTTGAAAACTGAGAAGGGCATGGAAAACAAAGAAAGTTTAAGAAAGAGCCACAAATTGGAGGAGACCAAAGAAACATGACAACTCAATGCATTGTAGTATCCGGAATTGAATCTTGAGACAGAAAAGCATCATAAGTGGAAAAACTGGTGAAATTTGACTTGTCTGTAGTTTAGTCAACCTACTTTTACCAATGTTAATTTCTTAGTTTTAAAAGAATATACCATAGTTATATAATATGTAACATTAGAGAAAGCTGGGTAAAGGGTATATGGGAACTCTCTGTGTTATTTTTACACTCCTATTTCTAAAATCATTTCAAAATAAAAGTTTATTAAGAAGGTCAAAAAAAAAAAAAAGGCTACTGATGAATTTGTCAATGAATTTCAAGACTACGTAGAGGCTGAGGGATTTTTATTCCCTACCAAGTTTTTAACTTGGTTAAGACCAGGGTTTTTTTTTGGGGGGGGGGCAGTGGGGGGAAATGCCGAGTAGAACCTACATCACAAAAGAGGAGAAGGCATTACCGGGCCACAAACCAGTGAAGGTCAGGCTCACTATAATGTGGGAATGCTAGTGGGGACTTAAAACTCAAGCCTCTACTAGCCTATCATAGTGAAAACCTGTGAGTTTTCAAGAGGCATAATGTCATAAAAAGCAAACTCGATGTGATATGGAGGGCAAACAGCAAAGTCATGAGGCAATTTTTCACCAAGTGGATAAATGAAGTGTTTGGTCCCTCATTGAAAAAATATTTGCTGGAGAAAGATTTGCCTCTGAAAGCTCTCCTGTTTTTGGACAGTGCGTCTGCCCACCCTCCAGGCTTGGCGGATGACTTACTGGAGGAGTTCAGCTTTATCACTGTAAGGTTCCTGTCCCCCCCCAACACTATTCCTCTCATCCAGCCCGTGGACCAGCAGGTCATTTCAAATTTCAAAAAGTTGGACACCAAGTCGCTTTTCTAGAGGTGCTTTGAGATCACCTCTGACACCCAGTTGACCCTCACAGAATTCTGGAAGTAGCATTTCAATATCCTGCACTGCCTTAACCATAACTTAGTGGAACGAAGTCTCTTATGGAACAGTGAATTCGGCATGGAAAAATTTGTGGCCAGAAACTGGAAACTGTGACTCGAGAGAGACTTCGAAAGGTTTGAGGCTGACCCGAAGCCTGCAGCTACAGAGGGTACAGTTGTGCAGGATGTTGTATCTTTAGGCCAATCCATGGGTCTGGAGGTTGATGCTGCCGATGTTGAGCACTTAGTGGAGGAACATCGTGAAGAGCTCAGCACTGAGGAGCTGCAGGAACTACAGAAGGAGCAGCAACAAGAGGTGGCTGAAGAGATTCCCTCAGGTGAGGAGGAGATAAGGGAGGATGTCCTCAGTTCCTTGATAAAAGAAATGTGTGCAAAATGGGCGGAAGTTCAAAACTTTGTGTACCATCTGGACACAGTTCTGATAAGCAGAAATGTGAATTTATTGAATGACCAAACAATTTCACACTTTCGAGGAATTCTGAAAAGAAGACAGAAGCAGTCCTCATTGGATAAGTTTTTAGTGAAGGCGACAAAGAATGTGTCAGAGCCTGTGGTACAAGTTGAAAAAAGGCAGAGAAGAAAAAGAACACCTGAAGTGCAAGTGCCCGATGTTCTGTTGGAGGGGGACTCTCCTTCCAAGCAACACTGCATGTAACCTTTCATACTCACCACTCTCCTCCCCCCATCCTATTAGGCCATGGTCTTTTCTCAGTGCAGGTAAAGGAAGTTTTTATTTTATTTAATCTAAGTATTAATTTTTAGTTTTATTTCTCATGTAAAGTAATGATATACAACCATGTCTTTTTACATACTGCCTTAAAAATGTGCATTGTCTTTGCTTTGGGAATGCATTAAATTTATTTACATTATTCCTTATGGGAAAGATTTGTTTGGTACTTGTCGTTTTTGGTACTCGTCGCATCTCCCGGAACCAATTAATGACAAGTACTGAGGTACCCCACTGTACTTGCCTATTTTAGTACAGATCAATGAAGAAAGCTAGTGTTTATTGAGAATATACTATTTGCCAGATGCTTTGGGGAATTAGGGCATATTAAACCATTTTAGAGTACTGAAAATATTCATTAATGAGAATGGTTTGAAATTATTGTTTAATTATGTTTTTTTATATTTAGATGAGGAAAACGAGGCTGTGTGGCTGTGTTTGGGGTATAAATAAAAATGAATACAGATATGCCTTAGTTTGGTTATAGGTTTTTCTTTTTTTTGTAATGATTTCCATTATTATAGATTATAATTGCCGTATGCCCTTTGAATCTTCTAAATATAAGTGATTTCCCATTGTAAATCTTTAATGGAAAATACTTTATTTATAAAAAGTCTGAAGTTTTACTAAAAATCTTAGCAAAAGCTGCTCATTAAGGCCCCACTCTTTGTTTTCCTTTGCTGGATTAATAGGCCTGCACTTAGGCCTGTGTTTTATGCCTTTGCTAGAAAGGAGACATAAATTGTCTCTCCCTAAAGTGTGGACATCTTTCTGAAGTTTTTAGCAATTGGATCCCAATTGCAACTTTATGGTAGGTCACTACTGTGTTCTATTTCTTATTTTTCCACCTAATTTTTCAAAAAGAATGAAAAAGGCTTTAGTGAAAGAATTGGAATGTTTTATTAACTATCTGCATAGTTGGTACTCTGTGTCAGCTGTTAATACTTTAATGAAGTGTCTTTTTAAAGAAACTTTGTAAAAAAAATTATAAAAGAGATAAAATAAAGAAACTTTGTATAGTTTGTGGAGCTGATCAGTTTAAAGGTCTAAGGATATATTTTGAATATGAGATTGATGAGTCTGTGAGAAAAGTTTGAGTCATAATATTTATAGGGATAGAAGGTCCCTTCCATCCTGTCCCCCTTCCATTAGCTATGTGTCCCTTTTAGCTTTTCCACCATTTGGAAGAGGTTCTGGGTTAAATATAGGCCCTCTCCCTCTAATTGTGACAGAAAGGAAGAAGAAAACATGATACGTAGAGATAGAAAGTTGTTTTAAAGGTGAGGGGTAGGGAAGCGGCTGTGGCTCAGTCAGTGGGGCTCCCGTTTGCCATATGGGAGGTCCTGGGTTCTGTTCCTGGGGCCTCCTGGTGGGGGCGGGCCCGCCCGCACGGCGTGGTTGGCTGACCCAGTGAGCACGGGCAGCAAGGGGGGGATAAATGAATAAATAAATAAAATCTTTAAAAAATAATAATAATAAAGGTGAGGGGTACTGTCCAATTTGTGCCTCAGATATATCAGTTTGGTGATCTGTGGTACTTCTTTACTGGCTTCTTTTACTATTGTAAATTTACTTTTACTTTGTAAATTACAAAGGATTACTCTTTTGCCATTTAATTTTTTGTAGCACCCAGAAAGTAGCACCCATGAAGTTTGCAGTTGTAATAGAAATGAGCAAATGAACAGTCACCTACATCCTTTAAGACTTGGTACCTGAAAACTGCATTATGGCATATTTCAGTGGAGGTGGAGGATTGCTTAGTAATTTTTTGTCCCTGTAAGAACCCCTGTGAAAAATACATATATAGATTAAAATACATAATAAATTTGTATAATTGTATTAAGCTAATAAGCTGCTTTTAAAGAGTTTACATAAATAAGGAAAAATGTTTTATTTTGTTAGTAGTGAAAGAAATGTGTATTACAATAGGGAGATATGTTAAGACCATTAAATAAGTTTAAAGATTTTTAAACTTAAATGCTTTTATGATTTCTGTAAAAGGACACAGTCCTGCATTGCTGGTGGCAGTGTAAATTTGTATTTATATTTTGGTTATTACTTCAGCAGTTGCATTAAATGCATAAAAATATTCATACTCTTTTAATCTACCCACTAGGCCTACTTCTAGCTGTTTATTCAAAAGAAATAATTTTAAAAATTTAAAAACAAAATGAAAAATGTTTGCTTGTAGCTTTATTTTAACAACTACCACCACAACAAAAAATTGGTATTTCCAAGATGAAATGGACAAGACTTTATTTTATATTTATAATCAGTTGGATTTTAGAGGTTATGAGAGTCTGTGGAAGGCCATTGAGCTACACAGGAAAGTTCTTGTAAGCTCAATTAAAAGGGAAAAAGAGATTTCTACCTTAAAAAAAAAAAAAAAAAAAAAAAGATATACTTAGATTTCACAAGTAACGTAATACCCGATTTCCTCAGGATTGTTTCCTGATGTGAACACATGTTGAGGATCAGCTCTCCTTCTCAGGGCAACTGCCCTTCCTCCTCACCAGTCCATGGGGTTCCTGAGGGAGTCAGGTGCAGGCACTAATTGCAAACCAGGGTGATCAGTCCCTTTCCAGATTTGGGCTGAAAGGTCTCAGACTGAAACTGGCTGCTCTCCTGACTGGAGCTGTCAATCCAGAAGCTGCGCGAGGCCGTGTCCCACCAAGTTTACCAGGAAGCAGACGACACCTGGAAGAGGAGGGAAGACGAGACCAAAACAAAAAAGCAAAAAATCCCACAAAAAACCCCACAACAAAAACCAAACAAAAATACAATTTCACAACCTTTATGGCCAAGAAAAAAGAAAGTATATTTGGTTCTATCCACCAAATATTACACAGACATTAGAAGTTATAAATTTGAAATCTGGCAGTATGAAAAATGCTTTTGATAGAACTATTACATATTATTAGTGAAAGACTTCCTCATTGTGGGAAAAACAGAAATGGGCATATCTAGATTTAAATCCTAGCCTTGATACTTTCTGGCTTAGGATCCTTGGGTTAGTTACTCTATTTCTTAGTCTCAATTCTTCTCTATAAATAGGATATTTACCAAATGAGTTGGTTGTAGTGTTAAATAAAATGCCAAGGGCCTTATACAATGCTTGGCCCATAGGACAGAATTGTAATTTTTAAATTATCTTTGGTATGTGAAGAAAGCATGTGCATTATAACTTTATGTATATTGAAATAGAAGGGAAGAGAATATTGGAAATGATAGTTGTATTAGGGTGATTAAATTATATTCTAAATTTTGGTGATGACATTTTCTTAGAATAAAAAAGTGTAAGAAAGAAATGATTTACCTACTCAGGTTAAAAAAAAAAAATATATATATGTAATAACTGTGGATACTCCAAATTTTATTGCATTGGAATTTTGTTAGGGCACATTAGTAGACTCCATATTTCCAGATTGCAGCAGCTAAAGATTAAATAATTGGTGTTCACCCTCTTGCATAAATTAGTAAATGAAAAAATGCTTTGAACCCAGAGAGAAAGGGATCATTTACATCTCTTCCTTGTCCTTTTACTTAGTTTCTTTATATTAGTGGTTGAGAGTAAGTTTATGCATGTACATGGGTAGATATATATTCTGGAGTGTAGCTTTAGTATTCATAAGACCCCCTATCTTCTCTTATAGGAGAGTGGGAATATTAGAAACTAGTAATAAGGGAAGCTTCCTAAGAGCAATTTAAATTATGTTCCCTGTCTAAAAGCCCAAAAGCTTTGAGTGTAAACAGTCTGACATCCTAAGTTAAAGGTGAAGAACACCATTAGGGACCAGAGAGGTAGGTCACTGTTGCTAGTACTCTGCCTTGAGAAGAAATAATTACATGATCTAGTGAACAAACATTGTCAGTATGGGCTATCCACTAAGTCATTAAGAGTTCTTTATTATATGGAACTCTTCTTTATTGTGACTGTTTTTTAAATATATGTTTTACATATTTCAGGAGCCACTGGAAGTGGGGAAATGGTCTGTACAATATGTCAAGAAGAGTATTCAGAAGCTCCCAATGAAATGGTTATATGTGATAAGTGTGGCCAAGGTAAACATTTATTTCTTTTTATCTTGTGGTAAAGGTTTGTTACATATTTAATGCCCCTATGGAAGATTAATAACTAAAAATCTTTGTGTTGGTAATTTGAAACTATTACCTTAAGTTCTTCATCAATTGTAAATATATTATTGTAGGAAAAGTCAATACTAAAATGCCTTCTTGAAATCGTGTTGTAGTATTTATTAATGAAATAGAATTTGCTTTGTGTTTTTTTTTTTTTTTTTTTTTGGATATTAAGGATACCATCAGTTGTGTCACACACCTCATATTGATTCCAGTGTGATTGATTCAGATGAAAAATGGCTCTGTCGACAGTGTGTTTTTGCAACAACAACAAAGGTATCTTTTAAGTGTTTTGGGCTAAAAGCCCTAAAGGGAATTTGTAAGGCACTGTCAACTTAACAATTGTGTATATTGAAAGCTCATTTGAATCAAATGGGTAATCAGTGCTGAGTAGAAAAGAGGTGCTATGTATTGTTTGACTAATGGTGCTTAAGTGACCTAAAGCCATTCTTGCACTTATTTTCTGATAGGGGTCTGGAGTTGGGGCAATAATTTGAAAGAAAAGACAACAAAATGAAGATTTTTATTACTCACTTTGTGATGTAGAAATTTAGAAGGGAAATTTCTCCAGAAATGGAATATTAAGTTACAGCATTGAGTTTAAAATTTTAGCCTGCAATCTTTTCAATAATTTTTTTCCCTCTAATGTAGAGGGGTGGTGCGCTTAAGAAAGGACCAAATGCCAAAGCATTGCAAGTCATGAAGCAGACATTACCCTACAGTGTGGCAGACCTTGAATGGGATGCTGGTCATAAAACCAATGTCCAGCAGTGTTACTGCTATTGTGGAGGGCCTGGAGAGTAAGTAAATACAGTTATGTAATGTCTTTTCAGTAATTTTTGTTTGTTTACATTTTCTACTTTTCTTATTGATTATATTGGCGGTGATGGTGAATTGTAAATGCATAAAAACATCAGTAAAGGAAATTATTGAGGAAAAAAACTATTAATTTTCACCCAAAAACTTTTTTTATCTACTCTTTAGGGTCATATCTTTATAATTTTTTAAAATATCATTTTAAGTCTTATTCTGGAGATATAAAGTGAGTTGTAAATACTTTAATACTCCATAAAATAAACTACAAACAAAAAATTTACTGTAGAGGTGCACCATCAGATTTGAAAAATTGGTTTCATTGAATGTAATATTTAATGTAGTTAACCATTTAGAAACAGGAAAATTTGATCTTATTATTTGAATGGGTAAGAGAGAGAGTTTGGTTAAACTACAGAATCATGGTGGGACTTTACCACAGCTAATCAAGAAAACACACATTACTGTTTTCTCCTATATATTCCATTTATTATGAATAGTCATAGGTCATTTTCAAAACAAATTACCATATAGTTTCTTTTTAAAGTTTTAACTAAAAAATTATCCCATCTAGATACTAGGGAGTTGTAATGAGAGTCATATGTAAATGAGACCTGATAACCAGAATATTTGAACTTTACCAGTAATTGTGTGCTTTCATAGGTTTGTGTGTGGGTGTTATTTTATTTCTTACTTAGGCTCCGAGCTGCTTTGATAACCACCAATTCTTATAAATTATTTTTTAGCAAATTGATAAAAGGAAAACATTTGACATTGACCATTCCAGTTTATTTTGCATCCATAATTAGAAATTGTAGTTTTATCGTTCTCATTAAATTAAAAAAACAAAAACATTTTGGACTAATTTCAAACTTACAGGGAAGTTGCAAAAATAGTACAAAACTCATACAGAGAACTCCATCATACCCCCCACCCAGATACCCAGGTCTACTAGCTTTTAACTTTTTGTGGTATCATTTGGTATCATTTGATCTATCCATCTTCCTGTGTGTCTGTCCATCCATCTGTCCATCTATCTATTTTCTAAACATTTGAGAGTAGGTTGTCTTTGTTCTTCAGTTCTTGAAAGTTAGTCTTGTAGTATGGTATTATGATTAGAAAATGCAGTGTTTTCCAGAAATAGTCTGGTACAGAATGTAATTACGCTTCTTGAACACTTAGTACTTCCTAAGAATAAGGATATTTGCTTATGTAACCACCCCAATTCAGTTATCAAGTTCAAGAACTTTAACATTGATATAAAGTTTACAGTTTATATTCCAGTTTTTTCATACGTCCCAATAATATAATTTTGCACATTTTTTTCTCCATTATTAGATCTAATCCAAGAGCATGAATTTAATTTATTTGTCATTGTCTCTTTAGCCTCTCTTTTTTTAAATTGTGGAAACATATACAACAAGAAATTTCCCATCTCAACAACTCCCAAACATTCCATTCAGTAAGATTAATCACATTGACAATTTTGTGCTACCTTCACACTGGATTTTTCCATCACCTCAAACAGAAACATTTAGCCCATTATTCATTAACTCCGCAATCTCCCTCTTCCGCTCATCGCCTCTGGTAACCCATATTCCATTTTCTGTCTCTATGAATTTGTATATTCTAAGCATTTCATATACATGTCATACAATATCTGTCCCTTTGTGTTGGACTTATTTCACTCAACATGATGTCTTCAGGGTTCTTCCATGTTGTAACATGTATCAGAACTTCATTCCTTTTTATGAATAAAATTCCATTGTATGTATAACCCACATTTTGCTTATCCATTCATCTACTCATGAACATTTGGGTTGCTGCCCAACGTTTTGGCTGTTGTTTAAAAAAAAAATGCTGCTATGTCCATTGGTGTCCAAATATTTGTTTGAGTCTCTGCTTTGAATTCTTTGGGGTATATACCTAGAAGTGGGTTTGTCAGTCATAAGGTAGTTTTGTGTTTAACGTTTGAGGAACTGCCAAACTGTTTCCAGAGTGGCTGTACATTTTACATTCCCATCAACAGTGTACTAAAGTTTCTATTTCTCTACATCCTCATTAATACTTGTTATTTTTTATTTTTTAAATAATAGCCATTCTGGTGGGTGTGAAGTAGTTTCTTATTGTGGTTGTTATTTGTATTTCCCTAATAGCTAATGATGTCCACTGTCTTTACGTATTTTTTGGCCATTTGTATGTCTTTGTTGGAGAAATGTCTATTTTAAGTCCTGTGCCCAGTTTTTAATTTGGCTTTTGACCCTTTTATTGTTGAGTTGCAGAAGTTCTTTATATATTCTGGATATTAAATCTTTATCAGTTACATGGTTTCCAAATATTTTCTTGCATTCTGTTAATGGTTGTTTTCTAAGAATCTTTATATGGATAATCAAGTACAGCAAAAACGAGTGACAGAAGAGATGAAAAGTTTATTAGTACTCATAGGTCCTAGAGCAGAGAGAACAGCATGCCTCAGGGTCACATGGGGAAACATCTCAGGAGACTAGGCTCAATCAAGCAGGTTAGGGGGAACAGAGGTTGTAGTGGGCCTTGGGACTATGCATTTATGTTACATAGATAGAGATGTAGAGGTTAATTAAGCAAGAGTGGGGATTTGGGAGTATTTGGCTTTCATGGCGATGTAAGCACAGGAAGTGGGGAAGAGAGGGAGAAGCTGTTTATCTTGTATAAGTAGGTGTCAGGGTTGGTCACTGAGGAAATTAACAATGGCGCCTAAGCCCCTTACTGTTTTATTAATGACAGGGTATGAGAGTTGAGGCATCATGATAGTGCAAAGCCCTTATTTTATTTAAATTCACTACACTTGTAGTGGGGGCCACCATTCCTGTGCGGGCCAGCACTCCACTGGAGCCAGCTTACCACGCAGGCTAGCTTGCTTTTCACCAGGAGGCCCCGGGAAACAAACCCTGGACCCTCCATATGGCAGACGGGAACTCAATTACTTGAGTCACATCCACTTTCCTCATTAGTCTTTAAATACCATGAGGATAGGGACTGTCTCATGTTGCTAGTCACTCTGTCTTAAACACCTAGCAGAGTACCTAGGTTGTAATTAGTATTTATTAAACATTTGTTGAATGAATGACCTAATAGTTATCTTCCTTCCTTTTTCTATGTATGGCTTAAAAGTAATGTAGTGCTCACTTGAGCAAAGGAATTGCTGGAAGAAAGACATTATTTGTGTGGCAAATAAGGATATGAATATATAAAAACCATGTACTAACTGAAAGAGGGAGGATTCCTTTCTAGTTAAGATTCAGTTTTAGCATGTTCAGCTATCTGAAACAGACTGTAAACACCTGAGATGAAAAAGAAGAAAACTGCCAAAAAGACTTTACACCTTAGATTAGATGTATTATGTTAACCAAATTTATTAAATTTTATTACTCCTTTCATTATAATGGACAAGAATAATAGATTCACAATGAGGTTATAAAATAGAATGATTGTAACCTGAGAGCTGCTATGGCCATTTAATACAGGCATATCTCAGAGATGTTTGGTTCTAGACCACCACAATAAAGTGAATATTGCAATAAAGCAAGTCACATGAATTTTTTGGTTTCCTAATGCATATAAAAGTTATATTTACACTATAGTCTATTAAGTGTGTAATAGCATTATGTCTAAAAAACAATGTGCATACCTTCATTTAGAAATACTTTATTGCTAAAAATGCTAACTATCATCTGAGTCTTCAACTAGTTGTAACGTTTTTGCTGGAATGGTCTTAACGTTGATGTTGATGGCTGCTGACTGATCAGCATGGTGGTTGCTGAAGGTTGTGGTGGCTGTGGCAATTTCTTAAAATAAGACACAGTGAAGTTTCACAAAAAATTTCTTTGTAGCATATGATGCTGTTTGATAGCAATTTACCCACAGTAGAACTTCTTTCAAAATTGGAGTCAGTCCTCTCATACACTTTCTGCTGCTTTATCAATTAAGTTTATGTACTATTCTAAATCCTTTGTTGTCATTTCAACAATGATATTTGTTCCAGGAGTAGATTCCCTCAAGAAACCACTTTCTTTGCTCATCCACAAGAAGCAACTCTTTTTTTTTTTTTTTTTTTTTTTTTTTACCGGGAGGTCCCGGGGATCAAACCCTGGTCCCTCCATATGGGAGACGGACGCCCAACCAGTTGAGCCACATCCGACCCCAGAAGCAACTCTTTATCATTCAAGTTTTATCATGAGATTGCAGCAAATCAGTGTATCTTTAGGCTCTACTTCTAATGCTTCTCTTGCTATTTCTGCCACATCTGAAGTTACTTCCTCCACTGAAGTCTTGAACCCCTCAAAGTCACCCTTAGGGTTGGAATCAACTTCTTCCAAACTCCTGTACATGATGATATTTTGACCTCCTCCCATGATTGACGAATGTTCTTCATGGTATCTAGAATGGTTAATCCTTTCCAGAAGCTTTTCAGCTTACTTTTGTAGGGTTATTAATTGGCTCAGTTTCAATATTGTTGTGTCTCAGAATAAGGCAGGCCCAAGGAGAGGGAAATAGGCGGGGAATGGCTGGTTGGTAGAGCAATCAGAGCATACCTAACATTTACCAATTAGAAGTTTGCCATCTTATATGGACATGGTTCATGGCACCCCAAAACAATTGCAATAGTAATATCAAAGGTCACTCATTACAGACACCATAATATATATAATAATAATAATAAAGTTTGAAATATTGCAAGAATTACCAAAATGTGACACAGAGACATGAAGTGAACACACGTGTTGTTGGACATATGGCACCACTAGATTTGCTCAACACAGGGTTGCTACAAACATTCAATTTGTAAAAAACAGTCCTTTAATTTGTGTTAAAAAAAAATTTTTTTTTTTATCTGCAAAGCCCAATAAAATGAGGTATGCCTGTATATGGGCAAGCTGTTACATATATCAATGATCTCAGGCTGAGCTTTTCTAGAGTGTAGAGAATTGAGGTGAAAAAAATCCCAGGCTTAAGGGATACCCCCCCCCCCAATTATTATTGGAATTTTTTTAAAGTACAGTTTTAGGTTTACGAAATAATTGAGGATAATAGTACATAGAGTTTGGTTTACCTGCCCTAATCCTTGCTTGCCTTGGTATGGTATATTTGTTATAATTAACGAACCAATATTGATACATTATTACTAACTATCATCCATAGTCGTCTTTAAGTTTCACTATTTGTGTTGTATGGTGCTCTAGGTTTTTTTTGTTGTTGTTGTTTACGATTTTTATAGATATTTTTATTCTCGCTCCCCTCCCCACCCCCCGATGGCTCCCTCATCTGTCTGCTTGTCTTCTTTAGGAGGCACCAGGATCGAACCTGGGACCTCCCAAAGAGAGGTGAGAGCCCAACTACTAGAGCCACATCCGCTCCCTGCTGGTTGCTGTGGTTGTGGCATCTGCTAGTTAATGCTGGTTGTAGCATCTTCTGGTTGCGGCAGCTTCTGCTCATTGTGGCGGTTGTGACATCTGCTCCTTACTGTGTCTGGTCTTTAGGAAGCACCTGGAGCCGAACCCAGGTCCTCCCGAGTGGGAGGTGCCCAACTGCCTGGACCACATCCACGTTTCTGCTCTGCATTTTGACAAATGCATAATGACATGTATCTTCCATTACAATCTCATACAAAATAGTTTCATCGCCCTACACATCCTCTACTTTACCTTTTCATACCTTCCCACCCTCTTCTCCAAACTCCTGACAGCCACTGATCTTTTAAATGTCTCTTTAGTTTTGCCTTTTCTAAAATGTCATATAGTTGGCACCAAACAGTATGTAGTCCTTTCTGATTTGATTCTTTCTCATAGCAATATATACTTAAGATTCCTTCATGTCTTTTTGTGGCTTGATAGCTCGTTTCTTTTTAGCACTCAATAATATTCCATTGTATGGATTTACCACAGTTTGTTTATCCGGTCACCTGTTGGAGGATATCTTGTTTGCTTTCAGTTTTTTTGTGATTATGAGTAAAGCTGCTATAGACATTTGCGTGCAGTTTTTTTTCTGTGAAAATAAAGTCTTCCAGCTTGTGTTATGAGAGAGATCCTTTACTGATGGTACTTGTTAACTCGAAATAGTAGATGTATTTTTCAGGGGTTTATAAATTCTCATAAATAGAAGAGTTGGGAGTACTATACTAAGTTATAGTAGAAACACAATACTTAAAATTGTATTCTGAATAATGCCACTTTTGCTTTTTTAAAAAAATGAATCTTTCACCTCATCAAAAAGTAATTTTAACCTAACTTTTTTCTTATAGTTGGTATTTAAAGATGCTGCAATGCTGCAAATGTAAACAGTGGTTTCATGAGGCTTGTGTGCAATGCCTTCAAAAGCCAATGCTATTTGGAGACAGGTGAGAAGAACGTTTGAACTTTACTGATTGATTTTTGTGTCTTTCTTACTGTGGTTATGTTTGCAATTTCAGATTTCTAAAAATACTTTTAAGAGTGACTTGTAAAGGAGCTCATCTTGGGAAAATATTGAATAATATAAAGTACTCATAATTTTTGTGCTTTGGATAGTATTCTAGAAACTTTAAAATACATGATCGGTGGTTATATTTGCTCCTATTGCCTACATTGGTCCAAGTTATTCTCAAAGGAATCCCATGACCGAGAATTGAGAAAGACTGTGGAACCTTGATACAGATACAGTTTACACCTTAGTTTAAAGAATTTTAAAAAGCAGACCTAATGTGATTTTCTGAATTAAGGCAGTGTTGTATAGTAGAGCTCTAGTCAGAAAAATTGAAGATAGAGCACTACATTTGGCATAAAAAACCAATGGTTTACATTCTGGCTAATGTTACTTAGTATCTTTGTCACAGTAGGAAGGTCAACTTGTCTGCTCTTGGCTTATTTATTTACTGTTTGGTTTTGAGCATTGAATGAAATGATTTATATGGGAACAGCCATCACAATTTCTGGCTTACATAAAGTTATCAGTAAACTTATAGATGTATTTGAATCTGGTTGTGAACTCTGAAAGTCTCTAGTAGTTGAAAAATTTGCCCCATTACCCCAGATAGGAACTATTTTATTATTTGCCATTATTGGAAAAGAAATTACTTAATCTCAGACAGTGTCAGAATTCAAATTATATTTTCGTTTATATTGAGTATCAGTCCTTCATTCAATTGTAAGTTATTCACTTACTGAAATATTAGGTGTAATTGCTAAATTTGTATGTATCCTTTATTATTCAATATATATTCAACTTTTCTTTTTTTCCTTAGGTTTTATACATTTATTTGCTCTGTCTGCAGTTCTGGACCAGAATACCTCAAACGTCTACCATTACAGTGGTAAGTATAAACATTTCAAATCTGATGTCATCTTCACTAAAGGTTATATAGTTTTATTGTTAAATTCATAAGGCTGTTTGTTGTTGAATCGCATATAATGTAACTTTCAAACATCTTTTAGACCTTTCAGAATTCTTTTTCATGTTTCTAGTTCTTGTGGGCTTTCAGAATAGCACAGTAGGAGAGAGAAAGGTCTTATGACAAACCTGCCAATTTCTGCTTCAGTGTAGTAATTTTTGGGTGTGGGAAGGTAGTACATTGAGTTTTGGAGTTTTACTAATAAAATACAGTAAGTACTTACAAATTTTTGTTAAATATTTTACATATTTTAGCAACAGATAGGATTTAACTCATGATTCAGATAAAATAAACAGCTAAAGTATGATCTGGTCTGTAGCTTGTATGCTTTACTGTAAACAAGCAAAAATCTTGATTGTAAGTTATTTTTTCTTATTTTAAACTATAGTTCAGTTAACTTTTATTTATTTATTTATTTATTTATTTTTTTTTTTTTTAAAGATTTTATTTATTTATTCATTTATCCCCCCCTTGCTGCTTGTGCTCGCTGGGTCAGCTAACCACGCAGTGCAGGCGGGCTTGCCTTCACCAGGAGGCTGCGGGAACCGAACCCGGGGCCTCCCATATGGTAAACGGGAGCCCTACTGATTGAGCCACAGCCGCTTCCCTTAACTTTTAATTTATAGTTACTCTTCAAGATAAGTAAATGGTTAATCACTGTTTCCCAATTATTTTCATAGGTAGTGATTTATTGTATTATGAATATTAATTATGATGTTTACCCTGTATTCATGTAAATATTTCAATGTGAATTTCTTTTTTTGTTTTTTTTTAAAATAATTTTATTGATAAATTTTAATGAGGCATAAACTGAGTTTTTAATTATAGGCTTCATAAAGAAATTGTGTGACTTCTTAAACAATAACAAAAAATGTTGTTTTAATATATTTTGGTTATTTTGGATTCCAGGGTAGATATAGCACATCTATGCCTTTACAACCTAAGTGTTATTCACAAGAAGAAATACTTTGATTCTGAACTTGAGCTTATGACATACATTAATGAAAATTGGGATAGATTGCACCCTGGAGAGGTAGGTGGTCTTAGAGCTAACTTCATTAGCTACTTGATGTCTTTTTTGTTTTGTTTTGATTTTGTAAAAACAACTAGGACACATATAAAAATCAGTCTTAAAGTAGAATTTAATTTTAGGTTGGGGGAGAAATAACTTTGGTAAGGGTATCAGGAGCAGCCCTCTCACACTTCTGTTTTCATTGCCTTTTCACTCTGGAAAAATTTAGGAGGAAGTAAAGTACTTCATTCTTCCATTTTCTGAAGTGAGAATCATTGTAGTTAAAATCAGAATGGAGGGAGAAATCCAGGTATCTTACTCATGGTTTTGCCTCTTTTTCTTCTAATGTTTCTATATACTTAGAGTTATAACCGTACTCTTCTGTCCTCTCTTGGTACTTCCTTAAATGACTTTGACTGCTAGAAATGGTGGATCCAGTAGTTGTGTTAGAATTCGAATTATAAAATGTAATGCTTTCTGGATTGGAGATTATCCCCCTTCATTCTGACATCACATTTGCCTTTCATCTGTGAAGTATAACCACTCATGTAATTTACAAGGAATTTTTTTTAAAAGAATATAAAAGTAATATATGTTCATTTAAGAAGATTTTGAAACTACAGTAGAACAAAAAGGAGCATAGCCAGAAAAAGTTTAATAGTTACTTTATTTTTAACATTTATTTAGAATGATCAGAATACATATGTTAATTGTTAGGTTAATACGAAAACATGTATTTTATAATATGTGGAATTAGATATGGATTTTAGTCATGCATTACTTTTTGATGTAAAATGATTTGAAATATAGGAACAATTTCTGCATTTTTAATTTTTAGACTTGACATTTTATAAAGTTCATATCAAATATAGTATATCAAGCATTTGTTTTGTTTTGGGTTTTATGGGACAATAGGTAGTGTACTATATACATTTACTTAAAAGTTGATGGTATATCAGCTACATAAAATAAAACAAATACCCGCAGAATACTTAGGTAAACTGATGAGTAATAAGAGGAAAAAAGTAAGGGTAAGGCACTAGTCTCTATTGTGTTCTTTATAGTCATCTTAATATTTAATGTTTTAATGCATTTGTCTTAAAATGCTTTCTTTCTAGGCCTTGGTTCTTTTAGCACTGCATATACAGATATATCTTTATAGTACCTCTTAGTAGATTTAGTAGATTTTATGTTTCAGTTGATGATATTCTGTAATAGTTACTTGATGTGTAGGCAGTGAACTTACACATAAAAATTCAGATTATGTTTTAATTAAAATACTACCATTCTCTATTAAAATGCTAATGGTTAGAATTTATTTAATAGGCTTAAAAAGGAAACAAAATTCAGTCTACTTTTAAAGAATTTAATGAATTTTAGATGTCTCAGCTCTTGCTGAACTTCTGATTTATTAGAAAAAAATTTCCTTGAGCACTAGATACATGTTTTCTTTTTTTTGTAGCCTGTGAGATATTGTCTTAGAAATAAGAACTTTTGATTTATTCTTTGCCAATATGGAAAAATGGTGTTTCTTTTGTACTTAAAAAAATTTTAAAGCATGTGATTAAAATTTAATGAAACCTAAATAATTATAAAATTTTACTTTTTAAGGAATGTTTTCCTCTTCTTTGAAACCATGAAATTTATTATTAGGAATGACTTTCTAATCATTTCTCATTGCTCTCTCTTCTGCACTAAAATACGAAAATGTTCAGACTTAGTTTGGCCATCCTCAGATTAGTTATTCACAGATGGAAGTTTAGGTATTTAGATTGGCTTTTAGGACAAGATTTTAATGAAGAGATTAAAATATCTATACCACTGTCATGTTTATTCAGTGTTTTTTAAATTTACTTTACTTTTAAATGTTTGTGCTAATAAAACAAGGATAATATAAATAATGAATCATTCCCAAATATGTGGAATTTGTTTTTTGTCACGACTTATAAAATTTAGGTAAACAGAAATTTCATTTTGTTTATATTCTTGCTGAAAAATCTTTGTATATAAAGTATTAATTACTTTCAAGATAAGGCAAATAGTTATAATAAGTATAATATTATTGGCTGAGTGCCTTGGAGTACTCGAGTCTTTTTTTTTTTTTTTTTTTTAATAAAAGGATGGAATTGAACCAGGGACCGTACATGCAGGGGGGCCGGACTCAACTAATTTTTTTTTTTTTTTTTTTTTTTTTTTTTTTACGGACGCCCAACCATTTGAGCCACATCCGTCCCCCAGCGCTCAACTTCTGAGCAACATCGGCTCCCCTGTGTTGGCTCTCTCTCCTGTTTGCTTGTTGTTTTTGCTTGTTTTCTTTAGGAGGCACCGGGAATTGAACCTGGGACCTCCCACGTAGGAGGCAGGCCCTCCACTGCTTGAGCCATATCAGCTTCCTCAAGTCATTTTGAGCATCAGTTCTTTTTATACATAATATAGATTGTATGATATAGGGACTTGCTCTAGAAGTTTCTCCTAAAAAATAAAAACAGAACAATAGTTATGTTATAATTTTACTTTCTCTTAAATGTTAAGTGACCCCCCAACTTCCCTCACCCCACTCCACAGACACATAAAAGAAAAAAATCTTTTTGTTAATCTGTGAAGCTGACTGAAATTTTCACAGTATTTTTCTTAACAACACCTAGTTACAGGGATGGAATTATAACTTAATTTTACATATGTATATGATGACACTGGCCAAACTTTAGTGGTATTTAACAACATTTATGTGAAAGTTTAATCTTAAATATATATTTAGATTTTGAGATGCTTGGTGTAATCTTATGTGAAATCAATGGTATTATCTTTAATGTACTGTTTTTTTTGTTTGTTTGTTTTTTTAATGTCATAAAGGAAATAATGTGACCTAATAACAAAAAATGTTTTAAAGATATTAAACTTTGGAGACAATATCTTTTCATACTGAAAGACATTTAACATTCATCTATCATATATTTTCTTCTTAGTTGACTATTTTACTGGAAGAGGTGCTAAAACTATTAGTGATGTTGGAAGATAATGTTTTATGCCATAAATTTTTTTAACATCTCTGAGCCTTGGTGCCTTAATAATTATCATATGGATTTAGTGTAACTGTTTGAGGAACTAGTATGTTTTAAAATACTTTCTTTGACATAGTTAAAGTGCATAATATAACATTTGAGACCCCAATGAAGGAAGTATAACTGTTGTATTAGGTTGCTTTTGGAAGGTTAAAATGAGACATTAATACTTTTTGGAATTTGCTTGTTGTCATTTGTCTTTGATTCCTAATGTGATTTGAAATCATAATTATGTAAGACAACCCACTTTTCTGTTAACTGTGGTCTTAAATTTAAAAAACCCAAAGTTTGATAGTAGAAAAATGTATTTTGTGCTACCTCACTTTTTGAGGGAGGTAGGGAGAAAAGCATAGATAAAACTCAAGTAAATAATATAGTGGAAATGATGTTTGGGAGAGAAAAAAATGTAACATAATAGAGGTGGTATAATACTTTTTTATGAAAAATTTTAAGAAATTTGGCTAACAATAATACTTAGGGCTTTGAGTATTACATGCGAATATATAGTTTATAGATTGGCAAACGTAATACTTAAGCTATTGGCTTCCTTTAGCCTAGGTGGCATGGAACTAATATTGGTAATTGAAGCACTTATTTCATTAAAAGGAAGTGTGATAATATATACAATAACGTTTATGTCTACAGAAATAAACCATGGTGTGAGGTTAATATGAAGAGGGATAAGCAAAAAATGAATTTTTTTGGAAGATATATATTATAAACCTTATGGTTAGATGAAGGCCTAAAATATGATATTTCTTCAATATAGATTTTCCAATTTAGACTACAGTGCTGCAGTCTTTTTGCAAAACCTAGGAGAGCTCTTGACCACTTTATGTGAGTTGAAATATACAGTCTTATGCAAAATAGCCCCGGAGTGCTGAAGGAACTTGCAGATAAAATTTCTAAGGAACTGTTGAGAACAAGTTCCAGAAGAAAGAAGAGAAGGTTATTTGTGATTTTCAAAAAATGGAAAAAGTGATTTTGAGAAATAGCAAGGTCAGTTTTTTTTTTTTGTTTTTTTTTTTGCCAGGAGGTCCCAGGGATTGAACCCGGGACCCTCCATATGGGAGACGGACACCAGCCATTTGAGCCAAGTCCGTCCCCGCAAGGTCAGTTTTGATGTTGATTGTCAGAAAAAGTACAGAGCAGTTTTTTCAAATATATGATCTATGAAGATTTAAAAAGGAGTAAAGAAAAACTCTTAATTTATTAGAATACATCATGTTAAATACCTTGGTTTTTCTCTTCTGATGTAATAATTAGCAAGACTGATCTGCCAAATGATGTGGGCATGGTGTAGATATAGTATAATTTGATTTCAGATAAGATAATTGAACTTTGGAATGATTAAAGTAAAAATTAAATATATTTATAACTAATTGACTAAAAGTAACAAAAGCTGTCAGTGGCTTGGAAATATTCTTGAGGAAGATTCTAATTGAGAGCAGGTTCTGTCTCTGTATCTACCATCAATTCAGGAAGGATGGCAGAATCGAGAAAGTTCTTGTGGAACATTGAGCTGAAACAATGAATAGACACAGTTATAAAGTTCTACTTTTAGGCTTAAACACACATACATCAATGTGTATAATAGGGATACTTGATTTGGTAGCAATTCATTTGATAAGATTTTGGAGTTGGAATGGGAAAGAGGGACCAGGGACAGGATGTGTCATAAATTTAATATGAAATAATATGATGTGGCTGCTAAGAACTTTAACTTGATCTTACACTTAGACATGATAACTGCTATCAAATATTTGAATAACTCTTATACAAGAGGGAATAGAAGAGTTCTAGAGAGGACGGTTTTGTCCATCTATGAAATGGGGCTCCTTTAGTAAGGTGCCTCATTAGTTTTTATCAGTGGAACTATTTAAACTAAGATTGAATGACTGTCTCTATTGTAAAAAGGATTGCTGTATTGGGTAGAAGGTTTTAGATGGACATCTGAGGTCTCTTTCAAGCCTTAAAGTCTTAATTATATTATTTCTCCTTTAATAAAAATTCTCTAGCATTGGACACTTGAGAAATTACAGTAGGAAGAGGTGGTATGGTGTAGAGGAATGACACCAAACTATCCTAAACAGTTCTATGCATTTTTTTATTTTTAAAGATTTTATTTATTTATTCATTTATCCCCCCCTTGCTGCTTGTGCTCGCTGGGTCAGCCAACCACGCCGTGCGGGCGGGCCTGCCTTCACCAGGAGGCCCCGGGAACCGAACCCGGGGCCTCCCATATGGTAAACGGGAGCCCTACTGATTGAGCCACAGCTGCTTCCCTGCATTTTTCTTTTATACAACTTGTCTAGCACAGTATGGACTCTCACTGAATGTTGAATGAATAAGCTTATGTTTCCTTGGGTTCCCGTTCTGGCTTCTCCAATAACCCTTTCTAACTCATCTGTAAAATAAAGAGATTTGGAGTGTATGGCTTTATAAATTTCTTCTAGCTCCAGCATTCAGTTTGGCAGTTTCCTCTCCCATCCCTCCCTGCATCTTTTCACTTGAAGCAGTTCTGAGGCTTGGGAGTTTCAATTGGTAAAGTACATACTGGCTGTGATTTATATTTTGGGGGCCCTCTTTTTTTAAGGTCCTTGTTGCTTCAATTCAGGATAGTCTTTTTAATAATTTAGAAATTCTGCTAATGGGCTCCTTTTTTTTTTTTTTTTTTAAAGATTTTATTTATTCATTCATTCATCCCCCCCCTGCTGCCCGCGCTCACCTGGTCAGCCAACCACGCCGCCCGGGGGGGACCGCCCCCACCAGGAGGCCCCGGGAACCGAACCCGGGGCCTCCCACACAGCAAACGGGAGCCCCACTGACCGAGCCACAGCCGCCTCCCTGGGCTCCTTTTTTAAACTTTGAATAAGAGGCAGAAATGTCTCTGGGAAAGCCCTATTGGAAGAAAATGGAATATTTTCTAGACTTGAATGTTTAGATTTTAAAATGGTTTGTGATGACAAAAAAGAATTACTGAGCCATTGTGGCTTTTAGGGCTGGCTAAAGCCTGTCTATATTTGGTTTGAAAATAAAATTTCCAAATTGTATAATATTTTTAAAAAATTGATATTGATTTATGCTCATATTAGAAATAAAATGGGAAATAAAGTGGTCTGTGTTTATTCCCTTTTTAGACTCCTGTTGGTATCTATTAGAAGTTCTTATGATTGATATTAAAATAATTTAAATGTATTATTTCCCCAGGTTGTAGAATTTAAAAAACATTTTAATGATTAATAATAACAAAATCTGATTTTTATAGTGGTTTATACTTTACAGTTCCTTCACAGACTATTATTTGATCCACACAAAGTAAATTAAGTAGTGTAGGTTTTGTACTCCCCTCTTTACAGGTGAAAAAACAAGCTTTGAGAGGTTAAATGGCCCTAGGTCACACAACTAGTCAGTAAAGACCTGAAATTGGAACTTGGACCTTCTGACTACCAGTCAGTACACTTTTCCTCTGCGTCACATTGCCTCTATCTAGCACCTGTATTTTCCTAATTGATGAAATTATAGCACATTAAATTGTTTCTTGATACTTCACAGCTGGCAGACACACCAAAATCTGAAAGATATGAGCATGTTCTGGAGGCATTAAATGATTACAAGACCATGTAAGTTGATTTATTTTATGTATCCCTAAGAGGGAGACACTTAGTAAGATAAGGGATAATGGTACTGTTTAAGAATTTTGGTGTTGGTGTATAGAACTAGTACATTCCATTTTAAACTTTTTAATGTCCCATTCTCTTTATCAGAGTAGAGCAGTGATTCTCAAAGGTTGGAGAGGCAAAGAGCAGTCCTTCTCCCTGGGAATGGTGGGTGGGAGGCATATCAGTAACTCTAGGGGGTTTTGGGCATTGCAGTTGAAAAAGCATATTCAAGAAATAACTTGTTTCTGTAATGCAAACTACTGAAAGTAAAATAAAAATCTTGTTAGTTGGTGGGAATATGCAGAAAGATCGGGAAAATATTGTAGAGAATGGGTTTTTAAAATATTAAGGTGTGTCATTTTAAGATTAGTTATTGCCATCAGTTATAGAAAAGTGGATTAGAGGTTTAAGTTTGTTATAATGAAGTGGTATTTATTGATTGATAAATTCTTATATAGCTCTTTCCTTTATCAGCATATCTATATATCTTGAAAATATTTTCAAAATGCAATAGAAATAATTTTTCTAAATGTATATGTTGGTTCCAACTAACTATTGAATTACAATATTTTTATTTGTAACAAGTTGCTTTTTTGAATTTGACAGTATTTCCTACTTAAATAATGTTTTAATTATTAGTGATTAGATCTCTGGGCTAACTCAAAAAGCCATGAGGTACCTGAGTAATAATTGTGCTGGTAAAAATATTTCATGGGACAATGCGTTCTGAATTCTAACTTAGGATACCAGAAACACATCTGTTCCTTTTATGGTAGAAACGGGAACATGCATGTAAGAGGAAGAACACTTCAAACAATTGTTAGTGGTTCTTGTGGCCAGGTGGGCTCCAGTAAAGCTAAGATAGATGGGGGTGTTTGGAAAGTAAGTACCCTAAGGACTGAGGAAAAGAGTTAAGAAGTGTATTTTCTAGAGGCTTGAGGCCCGTACGTTACTAAATAGCACTTCTCCACCCCAGATTATTTTCAGTCCCAGATTTGGCACTTTAGACACTCCATTTCTTTGTGTTTTTTATTTTTATTTTTTTAATTTAACTTTTGGGTCTGTACAATTGGCCTTCTACTTTCATTTCCAATGCTGTCACCTGTTGCTTCTGACCAAGGTTTCTTTCCTCACAGATCCCTCTGAAAATAGTTGTATTTTCCTAAACCTTTTTTGAGATATTTCTCATAAATAACACTAAAATATGGGAAAACATATTAGGAATAAACATATTGGGGGAAAAAAGGACATCCTATGCTCTTCTTCCTTCCTTTGACAAGTTATGCCAAGTTTAAAAAGAAAGTGGGGATGTGCTCTTCTCCCTTCTTTCTAATCCTATCCCCTTTACCACATTCCCCTCCCTTGACCATATCTTCTTACTGTAGACTGTCTCTGGGGCAGATAAAGATCAAGGAAAACAAGGGGGAAAGGAGGACTTTTTGTAGCTTGAGTGGGCTTTTGTGTTTAAGGGCCTTATATCTGAAAGGTTTGGGTTAGGGTCTGCCATGTATTGTGTTCAGTTTTAAATTTTTGTTAATTTTTTTAAAAATTTAGGTTTATGTCTGGGAAAGAAATAAAGAAGAAAAAGCATTTGTTTGGGTTGCGAATTCGTGTTCCTCCTGTGCCACCAAATGTGGCTTTCAAAGCAGAGAAAGAACCTGAAGGAACATCCCATGAATTTAAAATTAAAGGCAGAAAGGCCTCCAAGCCTATATCTGACTCAAGGTAAAAGTTTATCTGTAGCTTAGTTTTTCTCTTTAGTTTATTTGTAATTAAATATGCATGTTATTTAGTCTCATGAGTATATTTGAAAATACAAGCTGCAGTTACCCTGCTTTGTTTTCCTTTTATTTCTTGCTTAGGCAAAGTACAAAGAGCTGATGCTTAGTTGTTTATCTTTTTTTAAACCCCCCCCCCCCCATTTTAAGGCCTTTTACCTTCTAGGAATAGGCCCTATTGATTTTGTTAGCAAATAACTTAAGTACTGGCCTGCTCATTTGTTTGTTCATTTATTCATCATTCAGCACATTTATCAAGCACCTTAAGTTCTGGGGATACAATGGCAAACAAAACAGATTTTCTTTCTGTCCTGATGGGATATATGTTGTAGTGGGGAAGAAAGATGATAAACAAGTAAAATAATTACAGATTGTACTCTTGCCATTTAGGAAATAGCATGCTATTTTAGAGTATATTGAGATGGATAGAGATAAGGGGTGGGAGTTTTCTACTTTGGAAAGGAGGCTTAGGGAAATCCTTGTTGACATAATATTTAAACTGAGACTTAAAGAAAGAGTATGTGCTAACAATGTGAAGAACAAAAGGGAAAATATTCCAAGTAGTGGAAATAACAAGTGCCAAGGCTCTAAGGTGTGTTCTAGGAAGTCACAGAAGACTAGTAGGATTCACTGGAGGACTGGAGTAGCTCCTGGTATTGGAAAGATTGAATTAGGCCTGATCTTCGAGCATCTTGTAGGTGTCATAAGGAGTTTGGGTGGTTTATGAAGAATAACGTGGAGCCACTTAAGGGAGGTAAACAGATTTAATTACCTTTTCAAAATACTTCGTCTTTGGATGTCATTTGGAGAGTAGACAAGTATAAGGATAAGAGTAGAAAGTAGAAAATTAATTAAAGTTTTGCAGTTGTCTAGTTATCTAAGAGAGATGAATGATGGTTGCCTATGTGAGGATAGGTGGTAACAGTACATACAAATGGAGAGAAAATATATTTGAGATCTTTGTTGTAGGCAGAATTGATTAGATTTGCTAATGGGTTAATTTATGAAAGAAAGGGAGGAATCAAGTTGAACAATGCCCAGATCTTTGGCTTGAGAAAGTTGTGGGTGATGGTGTCTGTTAATAAGACCTGAAAGAACAGATTTTGGCAAGGTGAATGAGGAGTTCTGTTTTATACTCATTGAGTTTGAGATTCTTTTGAAGAATAACTAAGTGATGAGTTGAGATAGGCAAATGGATCTCTAAGCCAGGAGTTCTGAGGTGAGGAGGTCAGAGCAGTTGATATAAATTTGAAGACTGATTTATAATGCCATAAGAATGAATGAACTTATCTTGGGAGCGAGTGGAGAGACAGACAGACAGAGACAGAGAGACAAGAAGAAAACATGGCCCAGAATAATGCTCTGATAGCGATCTGAAAGAGGTAAAATAAGCAAAGGAAACTAAGAAAGAATGGCTAGTAAGGTAGGAGGAAAACCAGGAAACTTTAGTGTCATGAAAGCCAAGAGGAGAGTGTTTCAGTGAAGATGGGTATTTTAAACAGTATTGAATGCTACTCCGAGGTGGATTAAGATGACAGAAAAATGTTCATTGGATAAGGCAATGTTTTGTTATTGTGATCTTGATGAAAGCAATTTCTTTGGAATAGTTAAAATAGTAAAGCCAAATTGGAGTGGGTTGAAGTGTGAATGAATCCAGTACTGTCCACTTTACATGTATTTTACCGGGCTTTTCCTACAAATAAGGAATATAGGCAGATTCAAAATAATAAAGGAAAAGGGGGAAAAGGAAACAATTTTGCATGAGGAGGGAGAAAGTGGAAACACAACTCTGAAGAAATTTTACTATGAAGAGAAGCACACAAATAGGATGGCAGGAGAGGTTAGGGAGTAGTCAAGGAATGGTATATTAATGGATGTGAGATAATTAGAATCTGTTTTTGTGTGCTAATAGGAATGAGACAGTAGAGAAAAAGATTGGTGTAGGAGAGAGAGAAGATAATTAAAGATACAAAGTCTTGGAGAATCCAGAAGGGAAGGAATCTAGAGCCTGAATGTGAGAATGGCCTGTGGTAGGAGGATATATACTCCTCCTTGAACTGGGGTGAAAATAGGGAAGATGGGTATAGATGCTGATAGTTTTGTGGATTTGACAGTTGGTAGATTATTGAAGTTCTTGCCTGGTGGCTCCCGTTTTCTCAATGAAATATGAGGCAAAGATAGCTGGGAGCAGGTTGTACTGAGAGGGAAATTTAGGGAGCAAATAAAAGGTGTGGAATATTCATCATTGACAGGAAGAAAATGTAATTACAGAGTTGACAATGTTTCACATCTATTTGAAGTTTGTAATAAAGTAGATACTATGTTATAGTTTCTTCCCTAAATATGCCTACTATTCCTATCACTTTGAAATTTTATCGCTCTTAATCCTTTGCTAACAGTGGCCCCCATTATGAATTAAATAAAAGAATTCCAAAACTTTCTCATTCCTATCATGATTTTGATAGGATACTTCATCTGTGGTGGTGCCAGGTAAGGGTTCAACTTTCTTTAAAGGTTTCTGTTCCTTCTGGTTCTTAGGTCTGGATTGTTCCTTTTAGTCTGGGAGTACATTCTTTATTCCAGGTATTCTTTATAAATGTTATCTAGATTATCTTCCAAAAAATATTTATATATACCTCCATTCACCTTAACCTTGAGACCTTGATTATAGTTATAGTTCTGCTTTGTTTCTCTAGCTCCCCTATTTTTACCCTCCTTTTATACCTTTATTCCCCAGATATTAATTTGATATCTGGAGGGGTAAAGTCTTTCCTGGTTTCTCCATTCCACTCTTTCTAGCCTATTAAATATACCTTCTCTCTCTCTTTTTTTTTTTAATTGAAGTTTCCTGGATAACTTTCTCATAGTGCTTAGCCCATTTTATTAACCTGCTTGTATACATATTTGTCCCCTTCTAACTATATAATGAACTACTTTGCACAGGGAACATCTCTGTATCCCGGTTATCTAATATATCCCCCATTATATGGTAGGTAATGTTTGTTGGATAAATGAAACAAATGTTTTTTATATTGCTATTGCCCTTTTCTTATTTTCTATTAACTAGAAGTGTCATTTCATTTTTTCCCCTTTTCTCACTTCCTTTTTGCCTTTAGGTTTCAAACATGGTTTTTTAGGTATTTGTGATATTGCCCTTTGATTGACCCATGCTTAACTTAAGGATTCCTTCCTCTGCTACTTTGGTTTCATTCTCTTTCTGATCGCATTGTTCAAGAATCCATAATATATATATTTATCTCTAAAGGCAGATTCTAATGATAGCTACTATAATTTTAACACAGATACAGCCTGGCCTCACGAGGTTAACTATTAAATTCATAATTATTTTTAGTAGTACATTTTCGAAATGTCCCCCATGTAGTAACAACCTACTAAAAGCTAAATCATTGAGCTTTTAGGAGTTTTGAAATCTTCCATTCAATATAGTTGTCTGTTGTTGTTTTTTTTTTAACTCTTCAGGTGGTATATATTTTTCCAAATTGTATTAAAGAGAACATTTTTCTTTAATTTTGCATAATGTAAATATATCTTAATTCAAGAAGTATTTATTTAAATTAGTATTATCTACTCCCTGAACTAAACTTGTAGGTTCAATTACATTGTAGCTTTTGTTACCATTAGTACAAAAATATATGTATGTGTCTAATTAATACATAAGTAGAGTTTCCTATGACAGTGTATATTGTCCGTTGCCTTTTCTTTATGCAGATATTAAATATATAATGGTTTTATGTTTCAGGGAAGTAAGCAATGGCATAGAAAAAAAAGGAAAGAAAAAATCAGTAGGTCGCCCACCTGGCCCATATACAAGAAAAATGATTCAAAAAACTGCTGAGCCATCTTTGGTAAGAGAGGAAGCTTGCATGCCATTACTGAGAAGCAAACATTTTTTCGGCTTACTTTAAAACCACATTTAAAGTATGGTTTTATTTTCCAGGATAAGGAATCAATTTCAGAGAATCCTACCTTGGATTTACCTTGTTCTATAGGGTAAATAGAAAGTTATTTTCTCCTTTCCTAGGAATTTTCTTTTGGGGGGAAATTAGTATTTCTATTGTTATGTAATATAGTTGTTATACCTTTTACATTCTTTTGTCTCAGGAGAACTGAGGGAACTGCACATTCATCCAATACCTCAGATGTGGATTTCACGGGTGCTTCCAGTACAAAAGAAACTACCTCGTCTAGCATTTCCAGGCATTATGGGTAGATATTTTATGTTCTTAGTCTTTACTGATTTTTTTTCTCCAGTATTTTTCTTTGGAAGGTGATCATTAATAATTTATTAGCAATTGAAAATGATACAAGCGTGCCTTTCTGAGAAGCAGTCCTTATGTAGAATCCCTAGCTTATTAGTATTCCTCTGAATATTTTTGCTCTTTAGAGCACAAACATTAAGTTTTTCAAATTTGTTATATTTGTTATGTGCATGGAGAAGAAGTATAGTGTCTATAGGCTTGCTCTTTTTTATTAGGCTTTCTATACCTCTAGTGTACAAGTGTGCCTTACTTTAGGAAGACTTGATTGTCTTTGTAAATCTGAATCAGCTACATAAATCCTTTTGCCAATAAAAGGATTTTAAACTCAAGGATTTCTCTTAATAGCATACTTCCTTCTAATATTTTATTTAACAACTCTTCAGAAGGATATCTTTTTCAAAAAGCAAGGTAGGTACTGTATGGAAAGTTTAATTCTTAAAACAATCTTTTGAGTTGTAGGCCCTGTATTTTCCCATTTTACAGATGAGCAAACTGAGACATAGAAGGTTTTAAGTAAGAAATGCAAGATCATGTTTAAGAAATATGACAGAGCCAAGATGTTCATCCAGTTAGTATTACTGTAAAGCCTTTGAGTTTAGCTGTAATGTTATAGTCTCCCTTTGTTATAATATCATAAAATCATTGAATTTCTGAGCTGAAAAGGAAATCGAAGATTGTCTAGTTCAACCTCTTCATCTAGTAAGTGAACATACAGGATAAAAAAATTGAATTTGGCCAAGATACCATAGTAGAATAGTTGGATCTAAGCCCAGAGTACCCTGGCTTTTAGTTTGTTCTTATTCTAGTTCATTACTTCACTTGGCCTGGAATTGGTAATAAGAGTATCTTTATTCTAGTTGTACCAGGTGGTTAAGAAAGTGGAACAGTCTCTTCTGTGTATTGGGTGTTTATTAAATATTTGTTACTTTGAATGATTGAATAAGTAAATGAATTGTCTTCCTATTAATGGTAAGACTGTTGACAAGGTCTTGCTTATGGAGTAGGTCCTTTTAGTGAGAATTTGCCTTGTTGGCATCCTAGTTCAAAAATTTGTCTTGATTGTTTACACTTGATAGTTAAGAAAGAAGTTCGTCAGAGGTCAGTGATAGTCCATTTATATAGAATTCATATTTTTGGTTGGGCTGATTTTTATACCAACAAGCGTATATACTTAAAATAGAGTGACCCAAAAGATGAGAGAGCATACTGTGTAGGTAAAGGATGTTTTAAAAGCTTAGGTAGACGATTTTGGCCTTTTTATTCCATAGATTATCTGACTCCAGAAAAAGAACTCGTACAGGAAGATCTTGGCCTGCTGCGATACCACATTTGCGGAGGAGAAGAGGTCGTCTTCCAAGAAGAGCTCTCCAGACTCAGAATTCAGAAATTGTAAAAGATGATGAAGGCAAAGAAGATTATCAATTTGATGAACTCAACACAGAGATTCTGAATAACTTAGCAGATCAGGAGTTACAACTCAATCATTTAAAAAACTCTATTACCAGTTACTTTGGTGCTGCAGGTAGAATAGCATGTGGTGAAAAATACCGAGTTTTGGCTCGTCGGGTGACACTTGATGGAAAGGTGCAGTATCTTGTGGAATGGGAAGGAGCAACTGCATCCTGACTGTAGGACTGAACATTATGTTCACTGCACTCTCATATTCTGTAGGTACATTTCAAAGCCCTAAAGGTGTCTGGCTTTTACTATCTTTCTTAAAAAAAAAAAAAAAAAAAAAAAAAT
>JAKSZT010053881.1:10724238-10853194 GCA_026826555.1 Tolypeutes matacus
AAAAAAAAATCAAAAAAAAAAAAAAAAATCAAAAAAAATTCACAAACGGAAATGATACTAGCCTTAACATGTACCTGTCAATGTTATGGATATTGTCATAAAAAGATATCTTTTAAAAAAATCACAACAGAGACTTAATTTTTTAAGATTTGTAGAATGTTTCTAGGATAGGATATTAAAAATGATTCAAACCCATGCATGGTGTTAGGTAATTTTTCTAATTATTCCATTGACTCAGTTTTTGTGATTAGTGGTTATTAGAGCAAACAGATCATGTAGATAGCACAAGTACTTGGAGAAACATTGTCTGTTTTGTTACCAAAATGTTGGAAAAAATTTATTTCACTACCTTTTAGATTTCATAAAGTGCAGTGTATATAATGCCTACTGAAAGACTGTAAAATATTGAAATTTTCTTTCAAAGTGTAAAAAATATATTGAGCCTGTAAATTGCTCTGTGACTAGACTTCATTGTCGTCTTAATATATTCTTTGCATGTGCATATATATACACACTTGTGTATATATATGTGTGTGATTATGTGACCTATGCAATACAAATTATGGGAATGGGCAGCTTTGGAGTATATATCCCATAATTCTTTTTTCAGGAATAGTTGCAGTATTTACACAGCAGCATTTCTTCTCAGGCTTTTATTGGGTGCTGTTGCTTGCTATGTATGAAGAGAAATGTGTCAGAGGAGTTTAGTGTGTTCTCATGAAGGGTGTGAACAACAGTGTTCATGGGCTTTTAGAATGCTTTTCACTTTCAGTCCTTGTAACTCAGCTGTTCAGAACCTAAAAAATCAAATATGAACATTATCTCCTACCAGAAGTAACATTTTCAAGTTTTCATGGCACATTATATGATTGTAAATGTCTCTCAGTTTTAACAGTCTGTGGGAATCCCACAAAGATTCCTGAAATGTCTGTAGTATCTGTTAGTCATGTTTGAATAAGTGTAGTATGAACAAAGTATTTTATTGCACAGGGTTAACAAACAGTATGTTGCCAGCCAGGGCTACTGCTGTTTTATTACAACATTACCTCTTGTTTTTATAAAATGTACCAAGATTTAAATCGATAACTTTATTTTACATGTAAAAAAAAAAAAGAAAAAAAAAAAAACAACCAGTTTCTTTTATCACCAGTGTTAGAGTTGTCTTCTGTTTCTTTTGTTTTGTTTGTTTTCTTTTCTAGCCAAAGAGTAAACAGAAGGATATTCTTATTTTGGTAGCTATTCATTTTACTTTTAAAAATGATTGGTGGATTTTAGCCTAAAAATTGAGGAATTTGCCGCCAGAATGAAAAATATGTAAAGTGTAGTGATTACAGTGCGGTAAAAATGTGGGTTAGTACTTATTTATTCCTTTAATTGATTATTTGACTGTTTATAAAGAAAGTTGCTTTATTTCTTTAAACATCTTCAAAAGATGGCCTTTTCTTGTCACATTTATAGCCAAAAGAAGCAGAGAACTTCATTGTTCTGCATTTGGTTCCTGGTTGGCCAGGTATAAATGAGCTTTACAAAAGTGTAAATTAAAAACTGTCACTTCTGTTTACCTCCACCAAAACTTGATTTTCCCCCTAGCTATTAATTTAAAGTTGCCTTTCCTGCAGCTGCAATATTTTGAATAACACACAGAGTTTGTGTTGATTTTTGAATGTTTGTTTATATCTAGGGGTAATGGAAAATGTAAATCCCGTGTAACCTTATTCACACCACCTGTTATCATATTATTTCATTTTCCCAAAAGTCCTTTAATTCTAACTGAACACCAGCAGTATTTTAGTAACTCTTTCTTTAACATACATGGAAGACGATTTATCAAGCTGAACTGTCTTTAGACGTAATTATTGTGAATGTCTGTTTTATTTTATCATGGTGATTCACATGGCTCTGATGTTCAGTTTGTATTTTTGGAATTGCTTTACTTAGAATTAAAACAGACCAACATTAAATGTGTGTATTTTTTAAAGAGCTAATGAGTTTTGCTTCTGTATTTGCTTGAAAATACACACTGATGCAGTTGCTGACTGCTTATAGCCAGGGAAGTAAGGATTTTCTAATTCCATTGCTAGTATGTTCTCTTTGTATTAATCTTTAGAAAACTTTGGCTTCCTTTTCCTCTTGTCCCCCGAGTAATATTAATAATTATTTCATGTTCATCTTAAATGATCATTAAAAAAAAAAACAAACCATGGTCAGCCAGCTTATATGCTTTATATTTGAAATACATATTTCTGTCCACCCAACCCTATCCCCAGACTTAAAAAAAAATTCAGACTTTTTAGCTTCGTTTATTTTTCTTCTTATTTACTAGACATATGTATGTTAAAGGAGGTCAGGATTCATATAAAAGATTTCTTATTTTTCCAAAAAGGTGTTGCCCCTTGGCTATAGAAAGAGAAGATGTAAAAAAAATATATATATATACACCTTGCTCATTGTTATTCAAAATAAATTCTTTGTAATAAATACTTTTGGTGCTGAATGACAAATATGGGTTCTTAGACCCTTAGATGACCAAAGTAGATTAGAATATGAACAATCAGTTTTATAAATTCTAGTGTATGGGGTGATGAAGTCAGGAGAGATTTTTTTGCTAAATTTTTAGCAGAAATGAATATTTACTGGATTTTTGAGAGTTGAGGATCCTGCTTTCCTTTTTTTTTTTTTTTTTTTTTTTTGCAAATCTGTCCAAGTATGCATGTTTGGTTGCTATCATGTATATATTCAGCATGATATTTATAGAGTGCTGGATTTAGAATTAATTCTGTATTTGGACTACTTCATTGAGTTTCTACTAGGTACCATTAAGTTGTGGTTGGGACATGATCTAACTTGCATTTTTCTAGCTTACTGTTTCATAATTTACAATGTAATTCTGTAGTTCTTTTAATGAGGATGTGATGGCAAAGGGTGATGCCTGTGAAACTTTGGGAAATAGTGAAAAATGCTCTGTTTGTGTGGGCAGCTTTTCCGCAATTATATTTGAGTACCTCTGTGAATGCACACTCCCAAAAGTCTCCTTTGGTTTCTTCTGTGGCAGTTGAACAGTTGTGTTCTTTCCTCGGGAAAATAAAAACTTGGCAGTTAAATGTAAAGTAATAACTTTATCTGATCATTGATGCTTTTCTAATTGGTAGCAGTTAAAAAATCAGATGTCTCTGATAAAATTTGGGAGATGGAAGAAGTTATGAAAGCAAATTGATTGGCTCTTTGAATGAATAACAAGTAGATGGGTGCTTGTTATTGCTTTGCTTGGGAATTGCTTTACTTGGAGAAGGTATAGTCATTGTAACTTTTCAGTTATCTTAATATCAAAATGACTTGGAGCAATAGCTAAACCAGAATATCATGCCATCTTTATATATAAAATTAGATTGCAAATTAACCAGGTCACTTTTCTTTTCCCTTCCTTCACTTCCTCTCTACCCCACAAAAACCCCTCTTTTCTAGCACCCCTTCCATTTTCTCTTTGTTGAAGGTGATGAGTACAGAAACTGGATACTTAGTAACTCCTCACTTGCCCAGCATCTTCAAGTCTTGTTGATCATTCAAGAGAGTTTTCCACTGGATTTAAACACAAAATCAAATGAACAAAACCTTCATAGATGATAAGGAAAATACTATTTGTACTTGTTGGATAAACCAAAAATTTATACTGTTCAAAATCATTACTTTTCCTGTTCATTATATTCACTAAAAGGTGTTCAGTGCCCCCCCCTTTTCACACTATAACATGTATTCTTAATGGGGATGATATTGCTCCCAAATAGGCAAAATTTGGCCCATGGGGGGGCAAAACACCTGAGTGATATAATGGTTTGTGACCCTCCAAAGCTCACCCTATCTGACAAAGAATATTCTCTTTGCGTTTGCTTGGGTATCACATAAGCAACGTTGGTATTGATACTGATTTCATGCAAGATACACAATGTATGCCATACCAGTGTTAAGAAACTCTGGCAAGTGGATGGGTATGATTGGAGGACTTTTGATTCATTGTTCAATCTTGAAGTCGTATTGGAGAAGTGGCCTGCACATGCCTATTGGTTGCCATTGGATGTTATGTTTGATCCTCATTGCTTCTGTGTATGACTTGGGCTTGCAGAATTATATAAAACTAGTTTATAATTATTTAATTCTATAAATGTTATTTAATCCATCCTTGATTATGTCAAGTGCTGCAAAGATTAACACTATCTGAACAAATATCTAGTGGATAAAAGTAATTTCCTCATATCAAGCAAAAGTTAGTTCGTCAAACATAATTTTTAAGTAATTTTTCAAATTTTTATTTTTGCTGGAAAAATAATGTTTTTTGAATGACTTTCAAAAATGTAATTACATTGCTATTATGTATTTATATAGATTTCTAATTTGCACATATTTTTTCATTATTAAAATTTTTAATAATGAAATAAGATATATATAAAATACAGATTGTGGATAAGATATATATAAAACATAGATTTTCCCATTTTAACCACTTTTAAGTATACTTGAATGACAGTAATTGCTTTCACAATGGCTGTGCATCCATTTCCAAAAGTTTCATCATCCCAAACAAAACTCTTTATCCATTAAGCAGTAATGCCCCATGGGTATGATATATTACAATTTATGTAAGTAAATAAATTACATTAGAAGTTACTCAGAAATGCAATTATAAAGTTAAATGTTAATAGCATCCACTATTAGTAATATACTTATGGATTATAGTTAGCGTTACATTTTAAATATTTTATCTTTATAACTTAGTGTAATGCAAGATTATTTTAGAATTTGAGATATTAATAAGGGAGATAGACATTTTGTGAGGACTTTGGTCCCCTTTAAAAATATGTTAAGCCAGCTTAGACACTCCTGAAGATAAACTTTTTTTTCCTGAAGGAGATATGGAAGTTGAAGGTGATGAAAATTGTTGGAAAGTATTTTGACAGGGAAAGCCAACTGGCTCCTCTAAGACTTAATGGAGGCACAGTTTGGGTTCCTCTATGCCTTTTTCACCAAATCTCTTTCAGAATCCAAGAGCGTACTTTATTTATTTATTTTTATTTTTTTAAAGATTTTATTTATCCATTCATTTATCCCCCCCCTGCTGCTTGTGCTCGCTGGGTCAGCCAACCACGCCGTGGGGGCGGGCTTGCCTTCACCAGGAGGCCCCGTGAACCGAACCCGGGGCCTCCCATATGGTAAACGGGAGCCCAACTGATTGAGCCACAGCCGCTTCCCAAGAGCGTACTTTAGAACAGATCCACTGACAGTTCTGTTTCCCCTAACTTAACCAAATCCCTGTTTAGCTATTTTATGTTTTATGGTACATTTTATGTATCACTTAGTTCTGTATTATATTTATGTCTGGGTATGAATTGTCCAGTGAAGAATTACATCATTAGAACCCATTCTTGACACCTCTTTATAAACCCTAGTTTGCTCTTCAAGCAATTTATAAACCATTTTATTGAAGATTTTTCTAGAAACATTTCACTTTTAAAAACACCTTATTTTATTTTATTTTTTATTTCACTTTTTTTTAAATTGTAGAAGTTGTAGGTTTACAGAAAAATGCACGCATAAAATACAGGGTTCCCAGATACCACCCTATTTTTTTTTTTTTCTATATTCAACTTCTTTAGGAACTGCCAAACAGCCCTCCACAGTGACTGTACACTTCTGCATTCCCACCAACAGTGAATAAGTGTTCCTATATCTCCACATCCTCTCCAACACTTGTAGTTCTCTCTGTCTTTTTAATAATGGTCATTCTGATAGGTGTGAAATGATATCTCATCGTATTTTTGATTTGCATTTCCCTAATCATTAGTGATGCTGAACTTTTTCATGTGTTTTTTTGCCATTTGTGTTTCTTTGGACAAATGTCTATTCAAGTTTTTTGTCCATTTTTTAATTGGGTTGGTTGCCTTTTTATTGTTGAATTGCAGTAACTTTATACTTCCTGGATATTTAACTCTTACCTGACATGTGATTTCCAAATATTTTCTCCCATTGAGTCAACTGCCTTGTCACCCTTTTCAAGAAACCACGTACTACAAGGTCTTGAAGATGTTTCCCTACATTTTCTTCTAGCTGGCTTTTATATTTAGATCTTTGATCAATTTTGAGTTGATTCTTGTATAGGGGGTGAGATAGGGGTCCTCTTCCATTCTTCTGGTTATAGATATCCAAGTTCTCCCAGCGCCATTTGTTGAAGAGACTGTTTTGTCCCGTTAACATGGAATTGGTAGGTTTGTCAAAAACCAGTTGACCGTATAGGTGAGGGTTTATTTCTGAATTCTCAATTCTATTCCACTGATTGATGTATCTTTCTTTATGCCAGTATCATGCTGTTTTGACCACTGTAGCTTTGTAATATGTTTCAAGGTCAGGCAGAGAAATTCCTTCCGCATTGCTCTTCTTTTTTAGAATGCTTTTGGCTATTCATGTGCACTTTCCTGTCCAAATGAATTTGGTAATTGCCTTTTCCAATTCTGTAAAGTAGGCTGTTGGAATTTTGATTGGTATTGCAAATTCAATCTGTAAATCAGTTTAGGTAAGAGTGACATCTTCATGGTATTTATTCTTCCAATCCATGAAAATGGAATGTCTTTCCATTTGTTTGGGTCTTTTGAAAAAAACTTTTAGCATTGTTTTGTAGAAAAACACCATTCTTAACATCTTAAACTTTTCCTAATTACTGAGAGATTATGAATATTCATTTTTGTGTAGTGATCTAATATGGTGGTCCTCTCAACGGCTCTGGATGTGGTAGGGGAATCTTGTATTTACTCTTAATGACTTAGGCTATATGATGCTTTTATATTTATCTTCTCACATTTCTTCAGTGGTGGTTCTTCGCATTAAACATTTTTTTCACAGTTCATTGAGGTGCTTTCTCCCTTTCCCTTCTCTCCCATCTAGCTTCTAAACATTAATTTGCAGTAGACTGGGAAGAATTTAAACAAGCTTTCCTGGAAAAAATAACCACCTGAATAAAATTTCAAAACTTATTTTACTCACAATTTTGATTTTTAGACTCCTGAGTTAGGCTTTAAGAGTCATTTCCTTCTGAGAAGAAAATGACCCTTTGCAATACTGTGCATTATGCAAAAGAGATTTTTTTTTGTTTTATTTTTCTTCCTACTTCATAAAATATAATGCTTAAGAAAGCCATAGATAATAAGCCTTGATATCCCCCAGATAAGCCAAAAAATATTAAAGTTATGTTAAATTTGATCACGGCTGATGAACAAGATGGGATAAATACTTGGTAACAGTTGAAGGAAAATAAAGTATGTGGTTGAAATTTCTGGAAATCTGACAGTTTGGATAAGTGAGATGTGACTGCAATGTGTCCTAGAGTAGGTTTATTTTCTGGCTGTCTAGTCAGTCTTCACCTTACCTGGGATAGCAAAAATTGCCTGAAAGATGTAGTACCATACATAGTTTTCTAGTAACTTTAGATGGGTAAGACTAGTTGGTGGTCATCTCCTCTCTGTTATGGGAGAGAGGAATTTGTCTAGTATGGATGATGAAGATAGTACCCCATTTTAGAGAACAGAAAATTGACATGGTTTTATTACATGCATATATTTAAGTCATAAAAGAAGCCTAATGGAATATGGAAGAGATGATATTTTATCAGTAATTGAAGATTCTCATTACTTTATAGGTTAAATGAAAATGGAATTACTATTAGTAACTTGATTAACTTTTTAGTATTCTTAAGTGCTGAAATTGTGTGCAGTAACACTTAAAATTATGCTTCAGAGGTATTTTTATCTTATAATTAATTTCTAATATAATGGTTGTTTTACCAAATTCATGTAATAATGAATTTTTTCATGATCTTGGGTGATTAAGTCAGGAAAATATAAAATTGAGTTGCCCAGGCTGTTTATTGCCTTGATACAGAAATGTTTAATTTAAAATACCTCAGTAGGGTCAGATTTTGGAATTTTAAAAATTATTTCAAAATTAGAATTACCTAAAACTCAGTTGCTTGAAAAGGATAATTCAAATTTATTTTGGGATAGGATAAGAAAATATGTGTGTTGTCAGCTATGCTATAATCAAATTTTATCTGGTAATTGAAGTTGCCAGTGTCATAGATAAGCAAAATTAATAAAATACCATTTGTAATATATTTGGAATTTGAGGACTTTATTATTGGTTTAAGCTCATATTGAAATTATTTTTATATTCCCTTAGCACATTGTAACAGAAGTTGGATAACTTAGAAATGGTGTAAGGGGTAAAGGAAAGTGCAGGCTTAAATTTTTAAAATAGAGAATAAGCAAAATGCTGATCTATTTGTATCTAATATCAAGTTATGTCCAAAACGTGAACCATCACCATTAAGAACAGCCTAAGATTTATATTATGAAAATACCATCATAAAATAGAACTTCTCTATCCACCATTATTCTCTTTAGAAGAATCATTTTTTTAAAATTACAGTAAATATGGATAAAACTTAGGATTTACATCTTCTAAAGTTGCATACTTTTAACAGAAGACATTTTATCTTGAGATTGCACTGAACTTCTCAGTATAAAATAAACTACTTATTTATAAACAAAACCCCATTCATCATAAATATGGTTTTAATTAAATAAAACTCAAATCTGGTTATTTTGGAAGAACCTAATTACTATTGTTTTTGAACACAAGAATTTCTTTTACTGGGAATTTAAAAGCTCTGTTACTGAAATATTATTACAGGATTGTTTTTGTATGCTTTAATTCTTCTGAAAATGATTTAGATGTAAACATTTTATTGTGCTATTTTAAGTATTTCTTCAAATGCAGCAAGCATGCTTTATTGCCTCTGAGTGGCTGTGAAGGAAAGAGATGAAAGATTAGTAATCCTGTTTTGAATTATTAAATTATGGAAAACACAGACATGAATACAGTTGATTATTAATTGAAATGTGACAAACACTGTGAAATAATGGTACAAAGTCTTAGAAAAGTGTGAGTAAACTTAAAAAAGGAAAGAAGGGAGGACTTACTGAAGGGAATTCCATTTGAATTTGGCTTTGAAGGATGATAGGCGTTTTGTAAAAATGGAATAGGATAAGGAACAGCATGAATAGATTCAAGGAGGTGGATTTTGGGGTGGTGGTGATAAGTTATAGTTGAGAGAATGTCTTGGGGAATTAGGACATAAGTTTATCAACATTTAAAAACAGTTTGTGACTACAGGAGTCTATACGATACATTGCTGGAGAAATGAGATTATTTTGGGCTGCAGTATTGCTAGATTGTACCATGAAAGATAGGTTGACTTGAATAGAAGCAGTAATAGAGAAAAGCTCAGTTCAGAATGGGGAAGCAGAATAAGAAAAGGGTTGGAGCCGAGAATGAACATTTTATTCGCTATTTGAGGGCTTATTGTTTTCTAGTACACTACTAAGGAGAATATCTGAAATAGATACAATTTGTCCCTTTCCCTTATTAATCTTTTCATGGAAAGATAAGAATGCGTATGTTTTGCTATAAAAGGGGTTAAGAGTGGCAAAAGAAAATTTAGGAGAAGGGGGTCTGCCTAGAGGTCTGTCGAGGACCTTTAGGGGAAAAGAATAGTTAAGACTCCATGAGTATTAAATTTAAACTGAAGCATGTCGTATGTAGACCTGCACAGAAGGGAGCATGAAGGGTAGCCCAGGCTGCAGGAAGAATAGGCAAAGGGATTAAGCATGCATTCAGTTTGTTTAGTGTGTGGTCTGGGGAAGGCTGGAAATGATCTAGATTCTTACAGGCCTGACTGCCAACCTGAGATGTGTTTTAAGATTAATTTGGTATGTAGGATGGGTTAGAGAGGGAGAAGATGTGAGGAGCAAAGCCAGTAAGGGCTAATCTAAATCTAGGTAAATCTATTCTAAATAGAAGCAGTAGGAATGTTGAGAAATATGAGATTAGGGAGATTAGCTTCCAGAGCAGGAAAGGGGTCTGTATGTATGTGTTGGGGACCTGGGAAGCTAATGTCATTAAGTAAAGGGAACAGAAGAGGAGCAGGCATGTTCAGAAAACAGGAAACTTGGCTGGAATAAAAAGTCCATGTTTGGAAGTAATTGAAGAAGCATTTAAAGAAGTGGATCAGGACCACATTATGGAAAATCTTGAATACCACTCTAATTATAACTGCTGCTGCTTCCAGGCTTTTCTCAGAAGCTTATGCTCTTTAAAAACTTGCTCTTCATCATTCTTTAAGCAAAGATCTAGAGCACTGAAATTTCTTCATGGTGGTGCTATGGCAGGTATGCAGAAATATTTCAGTAAAAATAAAGTGTTTTATTGAAGCAAGTAAAACCTACATTTATTGTGGGAAGTGGGAAGCCATTCTGAAGCAAAAAGCACTGGTAGTGCTTCCAAGAGAATCCTTTGGGCTTTCCAGTTCGGTATTCTATTATGAATTTTAAAAGTCTGTACTGTACACCAAAGAAGTATTACATAAAAAGCAGGTTGAAATAAAAATCAAACCTGAACATGGAAAAAAAAAAAAAAAAACTTGTGCAAATATATTCAGTTTTAAAATCAATATAGGGGGAAGTGGCTGTGGCTCAATCAGCAGGGCTCCCGTTTACCATATGGGAGGCCCCGGGTTCGGTTCCCGGGGCCTCCTGGTGAAGGCAAGCCCGCCCGCACGGCGTGGTTAGCTGACCAAGCGAGGACAAGGAGCAAGGGGGGGATGAATGAATAAATAAATAAAATCTTTAAAAAATAAAATCAATATAGGAAAAGAATGTCTTAGGAAGAAAAATTAAAAATACTTAACAATTAAGACATTCAAAGGGGTGAGTAAGAATGGTTTTCCTGGGTAACATCAGAATGGTTGAAATATTTCATGATAGTTACTGAAACTGGTTTTTTTAAAAGTTAGACTATTTTTCTTTGCTTCTGTAAGATACAAATTTTGGTTTAGAAAATGACAGATGTTTGCTATAGGCCAATAATAGGGAACACTTTGGAAACCAATTAAATATCACAAGTAACTCACCCTCTCTCCCTGAGGAACCTGCAACAGTCTCCAATTCCGGATTTTCTAACAGTAGAAATTATCTGAGGTAAAAGGTACACCCTTCCCTCATATAAACCTGAGTTAAAAGAAACAGTGCTGATTTGTCGCTAATTTTTTGCTTGTCTGCTTAACCCCAAACTGTTGGGTCTTAGTTGTCAACAAAATTTTAAATAAAGATGTGGTTTAGAAGAGAGGGAGCAATGATTGGGAAGGATGGAGGCAGTAGATGAGAAAATCAAGGGGAGAGATCTTTTATCAACTCTTCTTTTCCTCTGAAGTGAAAAGGCTTTACTATTTCTTTTTTTTTTTTTTCTTTTAAAGATTTCATTTATCCATTCACTTTTCCCCCCCCCTGCTGCTTGCGCTCACCGGGTCAGCCAACGACGCCGTGCGGGCGGGCCCGCCCCCACCAGGAGGCCCCGGGAACCGAACCCGGGGCCCCCCACATGGCAAACGGGAGCCCCACTGATTGAGCCACAGCCGCTTCCCAGGGCTTTACTATTTCTAACCAGGATGTAAAAATACTACTCAGTGAAAAATTCAGACAACATAGAGTATTATAAAAGATTTTGAAAATCCTCTCAGTTTAGTACCCAGAGTTAATGGTATATAGCCTCAGTCTTGTAGATTTTATAGCTACTTATTTGTTTTCACTGAAAAAGGATCATTCTTCTTGTTTGAGAACTCTACTTTTCAGTTTAAAGTATGGTATTCTGATTTGCCCTTGGGTGGCCAAAAAGGAACTACTCTCCTTTTATGGTATAAGGGACACCTGCATAATGTTGTCCAACTTTTCTCTATTCACTAGTGTAAATAAACTAATCTTTGTTCATTATTTTCTCCTTTGCTGTTTGGCCAAGGAGTAAGTGAAGTAATAATTGCCAGCACATTTGTTTTAAAATTTATATCCCTTTGGCATTTAAGGATTTACAGTAGTTAATTATAAATTACTGAATTGCATGTGCTATATATACCTTAATTCTGAGATCTTTTACTGTAGAAACTTTACTTTTATGGAGGAAGGAATCATCCTATATTCAAGAGTTCCCTTACAAATATATGCCATAATTTTCCACTGAAAAGTCAAAGTTTGAGAAAGTCAAGGATAGATTTTTCTCTTGAGATTTACAGAATGATGGTTCTGTAACATTTGGGGAGTCGGCTGTGCTCTTCCCATGGCAGTGTTCTTATAACCATTTAATCATAATGCCTGGGCAATATTTAAAATAAGGACTTGTTTTAAAAAGGAAAAGGGTTGACTCTCAGTTGATTCTTTCATATCGCATGTAAAAAAGATCAGGCTCAATTCCTTAAGTTCCCTGGAAAATATGTTTTGCCTTTCCAGTAATAATTAAATCCCTTAAGAATTGAACTTCTACCCAAAATAAAAGATTATTTTGGTTTTTGTTAACATTTTACTTATTCCTGGACTTATTAATATACCACATACTAATGCCTGTTTCAGCTATAAAATTCTTCTGCCAACTTTGTCTCAAATTTGTATTTTCAAATAATTACAAATGTACAGGAAGTTGCACACAAAAAAATATACAGGGAGGTTCCACATACCCTTCAATTTCCAAATCCAGAAAATTGATATTGGAACAATCAATGAAGTTTATTTACATTTCTGCAATTTTACACGCACTTTATATGCACTTATTTGTGTGTGCATATATATACAGTTTTATGCTATTTTATCACCTGTAGATTTGTGTAACCACAATTAAGGTACAGAATTGTTCCACCACAGGGCTTCTTTTATATTCACATTCCTCTTACCTCCATCCCCAACCCTGAAAGCCATTTCTCCATGTTCTCCATTTCTGCAGTTTTGTTATTTCAAGAATGTTCTAAACAAATGGAATCATACACTATGTAACCATTTGAGATTGGTGTTTTTTTAATGAGCAGAATTCTTGAGATCCATCAAAATCGCATGTAACAATACTTTCTTATTGCTGCATAGTATTTCATGGTATGAATACACTAGTTTATTCATTTACCAAAGGATATTTGGGTTCTTTTCAGTTTGGGCTATTACAAATGAAGCTGCTGTTAACATTTGTGTACAGGTTTTCACATGAACATAAGTTTTCATTTCTCTGGGGTAAACAAACATCCACAAGTGCAATTTCTGGGTTGTATGGTAGGTGCATATTCAGTTTTATGAGAAACTACCAAAATATTTTGCAGAGTTGCTGTACATTTCAAATTCCCACTAACAAGGTTTGATCCAGTTTCTCTGCGTTTTTGCCAGCATTTGGTGGTGGTACTATTTTTATTTTAGCCATTCTGGTAGGTGCATAGTGATTTTGCATTATAGTTTTAACTTGCATTTCCCTAATGGCTAATGATGTTGAACATCTCTCCATACTCACTTGCCATCCAAATATACCCTTCATTGAAATATCTGTTCATGTCATTAGCCTGTTTTTATATTGAATTGTTTACTGTAGAGTTGTTTATAGTCTAGAAATTAGTCCTTTGTTGAATATGTGGTTTGTATATGCTTTTTCCAAAATCTGTAGCTTATTTCATCCTTTTAACAAGGTTGTTCACAGAACAATTTTTTTAAAAATTTTGATGAGATCCAGTTTATCATTTTTCCTTTTTATGGGTCATGCTTTTGGTGTCAAGTCTAAAAAACCTTTTGCTTAGCTCTAGGTCCTCAAGATTTTCTCATTTTTTTTCCAAAACGTTTTATAGTTTTTTGTTTTTTTTTTTAACATTCATGTTTTTCTTTTTTAATGCATATGGTTGGCCAGTTACTCCAGGACTATTTGTTTACAAAGCTATAGTTTTCTCCATTGAGTTGCTTTTGCACCTTTGTCAAAAACCAGTTGGGCCACCAGGCTTCGGGCTCCCACGCCCAGTGGGACATAAATTAAAAAGTAGTGTATGGGAAGCGGCTGTGGCTCAATCGGTGGGGCTCCCGTTTGTCATGTGGGAGGCCCCGGGTTCGGTTCCCGAGGCCTCCTGGTGAGGGCAGGCCTGCCTGCACGGCGTGGTTGGCTGACCCAGCGAGCACAAGCAGCAAGGGGGGGATAAATGAATAAATAAATAAAATCTTAAAAAAAAAAAAAAAAAAAGTGTAAAAAAATCTGTTGGGTGTATTTGTTTTGTTCAATTTCTCTATTGAATAGAATTTTAGAATTTCTATTCTGTTCCAATGATCTGTATGTCCCTCTGTCAATACTACATCATCCTTAATTACTGTTGCTATATAGTGTTACTTACTGTAGCAATAAGTTAGCCTTTCTTCAGGTAGAATGATTTCCCCCACTTTCTTTTCAAAATTGTCTTTGCTGTCCTTGGATCTTTGCCTTTCCATATACATTTTAGAAATAGGCTTTGTCTAGGTCTACAAAAACTTTGCTAGGATTTTGATAGGAATTGTGTTAAATTTAGAGATTAATTTGGGAAAAATGGACTTTCTTTTTTTTTTTTTTTTAATACACTATGCTGAGCCTTCCAATCCATGAACATGGTATTTACTTAGGTCTTTTTAAATTTCATCAGCATTTTATAATTTTCAGCGTCCAGATTCTATAAGTTTTGTTAGAATTCATTTTCCTTAAGAGTAACTGTAAATAGTATTTTGTTTTTAATTTTGGTTTCAACTTATTTTTAAACATCAAGCAAGAATCTAGCAAAACAACTCTAAAATGTGATTTCAAGCTCTGGCCTTTTTCAGCTTTCTCCTCCAAATGACATTATTGGGCCTTTAGAATTGAAATAAAAGTAAGGTTAGGTTTTGTCCAATCTCCTATTTCATATCTAATGTTGAAATAATCCTTTTACATCTGATCATTGTTGCCACTTGAAAGCTTCCAGGACTGTGAAGTAGTACTTATAAGGTAGTTTACAAATAAACTTCATTTTACTAAAAAAAAAAAAAAGTTTATTTCAATGTTGGGTAACTGATACTCTTCATGTTACTACTTTCTTATGTTCTCTTAGTCTACTTGTGGAAGGCAATCTTATCAAAACCTTGTTGGAACAAAATGCAAGTACTAAAATGGCAGGTTTTTTTTTTTTTCTTTTTAAATTGTCACATTTTGATGCTATTGATTCAGTCAGTGAAGACTTCCAGGTCTTTTCCTTGCCCAGCATTTTCTCACCTTTCAGATGCAGGGATCCAAAGTCCATGTCAGTGTGACCTCTCATATCATCATCCCAACTCTGGACTCTTTAGTGTCATTCCCTCAGCTTCTAATGACATTAGCTTTCCAGAAACCTAGACATCTGGAAGTGATGGGAGTGCAAAAGCAGAAAAGAAGCTTATGGAATTCTACCAGTTTGTGGGGAGGAGTGGCCTATCTAGATGGTATGAAGGAAATGACCAATAATATATCAACACACACCAAGCATGGTACTTTCTTGTATTCTACAAATGAAGAAATTGGTTCAAAGGAGTTTTGATTTCCCATGATTAACCAACTAGCAAAAATTCCAACAATAATTGACATCAGAATCCCATATGGTGTTAAAAATTAAGATTCCTGAGCCATACTCCAGACCTAATGAGTCACTCCTAGTGGGGTGGATGGTGGAACAAGCTTCCTGGGTGCTTATTCCAAACTTTGAGAAGTGATGATCTTCTGAGCACCTTTCAAGTACAATGCATATTTATAAACAAATGAATAAAATATGTATATAAACAAAACTTCAATGTAGATTTCAAATAAAATGAAGGAATAGAAAGCCTGGGTTTTCAAATGGAGGGGAGAGCCCATTTAGTTAGATGATCAATGAAGGCTTTAAGGAGGAGATGGCATTTACAACAATTGGTAGATAAATAAGATTTTCCTTAATAGTAATTTCATTATATTACATATATACTTGGCTCTATTTATTTTTCACTGTTCATTTAATATGGTTGCTCAAGATTATAGAGCAATTTGAGGAAGAATGGTTGCATGTTGTTACACTTCAGATGAAAAACCATTAAAGTTTCAGATAAAGAATTTTCATTTGGGGAGACATAACTATAGGTTTTTAAAAATTATTTTTCAATTAAAGGCAACAATTTTTTAAAAAGGGTAATGCTTAATATTACAGTTCAATTTGTAATTTATTTTAATGATATTTCTTGATATTCATGAAAGAAGAGGACATCATTAATGATCCAAAAGCAAATCAGATTGACAGTATAGGCCTTAGTAAAATATTGTAGTATTTTGAAAGTGTATATAATTAAAGACAAAATCAGATGTTAAGTGATAAATAGCTTGCTTAATTTTAACATAATTTTAATTGAGAAACTGAATACTGACATTTTAAAAGAGCATTAAGCAGATAAAACAATATGCCTTTAAAATGTTAAAAGAATTTTATTTGCAAATTTAACTTTTTTTGTTAATACAGGTAACATGCTTCTTAAATAATCTCATTCTTTTCACTTTGTGTCTAAAAAAATAAAATTTTCTTTAACATTCCTAAGTTCTTTCTAAATAATAAGGAAAACATTCCTAAGTTTTCTAAATAAAGCCATTAAGTATTTTTATATGGTAAAATATAATTGAGTCATATGGTTACAATAAGTGGCATAAATCATGTATGTGGATGAGACAAATTCAATGTCAACGTCAAAATCAGAGTACTGTACAGTAATGAGCCATACATAAGAGGTAGAATTCATAATCACAGTTTTTAAAAAAAATTGCAGTAGTTAATATCTGTACCCTGCTTTATTAGTTATGGTACTATAGTTAAATTTGCTTCTCGTTACAAATTTAGCAGTGGGGAAAGGGAGGATTCTTCACAGGCAATGATCACATATTGGCCCATGTTTTGCATATGTTAAACAATACACCTGGTACATTTTCTTAGTTAATAAGGTAATCAAGCATACACAGAGTTTTTAAAAAGTCTCAGGGTAGGGAATCTAAACTTCTATTCTTCTCCCAAGGGATTAAGAAGAGAAATACATCTTTTTTGTACCCGTCTTGGTAGAAATGAAACCACTATATCTCTGGATATCATTATCACTTATCAAGAATTCCAGCAGCACTAACCTACCAATGGATTCTATACCCAATTTATAAGTTGGTTGTTTCTAACTCATGATATATTTTGTCATATACAATATTACAAATGGGTATAAACTAATCTATTTAATTGATGTAGCTAAATTCTAGTACTTGAGTAAGAGTACATTAATGTAGCTAAATTACTAGTACTTACTAGTAAGCTAGGATGACAGAGACCGTCTATGTATATACGTAATTCACATATTGGGTGTTCATAACTTGCAACTCTGGATTTCCAATCCTTATTTTGAAGTCAATAAATAAAGGGATCAGAAAAGATATTTATGAAAGTTATAATAAAAATGGAAATAAGTTGACTCAGTGCTAAAACTTAGAGGGCAACTTAAGTTTCATATGTACCTCAATACTTTAAAAAGATAATTTAAAACAGTATGAAGTAATTGCAAAAAACAAAACCCACAGCCAAATACATAGTTTCTTCCAGTTAACTGGAAATTGATTTCCTATACTTTATATTAGGATTGGATCGTTATGATGAACCAATCAGACTGCAGACATTTATTTATAGTTCTGTTTCAGTGAGCTTTATATTTTGATCAGGTACTCTTAACTTGATCTAAACTCCTTTTTATTTTTTTCTGATCATTTTGAGAGCTAAGGAAAGAAGATATTTATGTTAGGCCCAGATTATTTTAGCAATATTTCCTTCCCAACTGACAAGTTAGTAGTCATGTCAAAACTAACACAGCACTGTTGGCAGGTAATATAAAAATAAGATTATTTCCCCTCACATTTCATTTAAAAATTCTATACCTTAGTTAAGAACTAGACAATGTTTGTGTCCTCATGGAGACTGAATAATCTTTGATGATATTCTTGACTTCAAAGAAAATTTGTCATAATTTTAATAAGGAAAGTATGACTATGCACTTTAAAAAATAATCAAAATGTTAACTATGGGGAATGTAGGCTTAGTATTTAAAACTAATACTTTTTACTAATATTTTACATTGAAATATAGTATTTGGTTATAAAACTCTCAAAAATGTTACTGTTTTTCAAACTTTTTCAAAGCTATTCATCTATTTACATTATAGGAGAGGTGCATATGTAAAGAAAAGTTGAGCCTTTGTTTTCTAGACATAGTCAATCCATAATTAGGTAATTATCAGATGAGATTTATAACAACATATTGGAAACTTCTACAATTAATTTATAATTGCCACATTTATAAGAAAAAACTTTAAAAATAGATTGTTTTGAGTTGCATTGAGGCCCAACATTCATTTGTTTAAAACAACTATGGCATTTGTAAAACTTTTTCAGACTTAAGAAAACGCAGTAAGTTATATGGTTTCTTCATTCAATTATATCTATGCTCTTGAAAATATTTCTATTATACACTTAAGTAATGCTGGGTCAGTAAGATTACTTGCACAGATGAAAGTGAAGACTTCACTTTCACATTAAAATTATACTTGCTTCACATGATAATGCCTGAAAATATTTTAGATAAAAACTATTAATGGACTTGACTGTAACAGTTTTACTGCATTTTTCCACCTATGTTTTTCAATGTCAATGTTTTAGTTTGGAGTTTTAAGTTCTACTTTTTCTCTTATCTTCAAATAGACTCTTCAGCATATAAACTTGAATGGCTGACACCACCACCATGACCACTAAATTAACCATAGACCAGAAATTGACTCTATCAAAGTTGCTTTCTTGTATATTTCGATCACGAGCTTCAAATGCTCTAAGCAGAGTTTGGATATGACCACTTTTGCTTAGTCTGGACTTGATGCTATTGATGGATTCCTGGAGATAAATAAAATAATTTTATTATAAAAGAATGCTCAGTTATTTTAAGTTAATATTAAAACATGCTTCACAGTACCCAGATAGTCATGTTAGTTTTATATCCAAACACAATTTTAGAAGATAGGGTACACAATTCAATTAAAGGACAGATACAACTTAGATTTTCTAAAGATCCTCTGCAAGGTTCTGTAATAGTTCTGATATTTTTAAATTATTGTTTTGAGTTCTTTAACAAAAGAACAAAGCTACTCTTAATGGAAAGCGGATAATAGGAAAATATATTTGAATGGATAGTGCCAGGAATTTTTACATGCATTATTATTTTCTAAGCCTTCATAACTATTAGAAAATGATTGTTTTTAAAAACCCGACAGATAATTTTTACATTATATGTTTATAATTCTCATCTTTGAATTTCAGTCTGGTTCAATTTAATATCTAGTGAAACACTTAATGTTTTTACATCACAAAGTAGTGAAATGAGAAAATATTTCAATTTTAGCTGTGCAGACTATACATCCAAACATGTAACTTATTTATAATACAAAAATAATGTTCCAAGATCACATAAGACAAACTTCCCAACATGCATTCTAAGTTGCACATCTTTTCAGGAAACTTTTTATAATAAGGTCCTTCTGATATAAGGGATTTGAAAACTATAAAATAATTATATGAATTTAAGGTGAAATTACGGTGAGATCTGAAATAATGTCAAAATATGGTAAAAGTAAGAAAATAGTCACCGTGCTTAAAATCCTCATTTAAGCAAAATATACTCAAAATTTCAGCCTGCTCTATTAAGTCTACAAAAGTACAGCATGTAATATTTATCACAGCATATTTACAAGGCTATGGTAATCTAGTACTGTAAATATTGTCCAGGAAAATAATGAATTGCAATTTTTATCCCCAAATAAACTTATAACCATTCACAGTTCATTTCAATATCATTAGGATAACAAATATAAAATTATTTATTTGAGTTTGTGGTTGTGATCCAATCTTTTGGGGAGTAAATGGAAAAAGTGTCTGACAGATTTTATTTTTCTTAAAAAAGATCTATAAGTGAAACACTTCCTTAAAAAACATTAAAAAAAAATCTATAAATATTTTATGCCACATTTAAATATGAATGAAGTCAATCTTTTGAGAATAGTAAATAATGCAGTGAAATACTGATAAGAATCTTAGGTGCGTGAATTTTGTTTTTGCTGATAGAATAATTTTAAAATGAAAGGATATATTAATGTGATTGAAAGTGTTAAAATGTGTGGGAGGAAGACTGGACTAGGAGTGAAACTATGGGCACATCATTTACATTTTAGGCCAGTTCCCTCTGTATAATATGGAGACGAAAGGGAAAATGAGGAAGGCTGAAGCTGGACTGAAAGATAGTTCCATTTTAGAACTGAAAGAAAACTTGGCTAAGTTTAACATACATATGAACTCTCAGATGTCATAGTAAAATTCAAGTCAAACTTAATCGTTTCAGTTATATTCATAATTATACCAATGGCAAAGGTAAGAAAACATTTATTGTGTACCAGGCACTGTTTAAAGCACATACAGCTATATATATAAATAACATTTTTGTAAGCAAATGCACATATATGCATATATATTTATATATCATCTTGCAAATGTTGGTATGTATTGTGAAAATTTTGATTTTTACCCACAATAAAAACAAAACAAAACAAAACAAAAACTGCAAAAAAAAAAAAAAAAAAATTAAATAAAGCACATACATGTTATATCGCATTTTATCCTTACCATAACTCGAGAGGTATTATCTCCATTTTGCAGGTTAGGAAACCAAGGCTCAGAGAGCTCAGTAACTAAGGAATTTCACATATGATATATGGTAATATTTCAACTTCTTAAGCTAACTGATGTACAATATGTCTGTTCTGCTAATTTGATAGTTGCTTCCCTAAGAAATCTCAAATTATCAAAATACCACATTAAAAAAATGTTCAGGTTATGAGAGTATAATTAGAGGTTAGAAAGTTTCAACTTAGAATAACCAAATTATTTCTTCTGTAGGAATTTCTATAATACAGATATATATATGCAGACATCATTAAATAAATTCTAAACATATGATAATGTCTACCTTTGGCTGAAGAGTAATAACCTTTATCACTGGCAGAAATATTAGCAAATAAGTTCTTAAACAGGCTCATCACCTTCCATATGCACATTTACAATAAACAAAACATAAAGCAATTCAAGCAAAGCTGTGTTGGGATGTGCAAATGTGTACTGCTAGTTTCTAATAACTTCTAAGTCTGATCAGGGTAATGTAAAGAGTGTTCCCAAATTAATCAAGTAATATAAAATTCCTTATTAAAAACTATACTGTGCAAAAAATGCAGTATTTTTCCCACAGTACATCTCAAGTGTTTCCAAATTAGTTTTATTATACCAGGTATAAATATGCTCTATATCATTACATTCATCTGTTTGTAAACATTTTAAGAGAGTTTTATATTTAAGAGCCTGTGCTCAGATTCTAGTTTGCCTCCCTCTGGTTATGTTAATCTCCTTAAGCCTCACTTTCCTCATTGGAAAAGAGATGATAATCTTCTCACAGAGTTAAGTAAGGACTAGATGAGATAATGCAGACAAAATGTTTAGCTCAGTGCCTAGCACACTGTAAGCCCTGAGGATGTTAATGATTGTTATTATTTTATTAAAAGACCATACTGACCAGGATGTCTTCTAGTTTCATATCCAACATATCTGTGCCAGTAATATATTTCTTCCAATCTTCTTGTTCTTTTTCCTGTTCTCCCATATTATCCAGGATTAATTCAAAGAAAATCACCTTCTCAGAAATGGTGCTGAATGTATTGTCAAAGCAGAACATGTAGTCACCAACTTCAGTCTCTATCCTGTATTTTAAAAAGTATGTATCTTCAGTTATCTGTATTTCTATTTGGGGATCAAAGGAAAACCAAGTGTAGGTAAAAGAAATAACATGGTTTATAATAACTGGAACGCTTACTGATATAAGGACTTACTTCCTTAGTTGAGCTTAATCTGTAAACTGAGTTTTGTTTTCAAAAGCAGTGCTGGATTATACTAAGTGCTTTCTTCTAGGCCTCTTATACCAACTAAACACATCTTTGTAATGCAGTTTACAAAGGTTAGGGATGAAGTCTGTGGCCCACAACCAGAGTTTTACTCTTAGTGATATCACCTTTACTGAATAAATGCCATGCTCATTTAAACTGTACTTATGACCCTGGTCTCATTAGCCTCTCATTCAAGATAATTGGCCTGGGCAGAGATAATTTAACAGTGGTTTTCTAATATTTTTTTAATAAAGGAACACTTCCACAGGCTAATGACATTTACTACTACTTGCCCCAAACAACAAGAAAACAAACACCACTTCCTAGAATGGATACCAAAACTGGTTTACATTTTATATCAACGAGGTGACAGTTTTTCTTACTGAGTTAATCATTTCACAAATGACTATCAATAACTCTTTAAGACTCTGGTCAAAAACCAACTCAAACAATCTTACAAGGACATGTATTTATAAAATTACCCTGTGTGTGGTGGGGAAAGTGGAAAAAAAATTACCCTGTGAATACCGATTCAAATGATAGATACATATTTAGTCTTTTATTCAGTCACAAAGTAAATTATAAATTGTCTTTCTAAAAAATTCAATAGGGAGTGGATATGGCTCAAGCAGTTGAGTGCCTGCTTCCCACATGGCAGATCGAAGGTTTGGTTCCTGGTGTCTCCTAAAAACAACAACAACAAAAAACAAACAGACGAAAAAACCAACTCAGGGGAGCCAATGTGGCTCAGTGGTTCAGTGCCCGCTTCCCACATATGAGGTTCTGGGTCAATCCCTGGCACCTCAAAAAAAAAAAAAAAAAAAAAAAAAAAATCAATATACCTAATGTGTACATTAAATGAATTATCTTGTACCAAGAAAGAAAAGTCAATTTTTTTTATTCCCATGATACTTATATGTTTTGATATATCCAGCAATGTCTAGATATATCAATTGATATGTTAAGCATTGTCTACTTAAATGACTTGACTTCTAAACTTTTCTAGCTGCATTCTAAACTGCTTACCACCCAATTCTTGTCAGTTTATTAAGGATAGCTTCATTTGGAATTGGTGGACTCTCCAAACCAGTGGGAGTTTAGAGTCAGAGTTGCTCTGGGTTAATATTTCTTATCTTTGTGGTCTAGCATTAAATTCTCTTACAAATCTCTAGTATGCTGAAACTTTCACTTTCTTCATTCAGCGTATAAGGTGCAAATTTGAAGCCTTCAGCTCATTCCTTTCTTTTATACCTGTATCTAGCATATTTAGGAACAACCAGCCAACCTTTTAACTCCACAAAACTCTGTTAAGGTGTCAAAAATACTCTCGCCCAGAGCCATGACTCTTTTTCATTTCTTTAAAAGATTTATTTATTTACTATTATCCATTTTTAACCCTACTGCCCCCACCCGCCCCAGTTTTTGCTGTGTTTGTGTCCATTTGCTGGGCAGTTCTCTGTGTCTGTTTCCTGCCCTCTCTTCTCATCCTTCTCCTCCTGTCTTCTCTGGGATTCGATCCTGGGAACCTCCGATGTGGGAGAGAGGACTCCTACCGCCTGTGCCACCTTAGTTCTTGGTTTTCTGGAGTGTCTCGTCTTGGCTTTCTCGTGTCACTCTCCTGTTACGTCATCATCTTGCTGCGTGGCTCGGCAGGGCCTGACACGCTCACATATGGGGCCTGGCGGCCCACGCGCCTTCTATATTTGTCTTTTATTTTACCAGGAGGTCCCGGGGATCGAACCCAGGTCCCTCCATATGAGAGACGGACGCACAAGCATTTGAGCCACATCCACCCCCTCCATGACTCTTTTAAGCATGAAAGCAACCGTATCCAGTGGTGATATTTTGTCTATCTCTATTGCCAGCTAATGCCATGGACTATCATTGTCATCTTGATTACTGGAAATAAAGTCATTACTGCCTTTGAATCTAATCAGATTAAAGAACCAATTCCATAAAACCCAGAAGCAATTCAGAAATCTCATCCTTAAGATACTGTTTCTCAAGAACCACTCCCGGTACCAAAGCTATATTAGTTAGGGTTCTTTGGTGAAATAGAACCAACAGGAGATATCTTTAAATATTGTGAGATTTTTTTATAAGAATTGTCTCACGTGACTGGGGATGCACGAGTCCAAATTCTGCAGGGCAGTCTGCAAGCCAGGAATTCCTATGTAGGTCTTCAATGAATTCTCCAGGAGAAGCTGGCTGGCTGAAGTAGTGATGGAAATCCTCCTTCTGACTGCTGAAATCATCACTTCTCCTGTTAAAGCCTTCAACTGATTGGATGAGATGTCTCTCATTGTTGAAGGCAATCCCCTCAGTTGATTGTAAATATAATCAGTCATAGGTGCAATCAACTTATTGATGATTTAAGTCCAAGAAATGTCCTCACAGTAACAATCAGGCTAGTGCTTGCTTAACCAAACAACTGAACACTATCATCTGGTCAAGCTGACACATGAACCAACCATCACAATCACCATGTAATGACTACTAACCTTTCAATATTTTTTTCCTATAGTTCACAGTAGATAAAAACACAGTTTAAACTGTGTTTTAGTTTTGTTGTGACTATGGAAGGTTGCTCTAAATGATTCCAGAGTTTTACGTTTAATATGCTAGATCACTTAAATCTTCAGGAGGCTTATATTATTTTCAATAGCCTTCTAAATATATGAGTCTCCTCTTCTAAGCCAATCTCCATCTCTTTTTTTTTTTTTTTTTCCTATTTCAAACTCCTACTTTTTGTCTCAGCATAAGAGATAACTATATGAAGCAACATGATTGGTCTTCTGAGTGTGTGTGTGTGATTGGATTTTAACATATATACTACAAATAACAGCCCTTCATAAGTCATAATTAACACACTGGTTTCACTTATCTCTTTTAATCCTCACCATCACATTCTGAAGTAAGTATATTGTAGGTAAAATGAGATTCAAACAGATTAAGATACTTGCCCATGATCATATAGCCTGTTATAGGCATAGATGAGGCTTTGTTTTTTTTAGTTGATCTTTCTAATACAATTGGTAATGTATTACCAATTTCATGGTCTGTCTGCATTCTTTGCATTCTCCTTAGTCATGATAAATCTTTGTCTTTTGAGGATGTATTTAACCTTTGGAAGAAGCCTGAAGCAAACTCTGGTGAATATGGAGTATAACAATTTTAAAAGGAAACAAAACAAAACAAAACAAAATGCCATCACTATTAAATAACATGACCCACTATTAAATAACATGGGGCATTTCCTGAAGAAAATTTTCTACCATATTTTGATTAATGACATCACTATTACATGTATGACCACTAAATATGACTCTTCTTAAGGACAGCATTCACTTACATCATGTATTTGCAATGTATTATCACCCATAAAGGGGCAAAAAAATCTTAGATAATACAATAGTTTGTGGACCTCCAAAGCTCAGTCCTACAGAACAAAATCTTATTCCTCAGTATTTAATTTCTCTCATTGGATTTTCTTGGGTATCTCATAAACAATGTGAGTTCATGGAAGATACTCAAAATGTACTCAAGATCAGTGCTACAAAGCCATGGTGAATAGATAGCTGCGATTGGAGGGCTTTCTCTGTATTGACTGATTGATTTAGACATCATATTGTAAAAGATGGTCTGTACATGCCTACTGACTGGCATTGCTTCTATTTTGGATTTTGTTTATTTGATTCTCCGTGCTTTTGAGACTTGGGCTTGGAGAAATTTTTTAAAAAGTAGTTTATATTTTATCATTTAATTCTACAAAACTTATTTAAGTAATTAGTAATTGTGCCAAAAGCTGAAAAGTAAAGATGTCAACAATATCTGATTAACTATCTAGGAGCTGGTTAAATTAAGCCTTATTTTCTCATATCAAGCAGAAGTTGAAAGTTAAGTTTACTTCAAACAATTTTTAAGAAATTAATGTAATTTTTTTGCAATAATTTTATATATATATATTTATTTATTTATTTATTTTTTTTTTTACCGGGAGGTCCCAAGGATCGAACTCAGGTCCCTCCATATGGGAGACGGACGCCCAACCATTTGAGCCACATCCGTCCCCCTGCAATAATTTTATATTGCTGGATAATATTTTTGAATGATTTTTAAAAGCTGATTACATTATTATATATTTATATAAGTTGCTAACTTATATATAAAGTTGACATTATATAAGCAAAAAACAACATTAAAACAGAAAATATAGTTATAAAGTTAAGTTTAAAGTTAATCTTAAAAATTATAATTTAACTTTTAACTATATTTAGTCATTCTTAACCGTTTGTTGAATAAAAAGAGTAAGCTTTGTGGTATTTTTAAGTATAAAGCACAGATACATACACAGTACATAAACGGCTATACAGTATATCTGTGGTATTAAAATTTGATGGGGGGTTGATTAGACCAAAAAATGTCTAAAAGGGGTCCATACAGAAGTGAAAATGAAAAAAGGTAGAGAAACACTGACCCAGCCATATGAGCTTCAACATGTTTGTAAAAAACAAAGATTTTTTACTACTTTACAGACATTCTAATATTATTCTCTTTTAAACCTGTGCTGACTACTTTTAGTAGAAAGGAATTTTCTTACTACAAATGATATAAAATATTATCCAAATAAAAACTCATAGATTAAATTTTCCCTTCAAGTGGAACAAAGAGTTAATACAAGTAGTCCAAAATGTAAAATTCTGGTTTAAGTCAGGGTGATATTAATTCTGTTATTTAAAAAAAAATTATATATAATTCCTCATTCTAGGCCATGCTAGACAGATAAATATTTCTTAAGCTATTTAGAGTTCTGTTGGAAGGTATTTTTACTAACTCTAACTTCTAGAAGGACACTAGTTTATTTCAAGACTCAATTAAAAAACAAACAAACAACTATTTTGGTGCCATAACAGATTTTAGTTGCCTTTAAAAAATTAATAAGACAAGATAACAGTTTTACTTAAATCTAATTTTTAGAAACTGGATTTGCAAATTTGAAAAGCCTGGGACAGCTTGGTTTTGGATCCTGGCTTCTCTGTTCACTAGCTGTATAACCTTCAGCAACTTACTTACTGCTCTGTGCTTTGGCATTCTTGTCAATAAAATAATAATAATATCACATACCTCATACAGTGTGGTGAAGAACAAAAATTTATACATATATAGTGATTAGATGAATGGTCTGAAATATCAAAGAACTCAAGGAAGTGAACTGTTCCGAAGTCAATTCTTGTTCTCCAATGACTTAATGAGAGGTAAGGTAATTAATTCCATGCAAGAAAGCAATAATATACCTTTTCCCCCTTTATAGTTAATTTATACATAAAGGCAAGTAGAAAACTGGAGAGAAATAAAAATGATATAAATTCAATATATATTTTATATTCTGAAATTAAAAGATGAACTACATTCTTAGTTCTTATTGCTCATATACCTATCAAAGAGAAAGCATAGTTTATTTCAAGTATCTCAATCTAAATTGATTTAAAATGGCCATTTCTCTATTTTATTTAATAGTTCATACAATTTTTTATTTTTATTTTTTTAAGATTTTATTTTATTTATTCATTTATCCCCTTCCCTTCCCCCCCCACCCCCCCGCTGCCCGTGCTCGCTGGGTCAGCCAACCAGCCGTGCGGGCGGGCCTGCCCCCACCAGGAGGCCCCGGGAACCGAACCCGGGGCCCCCCACATGGCAAACGGGAACCCCACTGATTGAGCCACAGCCGCTTCCCATATACAATTTTTTTTTAGTTCTGCATAGGTGAGAGGACATTTTAAAAAGCATTTTTAGAAAAGAGGATTGTGGGAAGATGGTGACAGACTAACAGGCAGAGCTGAATGCTCTCACAAAAACAGAGGAAGAACCAAAAGCTGTCCGAAGGAAATGCTTTGGGGTCAGCAGACCAGGACAGTGCTACACAACTCCCAGGAGGATGAGGGACAGAGAGAAGCAGAAATGACAAACGTGAGCTACCAAGCCCCCATGGTGGCCAGGAAGGGCTCCCTTCCCCCACCCCCAAGATATTAAGCTGGGGTAAAACCCCTGGCTCACTGTAGCCAACTGAGAGGGGAACAGACATGTTCTTCCCTGTCAGTTGTTTCAAGGGAAAAGGGAGAGGAGGTTGGGGTGCTTTTCTTCAGTGAATTTTGCCAGTAGAGCCCACTATGAATCTCTGATGTGGAGATTCAACACAGGAAAGCCAAGACTTAAACACCTCCATGGAAACGTATGCTGACCAGTGCCATCTGCTGGCCGGTCTGGAAACTGCACATATAAAAACTGTTCACGCTCTCTGTATGCAATCCCTGGGGAGAAAATCTGCACCCCACGAATGAGTTCCTGACCTAATTTTGAAAACTTAAGCTAGGCAATTTTAAAGACTGAGAATAAGGTAAACTAAATATCAAAGAAGAGCTGTGGGGAAAAAAACAATAGGTAAGAGAGAGAAATTAGCCAGGAGAGTAAATACACCAACATATTCAGATGCTTGGACATCAGCAAAAAATTACAAGCCATACTAGGAAACAGGAAGAGATGGTCCAGCCAAAAGAACAAACCAAATATCCTGAAGAGATACAGGATTTAATACAATTAATCAGTGATAATGACACAACTCTCCAAAATCATTACAAAGGATTTAAAGAAAATATGACTAAAGAAATAATGGAGATTAAGAAGACACTGGCAGAGTATAAAGAACAATTTGAAAGCCTGCAAAGAAAAGTAACAGGCTTTATGGGAATGAAAGAAATGATGGACGAAATTAAAAAAACATTAGAGGCACATAAGAGCAGATTTGAATTGCCTGAAGACAGAATTAGTGATTTTGAAGACAGAACATCTGAACTAGAAAACACAGAACAGAAAGAGAAGAGAATGGGAAAAAAATGGAACAGAGTCTAAGAGAATTTAATGACGACAAAAAACTCACAAATATTTGCATTATTGGTGTCCCAGAAGGAGAAAAGAATGAAAAAGGGGCAGAAAGAATATCTGAGGAAATAATGACTGAAAACTCCCCAACTCTTATGAAGGACATAAATATCAATATCCAAGAAGAACAATGCACCCCAAACAGAATAAACTTGAATAGACCTATCCCGAGACATCTACTATTCAGAATGACAAATAACAGAGATAAAGAGAGGATTCTGAAAGGAGCAGGAGAAAAGCAAGGCATCACATACAAGGGAAACTCTGTAAGATAAGTGCCGACCTTTCATCAGAAACCATGAAGGAAAGGAGAAAGTGGTGTGAAGTATTTAAGGTACTGAAAGAGAAAAACTGCCAGCCAAGAAATCTGTATGCAGCAGAGGTGTCCTTCAAAAAGGAGGGTGAGTTCAAAGTCTTCACAGCCAAACCAAAACTGGTAGAATATGTTACCAACTTTGCAGGAGATACTAAAGGGGGTGCTACAGCCTGAAAGGAGAAAACAAGGGCGAGAGATTTGGAGAAGAATGTAGAAATAAAGATTATTAGGAAGGGTAAATTAAAGGATAAGAAGACAGACAACAGAACAATATGACAACAGAGAGCCAAGGAACAAAATGGATGAAGCAATTCAAAGTTTTCAAGTAGCCCTTCACATCTATCCAGTGAACCCTGAAAGGCCTTTTTTGGGCAAGAACACTCCAGGAGGAACAGAAAGTGGCACAGAGGATTAAAAAGAGTGAATCATCAGCAGAAGTAACAGATTTCTCACCAAAGTCAATTCCTGACTATGACTTTGAAAGTGATGAGATTTTTGCTGTTTGTGCAGCTATTGCTGAGAAACAGAAGACAGCTTCAACAAATAAAATAACGGTTATTGTATCTGCTTCTGGGACTGTAGAGACTGTAACTGAGAAGGAAGATGGTGCTTCAATACCAGATGGCTCTGTTTTTATCAAAGCCCAATGAAGGAAAATGCATAGCATGAATTATTTGACTCTGTCTTTTTTGATTATCATTTTAAAGAGTTTTACACAAAGGGACACTTATTCTAGAGAAACAGGGCAAAACTCCTGTTTGTAAGATAAGTTTTTCATATGAAGGATTTAAATCTAAATGGTAGCATTACTGTATAGTGTTTGGACTATGCTTTGATAAGTTATAGTTTATACTTAAGATTACAATTCTGAGCAAAATGTTTTTGATGTATAATTTTAATTTAATCCAAATATATGGATGGATACATTTTAAAGACACAACTTGAAAAGCAAATTCCTGAATAATTAATAACTTGGTCAGTGTTATTAAAATGTTGACTCACTGACTTTTGTTTTATGATAAAGGAAACAAGTGATTGCCTTCTCTCCTAGAAATATACTGCTGTTACTATTCACTCTGTTTTACTTGCTTCTGTAGAGTAAGTTTGTCACAAGGCTTATAGGTTTTTAATATTCATTTTGATTCAAAGTTGTGGTTTTGTTATATGTGGAATCTTTGAAAGTTCAGCCAAAAATGCATGCAAATGCAAACATTTTGAAGTTCTCTTACTTCTGATTTGTGCTTAAGTTTTTGGCTTTAAAGAAATGATAACAATGGTAGTTGCCTCCTTCAGAATGTTTTAGATGTGTGAAGTACTGATAAATGTCACAATGATGGTTTTATTTTTTTAGATTATTACTGTAGGTAGGTTAGTCCTTACCACAAGTGAGTCATTTTTTAAGCATGCATTTTTTTAATGAGTGGCTTTTACAGATACATCATAATAAATTGTACTGGTACATTTAAAAATATATAGGGGATGGTGTGGAAGAGGGAGGGGAGTACATGGGAATCCCTCATACTTTCAATTTAACTTTTCTGCAATCTAAAATCTCTTTAAAAAATAAAGTTTACTATATTTAAAAAAAAAAAAAAAAAGCACCTTTAAATGAATATCTTTAAAAATTATGATTGACACATTTTTTCACTCATTCATTCATATATGCATTCAATATATACGGAGTATCAATTACCTCCAGGCACTATCGTTTAACATAGACCAATAATTACAATAATAGTTAACACTTGCATAATACTATGTGCCAGGGATGTTCTAAGCATTATATGGGATAAAAGCAACAGTTTTCGTTGATCTAGCCTGTACCTCTTAACTAGTGTGTATCCCTGCAGACTTATTTAACTTCTCTGACCCTCCTTATCCATAAAGATTCCTTGTCTGTAAAACGGAAATCAAAACATCTATCTTATAGTGGGTTGTAAAGATTAATTTAGATAGCATATAAAATGCCAAGCCAAGTTTATGGCAAACAGAACACTCCATATTTGCTTTTTCACTTCCTATAAAACTTACAGTTCAGCTTTAACACATAACAATATTAACTAAATAAATGGCTATGGAACAGAGAAACACACCAGTGAGATGTGAAATGAAGGAAGGAAGGGAGATGTAAGAAGAGAATATATATATGGCCTTTTGTCAAACTCTGAATTTAAAGAGTTATCATAAATATTTCCTTTCAATATGATTTATTTATAGCCATATATTTTACTTTTTTTTCATATCTAAAAAGCAAGCAGAGTAAAATACAATTTATATACACACGCAGAGAATGATACTATTGTTTTAAGAAAGAAAACTATGGGCAAAGATGATATAGCCAGCGGATCAAGAAACTTTAGGGCACATATAACTTGGAATAACTGCTTTTAGTTAAAAAAGAAAGCTCTGTGCTACCCAGAGAGGCAGGTTTAAAATGCCACAATAATTGAACATACTACATAGGGAATACTCAACTATTTAACCAAAGCAAAGAAAAAATTAAGTCAAGATGAAAGCAAAACTCCCCAAGAAAAAGAAAATGAAGGTTAGTGGAAGACATTTTAGTTTACAAGATGTCCCATTATCAAGGACTGTTTAAAATTTTCATATGGAAGCATCTATTACTGAGAATTAGTACTGAAAGTGCCCTGCAGATAGCCCACTGGTATTATTCATCTTAAGTAACTAAACTAGAAGACATTACTTACGTGTGAACTCCATCTGATTTTCTTTGTTCAAAAACTAACATTTTGCCTTCTGGAGAGGCAAGATGGAAATCAATATCTAATCCTGCTCCATCTAAAACCTGTAGAAAGCACATAAGAGAATATACATTATACATTCTGAAAACAAAAATGATATAAAGTTGATTATATGATGAAAAGATTTTCTTTCTAAACCTAGAGGGGTAAGAAAGCCAACAGACTCCAGTTAGGGCCAGAAAGGAGCTAAAAGATCATCTGGTTCAATTCCATTCATTTTCACAACTTGTCCCTTTCTTACCCATTCCTGTTGCCATTCCCTAAATCGAGGCCTTATGGGTATTACTGAAATAATCTTCCTAAAACAATGACGTCAATGAGAAGCCTTGTAGAATGGGAAGAAATACAGAAGGCAGTTCAAAGGCTAGAGCTTTTACTTAAAATTCTGGCAGTTTAGGGCATACCATATAATCACTCTGAGTTTGTGTCCTCTTCAATAAAGTGAGAGTAATAGTTAGCTACTTCTTTTTTTTTTTTTTTTTTTTTTTTTTTTACCGGGAGGTACCGGGGATCGAACCCCAGTCTCTCCATATGGTAGACGGACGCCGAACCTCTTGAGCCACATCCGTTTCCTAATTAGCTACTTCTTAGCCTGGAATTCAAAGCCTCCATGATCTAACTACAAGGACTTCTTCAATGCATTCTTCTACTACTCCCCAGTATGACCTCTGAATTCCAGGTAGGTCAGTCCGCGTAAAGGCCAACGATATGATATGTTCCTTAACAATTCCAAAATGTCCTTATGATGATAATGATGACAATAATAATAGCAGCTAACAATTACAGTTTTATACCAAATATTGTTCTAAGTGTTTTATGTAGACTAATTTATTCCTTACAACAACCATATCAAGAGTGGGTCCTATTATTATTCTTATTTTACTAAAAAAAAAGAAAGAAAAGATAAAATGAGGGACAGAGAAGTAATTTATCCGCAGTGATATTGTAAGTAAGTAACATGGCCAAATTTTGAACCTAGCAATCTGCCTCTAGAGTACTATTTTTTTAATTAGAGAAGTTGTAGGTTTACAGAAAATTGATGCAGAAAATATAGAGATATCTATACTTCCTACCCCCAAGCACATGGTTTTCCCTAGTAACACTTTGCATTAGCATGGTACACCTTTGTTACAACTAATGAAACAATATTATTATAATTATACTATTAACTATAGTCCATAGTTTACTTTAGGGTTCACTGTGTTATAGAGCCTTATGGAATTTTTTGTTTTTAATTTTATTCAGGTAACACATATGCAACCGAAATTTTCCCATTTTAACCACATTCAAATATACAATTCAAATACACAATTAAATAGTGTTAATTACATTCACAATGTTGTTCTACTATCACCACCCCATTCATTACTAGAACTATTCCATCACCCAAAACAGGAACTCTGTACCAATTAAGCATTAACCCTACATTCCCTACCTACCCTGGCCCCTGATAACCTGTATTCTAGTTTTTTACGCTATGAATTTTCTTATTCTCATTATTTCAGATCAGTGAGATCATAAAGCATCTGTCTTTTGCATCTGGCTTATGTCACGCAACATAAAGTCTTCAAGGTTCATCCACACTGTCACATGTATGAGAACTTCATTGCTTTTTCACTGCTGAGTACTACTATTCCACTGTAGTATATATTTGTTTTAATTTCCTAACTGCTAAATACAAATATCATACAATGGGTTGACTTAAACAACAGGAATTTATTGGCTTACAATTTTGAGGCTAGGAGAAGTCCCAAATCAAGATGTATCAAAGCCATGCTTTCTCCCAGAAGACTGTGTCGTTCTGGGGCTGGCTGCCCCTGTTCAACATTGTAATGGAAGCCCTACCTAATGTAATAAGAAAAGTAAATAAAAGATGACAAATTGGAAAGTAAGAAATAAAACTCTCTTTGTTCACAGATGGCATGATGGTCTATGTAGAAATCCCAAAGCATCAACCAAACACTCCTTAGGTTTCAGGATCTAAGGTTAATATATAAAAGTCAATTGCTTTCCTATATATCAGCAATAAGCAATTGAAATTTGAAATTAAAAACACACCACTCACATTAGCACCAAAAGACAAAGAAATATTTAGGTCTAAGCCTAACAAAATATGTACAGGATCTAAATGAGAAAAAGCACAAAATTCTGATGGGAGAAATCAAAGACCTAAATAATTGGAAAGATATTCCATGTTCATGGGTAGAAAGACTCAATATTAAGAAGCTTGATCTATAGATTCAACGTGATCTATAGATTCAATGCCATCCTAATCAAAATGCCAGCAATTTCTTTTGTAGATCAACAAACTGATTCTATATGGAAAGGCAAAAGACTCAGACTAGCCAATACAATACTGAAGAACAAAGTCAGATGACACTACCCGACTTCAAGACTAACCATAAAGCTACAGTAATGAGTCTCTCAGGTTGTGCACAGGGAAGAGGGGAATAATCCAGGGTGCTGATCTGCGCCCGCCTCCCAGCGCGCCCTGTTACCATGCCTCGCAAAATTGAGGAAATCAAGGACTTCCTGCTCACAGCCAGGTGAAAGGATACCAAATCTGTCAAGATCAAGAAAAATAAGGACAATGTGAAATTTAAAGTTCGCTGCAGCAGATATCTTTATACTTTGGTCATCACAGACAAAGAGAAGGCAGAGAAACTGAAACAGTCCCTGCCCCCAGGTTTGGCAGTGAAGAAGCTGCAATGAACCAGACGCGCTGATTTGAACTGTATTAAATTTTTTTTAATTCTTAAAAAAAAAAGAGCTACAGTAATCAAGACAGCTTGGTAATGTTGGAAGCATAGGAAACATGAAATAGACTAGAGAGCCCAAAAATAGATACACACAAATATAGTCAACTGATCTTTCACAAAGGATCAAAGGCAATTCAATGCAAAAGGATAGTCTTTTCAACAAATGGTGCTGGAACAACTGGCCATTCACAGCATAAAAAGTCAACCTAGACACAGACCTTACATCTTTCACAAAAATTAACTCAAAATGGATCACAAACCTAAATGTAATATGCAAAACTATAAAATTTCTAGAAGATAAATAGAGAAAATATTTGCAGAACACATTTCTGATCAAGGGTTTATATCCAAAATATACAAAGAACTCTTAAAATTCAAAAATAAGAAAATAACCCAATTACAAAAGCATATAGATCTGAACAGACATCCCACCAAAGAAAATGTACAAATGGCAACAAATGTGTATATGAAACGATGCCCAACACCATATGTCATTAGGAAATCACAAATTAAAATAATAATAAGATATCATCACGCACCCATTAGCATGACTCAAATCCAAAAACTGACAATACCAAATGCTGACAAGGATGTGGAGAAGCAATATATTGCTGGTGGGAATGCAAAATGGTAGAGCCACTTTGGAAGACAGCTGCAGTTTTCTACAAAGTTCAGCTATAAAAAGATATGAGCTATCAAGCCACGAAAAGATATAAAGGAACTTTAAATGCATATTGCTAAGTGAAAGAAGCCAATCAGAAAAAGGTACATGCAGTATGACTCCAGTTATAAGACATTCTGGAAAATGCAAAACCGTAGAGACAGTAAAAATATCAGTGGATGCCAGAAACTCAGAGCGATAGGAAGGAAAGGGATGAAAAGGTGAAGGACAGAAAATTTTTAGGGCATTGAAATTATAGTAAAACTATAATAGAGTATAATACTACAATTGTGGGTACATGACATTATGCATTTGTCAAAACCCATAGAAATGTACAACAAAGAGTGAACCTTAATGCAAACTATAGACTTTAGTTAATAATAATGTATCCATATTGGTTCATCAGTTGTATCTAATGTACCACACTAATGCAAGATGTTAATAATAGAGGAAACTGTGTTTCGGGGTCGGGGGATATAAGGGAACTCTGTAGTATCTGCTCAATTTTTCTACAAATCTAAAACTGCATAAAAAAAATGAAGTCCATTTTTTTTTTTTAAAGTACAAAAGAAAAACATGAGAAAATAACAAGACTATTAGAAAACCAGACAGGTATAAAAAGAACAAATTGAACATCTAGTCCTTGAAATTAAACTCAGTGGAAGAGTTAACAGATTATATTAGTGCTGAAGAAAGTTAATGACCTGGAAGATAGAGTTGAAGAAATATCCATAATGCAGAACAGTGAGATAAGAGAGAGAAATTATAAGAGATTAAGAGGCATGGAAGATAGAATTAAAAAGACAAAAACAAAAACTAACACATATCTATTATCTGGAAGGGGACAACTGAGAGTATAGGGGAAAGATAATAATCTTAGAGCTAATAGTTGAGAATTTTCTAGACTTGTTCAAAGACATGAAACCATAGATCCAAGAAGCATTAAAAGATACAAGTGGAATAAATTTTAAAAGTCCACACCAAACACACTAAAGTGAAACTGCAGAACTAGATCTAAAAAGCAACAGAGAGAAGACAGATAAGGGACAGGAAGCAAAAATGGCTATACTAGTCAGAAGATAATAAAATGCTAGTTTTGAGGCAGAATAGAAAGTGACTTAAGGAGGCAGGGGGCAGAAAACCTAATAATCTACACAAACCACCACCTGGTAAAAGAAACTGAGGCAATGGCCTGCTGACAAGCCTGCTGAGTCACACAGGCAAGTTAGGAATGGGCAACTTACAGCACACACCCTGCAGCTGACAGTACACATCCAGAGGCTGCATTATCAGAAGGCAGCCAAAAAGAGGGAAGGGGCATGAGGGGGTGCCACCACCTAGCTTTCAGGTTACCTCACTCCTTATGGACAGTGACCGGTCAACTCACCCTGCAGAGGTCATGGACAAGAGCCAGAAGCCAATCACCAGCGAAGAGCAACCCCCATACCCCTAAACCCCCAAACCCCTAAGCCCTTGCTTATCAGTGCAGACCCTGGATTTCTTTACCCCTATAAAAGAAGGGACCCCAAGGCAGAACTCCGCATTTATATCCCATGAAAATGTCTGCTCTCAACTCTGAGGGTGTACTTTTGTTCTCTTGCTTTACCTCCCAATAAATTTTCTGCTTGTGTGATTTGTGGCTCGTCCTTGAACTCTTTCTTGTGACGAAGCCAAGAACCTGGACACTGACTCCAATAACAATTTATGTGTAGAGAGGAAAAACCCATCAATGAAGAACTATTTAAGAAACTAAATTAACATTCAAGAGGGCAGAGCCACAAGACTCCAAGGAAAAAAAGTGAAGCCTGTCCTATCTTTTTGGACTTCTAGTTATATGAGTCAACCATTTCCTTATAGTTAAAAACTAATTTGGGACTCAACAATGAGGGCTCCTGGAGGGAAGGTCAACTAGCCTCTAAAACGAAGCTGAAGAAGCAGCTGTTGAAGTGACAGCTGGTTTAGAAGCAGCAGCTGCAGGGAGCGGTGACTGAGGCAGTGGGTGGTCAGAGCTGTGATAGCTGAAGGGCTAAGTACGCAGCACCACCTCAAGCAGCAGACGTACAGTACTTGTGCCAACATTACTCTGTTGGGGCAGAAGCACAGAAAACTCTTCCAGCAGATCCGGCTTGCCTGGAAGAAGGCAGCCATGGAAGTTGAAGTACCCACCTGCCACCCTCCCTGCCACCAAGCCAGCCAAGACTAATTGAAAAAAAGACAAAAGTCCTTGAGGTCATAAACACGAAAGATCTTGAAGATAAGAGCTAAATCTCCTACTCCTTCCACCAAGAGATTCTCTGCTAGGGTTTCAGCAGACTTTGGAGAAAGCACTACCCTCCCCACCTTCATTCTCCCGAGATTCCTCTTCCATAATGACCTTGTGACCACCCCTGGAGGGACTAGTTGGGAAGGAAGAGGGTCTAGAAGAAAGATGGGGGCAGGGGAAGGGTCCTCTGGTAGCTCCATTTGTAATAAAGTCCTCCAGCTCTGACTTAAAACAAAACAAAACAAAAACAACAACTGAATTTGGGTTAATTACTTGTAGCTGAAAATATTGTAAGGACTATAAAGACCATGACATTTTAATGTAAACAATTAATGCCAAACCCCCTAAAGGCCCAAATCCTGTATGTTTGATATGTTTGAATGAGTATGGAAAAAGGTATAGAAGAATTACACCCGGGAGGGTGACAGGCATCCATTAGAGTGATGGGGATATTATTTTTTCTTTGTACATCTTTGGACTGTTTCACTTGCTACAAGAAGGATGTATTACTTTTATAATTGGAAATAAAAAGTTTATCAAAATATAAATTAATGAACCAGAAAATTATAAAAACAGAAAAATTGATTAATAAACTTAAAAGTCAGTTTTTAAATAATAGATCAATAAATAAGTCCTCTCTAGAAGAGAGAAAACATATATTAGGCATGTACACCTGCAGATAAAATGGAGACAGAAATTTCAAATGGTATTAGGTACAATATTATACAAATAAACTTTTAAAATGAGATGAAATGGCCAATTTATTAGAAATGAAAATTTGACTCAAGATAAAAAAATTGAAAAGACTAATAAAAATAAAAGAAATTAACATAGGTCTCTTTTTTCATAAAAGCACCCAGATGATTGTACAAGTGGAGTAAGTGTATGGTTCACCAATTCACTCAATAGTTATTTTTTAAGGACCTGTTATACTCTAGGCATTGTTCTAGACTCAGGGTGCACTTACTAGGTAACATTTTTCTGAGTGTTTACTGGGTGCCAGACACCATTCCTTTTACATGTTTTAACACATTTATTCTTCATAATAGCACTAGAAGCCAGGTTATTATTGTCATTTTATAGATGTGGGAACTGTGGTATAGAGAGACTCATTAACTTGTGGCCAAATGATCTTTTCAAAACACAAACCTGATCAAGTTAACCCACCTGCTTAAACTCATTGTCAATGGCTTTCTACTGCTCTCTCTATGTATAAGACCCATATCCTTCACCACTAGAAAATGTATTATAAAATTACAGGGGGGGGCGGATGTAGCTCAAATGGTTGGGCGTCCGTCTGCCATATGGAGGGACCTGGATTCGATCCCCGGGACCTCCCGGTAAAAATAAAAAAATATATAAGAAGGCGCATGGGCTGCCAGGCTCTGTGTGCTGCTGAGCCGTCGGGCCCCGGGAGCCATGCAGCAGGATGATGACGTAACAGGGAAGAGACAAGACGAGATGCTCCGAAAGCTGTAGAAGCCAGGAGCCGGGGTGGCGCAGGCGGCAGAGTAACTGTCTCCTGCATCGGAAGTCTCCAGGATCGAATCCTGGTGAAGACTGGAGGATGAGAAGAGATGGCAGGAAACAGACACAGAGAATTGCTCAGTGAAGGGACACAAAACAGCAAATGGGGAAGGGGGTGTTGGTTAAAATGGATAAAACAAATAAATAAACCTTTAAAAATAAATAAATAAAATAAAATAAAATAAAATTACAGGGAGCAGATGTGGCTCAAGTGGTTGAGCATCTGCTTCCCACATGGGAGGTCCCAGGTTCGGTTCCCAGTACCTCCTAAAACAAACAAACAATCAAAAACAAACAAACTAAATTACAATTTTTTTTCCCCAAGACCCATATCTGTAACAGGACCTAAAGGGTCTGGCCACTACCCACCTCTCTAGAATAATCTTAAACCACTTTCCCCTTATGATCTGCTGTTATACTAGTCTTCTTTCAGACTCTCAGATGTATCCTTCTGCCTTCTTCCTCAAGGCCTCTGTACATGCTGTTCTTTCTACCCATTACCTTGTTCTATTTACTCCCTTATGCCTAGTGAAAGCCTGATTATTCTCCTGATCTTAACTCTCATATGTCATTCTTATCAGATGTCTTCTCTCAATTCCCAGAGGAAATCAAGTTTTCCTGTTAAACATTCTCATAGCCTTACACACTTACCTTCATAGCACTTATTAGTTACAATTTTACATTTATTTGTATAATTATTTGATTAATGTCTGTCCCCATATGAGACTGAATGACAGCATGGACTATATATTTACTCAACATTATATCCCTAGCACCTAACATCGTGCTTAACACAAATTAAGCACTTAATAATGATTTAAAGTTTTAAATTAAAGACCTATTTTACTGACAAAATATTACACACTGAGGTTTAAAAATTTTCAAGAACTTATATCAATATGATATGGGGCTGGTCAAATACCCCAAAAGTGTCATTATCTAGAATGTATGTTAGGTGACATTTTTAAAACTTTAAGACAAAAATCAGTAGATTGTGTTACTAGAAATTTTATCATGAAATTGGAAAATGTAAATGAAAGGTTGAAGATCATCTTGACCCTAAAACTCCTCAAACAATGTCTACTAGTACAGACATTAAATTACATATAACCTTACTTCTCTCCTCAATGAAAACAAATTGTTCAGGGAGAATGTTTTGGGGGAATACTCCCTTTCAGAGTGACTAAAGATGAATAGAATAAAGCTAAACCAAGCCAGCTTTTTAACTCTAGATGTGTAAATGTAAAACTAACATTTATTGACTACTTACTATGTCAGGTATGGTATACGAATGAATAACTAATTTTTTCAAATCAACTCTGAGATAGTTGCAATTACCTTATTTTACAAATGATAGGTTAAGTAACTTGTTCTAGACCACACAGCTAGTAAATGGCAGAATCAAGATCTAATCCCAGGAATTTTGTCTCTAGATCCTGCCATTTCAACCATAAGGAGTCAATAATTAAAATAAATTTCCTCCCTAATATGTGTGTAAATACTGAGGAATTTTTAAGGCAAATTTTTTTCTTATCTGCACTATTTCACTTAAACTCCTAAGTTTCCTTAAGTCTCATTTTATCTCCCTTAATTCCATCTTCCACACTATACCCAGAGTGCTTTATCTGAAAAATATTTCTGATGATGTTACCACACTGTTACTCCCATCTGAAACTTTACAGTCATAAGGTCTACTAAAAACTCACTACTAGTAGTGCCCACTACACACTGTCCACTCCTAAAACACACTATGCATTTTCTGAACTGTCTCTATTCATTTTGCTCCCTTTCCTGAAACACTCCTTCTTCCTTCTGTAAATGTCTAACTTAAGCATCTTTCTAAATTCAACTGTTATCTTCTTCAGGAATCCTCCACTGAAAACCCAGAGAAGTGGCCCTAATAATAGTACTATACGTTATTGAAATTATATGTTTTTGAGTCAGTAATTCTTGAATATTAAGCTCCTTGAGAACTGGGACTCTGTTTTTCTTTTGTTGGTTCCATGCACGCGTCCCCCAACACTACGCACAATTCCTGGCACATAGTAAATGTTCAGCAAATGATAACCTTCTGAATTGGATTGGAAATCAAGCAAAGTTGAGTTCTAGCATCAATTTTGCTTACTAACTATAACTTTAGATAAAGTACTTTACACTTTAGGCTTATCTTATTCATCTATAAATAATCTAATTCTAAATTCCTATCTGCTGAAAATTCTATGAATTTTTTATTTCGCTTTATATGTGACAGTATATTATTTAAAAAGTCTCTATATAGAAAATTTTTAAGTTAACATTTGATTATAAATTAATTTGTAAAAAAAAAATGTAAGAACCACACCAACACTTTTTTTTGCAGTACTACCTGAAAATATCTAAATTAGCTGTGTAGAACTAACAATGTTTCTCCTAAGAAACTGTCCTCTACCAAAAAGATGACATACATTAAAGCAATTCCCTATAATTAGAATATTGTGCGTATACTAAAAAGAAAACCTGAAACGGAGGAGTGCTTACAATGCTAAATGAAAGAGTACAGAATTTTAATATACGGTTTGATCTTACTTGATTTAAAAATAATGGATATGTAACTGGGAAGGACACGTACCACTGAATACAGCAATATCTAGTTATACTCACATGGTCAGAATTCAAAAATCCTTAACTGAAGCAAAGACAGTGAATATTTAGAACATCGGAATTGTGTGAAAGGGGTGGGGGTGATAGAAAAAGTGTCATCATCTCGTCCAATGATGAAAAAGAACGTGTATCAGTCCTGTATTGTGAAATTCTCAGTATAAGAGCTGTACTCGCTAAAAAAACGATGGATGAGTTATGAAACAGAGAAAAGCCACCGACATCACTAGCTCTGGCCGCTCTCCAACCAGAGGAAAGGGGAGAGGACAGATAGTAGTGAATTCCAGGTCCCGCCTAACTTCTACCTCCGGCGAGAAAGAGCTACGCGCGCCTGCGCAGAGCTGGTGGCTTCCACTGCCGCCCTCGCCTCTTAACCACCCTGTCGGTCCACAAGAAGTTTCTAAGCGAGTGAGCGGCGACAGTGTGGTGCAGCTGGGCTAAAGGAAGGTGGATGCCTCACTCTCCGCACTTACTTGGTACTCGATCTCCAGCGAGGCCTTCAGGGGCATAGGCTGGTAGAAACACTCCTTCTGGCCGGCTGGAAGCGTAAACGTGAAGTCGCTGTCCAAGGAGGGCGTGAAGCCGGCCACCGCCCGCAACGGCACTGATGGCACAGCGACCAGAAGGAGCACAGGGAGAGACAACCAGATCTTGTCGCCCATCCCTGCCAGGGCGATCTCTGGCGGGAAGCTGCGTGGGAGAGGTGCGTTATTGGCGCCTGAGCTCCGCTTTTCCTCCCTGGATTCCTCTTGGTTGGGAGAGAAGCCTGGAGCCTTACAAAACTCCAGGTAGCAACAACGGCGGCAAATGCTCCCTCAGAGAAGGAAACGCTGTCCTCAAAAGGGTAGGGACTGAGGGCGGGGCCGACCGTCACTCTCCGCACCCTACTCAGTCTCTGCCCTTTTAGGCTCAGCGTGAGCGCGGCCCGCCTCCTACTCCCACGGTCGCAGGTTCCCATGGCTGCTCCGCACCAATGGGCGACGTGGCGGTGATTGTGGGAATTGTAGTTCCAGGCGAGCCCGGCAAGCGGCCTCGGAAGTGCTCGCCGACCACTATCCCCAACAGGCCCCGCGCCTCGGGCTTCGCCTCACTCAGCGCCTGCGTCGAGGGCGGGGCTGTGGCCGGGTAAACGCGTCCGCAACGGCTCCCGCGGCGGTTCGAATTGGACGCAACCGGAATTCGCTGGTTCTCCGTCGTGTGTCTGATGCTTCTAAGCCCGGGGCCCGGGAGAAGGTCCGAGGCTTCCAGCGGAGGCTGGAGTGCCGTGTGCGCCGTCGTTGGGTGGTCCCGTCCCCAACTTGGGCGGTGAGCGACTGCCCTTTGGCGGGTGAAAACAGGTCTACCTGGGGGCGTTTTGTTCCTTTGCCTCCCGGCGCCTGGAATGGAGACCGCTCTCCGTTCGGCCCTCTCTCCTTTGCTGAGCACTATACTATGCTCTGCAGGGTTGTATTTTAATTGAGGAAATATCGGAGAGGAGAATCTTACTGCTTCTGTTTTATTGATTTTTCCACATGAACATGGGATGAACTCTGTCAAATTGAGCGTTCAGGGACAGGGCACTACTTTTAGAGCCGGGTCCTCTTTCCAAAATCGTTTTCGACTACAGCGGATCCTATGACCTGTAGGTGGGTGGGAGATGGGATAAAGACCACTTGTCCTTCGGTGTGATAGGATGTTTGTGTGTGTAACACTTACAGAGACATTGTTCTTAGGCCTAGAAGATGACGTTGTCAGGATCTGTAGGTATGTACAGGCAATCAAGATTTCTATAACTTTCACAAATTGAAGGGAGGAGCAATCTTTGAGATACATGGTCCACAAAAATATTTGAATAGCATGTTAATTAATTGCTACTTCAGAAGCGATTACATTAAAATACACGTAAGATGTTGGGGAGTGGGGGGCGGACCTGAGTCAACTGAAACAAATAATACAGAAATGCATTTTAGAATTTGCCCCGATTTTCTTTTCTCTTTTTCTCCTTCACACTCCTACAGGGAACTAGAGATGTTGTTGAAAAGATAAAGCATAATGGGGACCTGATCCATTGACTTTCGTCTGGGAGCGTCTTCTCAGTAAAGCAGAAGCAAGTTTGTGTAAACAAAAGGGGAAAGAGAATAGGAGTAATTTGTCTATTAAGATTATATAGCATCTCATTTAATTTCCTGCCACAGTTTCTTCAAATAAGGTGAGAGTTTTCATTCCAACTTACCTCTACATCTGAGAAATTTTGAGTGGGGAATATATTTAACTCCGGCTGAGGAAAAGAAAGGTCAGTTTTGTAAGCATCATTTATTCATTTAACAAATAATGAACTGCTTCTAAGTGCCATATGGTCCTGACCATAATACACAGGACTTTTCAATCTTTTGGAGTTGTGGTCAGAATTCTAAGGGCAATGGAAGAGAGATGCTACAATAACAGGTAAATGGAATCTGAAAGAGGGATGTATTTTTTTCAATTATGCAGAAAAATCTGCAGAAATAGGCAAGATTATAAAGTCTTAGTTTTTACTGTATTAAATTACAATAATAAAATTTGGTCTTTTATCACTATTTTTTATGTGCAAAAATGGTATTTAGTAGAGTTTCACAACCCTAGGGATAGTCATCAGTTGAAGAAACTAAAGCTTTTCTTCATATGTTTCTGAGTTGACCTTCCAAATGTCATTTTTTATCTGCAGTTGTAACATGTGAGTGTGTGTGTGTGTGTTTTTTAATATTTTATAACCATTGTGAATGAGAGAAGGGAGAAGGGGTTAACTTTTAAAATTACCCTTTAAGAAAATATGGATGACTGTAATACTATTTTATCAAATGTCCAGAGCTTATTACTTGATTATGAAATTTCAGACAACTCGTGTTGAAAGTGATATATAATAAACTAGAAAATTGCAATGTGACGTAATGAAAAGGCCTTTGGATCCTGATGACATGGGTTCAAACCCTGGTTCCACCATTTACAGTTTGTGTGACCCTAAGCAAGTTATTTACTTATCTGATTCTTAGTTTCTTCATCTTTAAAATAGAATAAAAATACTTAGTTCACACAGTTGTTAGGAAGATTAAAGGAAGATTAAATGTGCTTAGTAAAGGGGAACTATAACAACAACAAACTGGCTAAAATAAAAATTCAATCCATTGAGAGTATGCACATTATGCATGATTGTTTTGTAAGCTCACAACTTCTCTAATAAAAAAATGATCCGTTAAAATTTTGTCTGGAACTTTTCATTATAGCTTTACATTGCAGAGAAATTCATTATTACTGTTATTTTAAAACATCAAAGATTTTGTAAAACTTGAAATAGAAAAATGATGAGTTAAATTCTATTAGTGTGAGAATATTTTATTGACCCCACAGAATTTTTCAGGCAAGGTACAAGAAATCATTATCTTTTATTAAATAATGGAATCTGGTTCATCAGACTTTAATAAAGACAATGAAGAAGAAAGTTTGCTTGCAAATGTTGCTTCCTTAAGACATGAGCTGAAGATGACAGAATGGAGTTTGCAGAATTTAGGGGAAGAGTTATCTAGGTAAGTAAAATCAGATATAGATTTCAAAGTATGACTTCATGAATGTAAAATGTATGAATTTATTATTATATGTGTTTCCAATATGCCTCTAGATTAAGAAATAATTTTCTGTAATTTTGAACATAACCTTCAGTTTAGAAAAAAATATGAAGATTAGAAAAGCACTTACATATTAAGAAAACACCCATATTAAGACTCAATGTAAAATACATGTTTGGGGTGTAATTAATCTTTTATTATTTACTTAAAAATTTTTTTTTATGTAATCCTTGGTTCTCCAAATATATGGGTTGTTTATTTAAAACTAATTATGGGAAGCGGCTGTGGCTCGATCAGTAGGGATCCCGTTTACCATATGGGAGGCCCCGGGTTCGGTTCCCCGGGGCCTCCTGGTGGGGGCAGGCCCGCCCGCACGGTGTGGTTGGCTGACCCAGTGAGCACAAGCAGCAGGGGGGGGATAAATGAATAAATAAATTAAAATTAAAATAAAATAAATAAATAAATAAATAAATAAATAAATAAAACTAATTATGATTTATAAAAATTTATTGGAAACATTACCTTAAGTCCAAAACTTTGAATCCAAATGCCAGCAGCAATATTGATGCTTTACTTTCTATTTTCTTATTAAATGTTTGGAAATTTGTAGTGAATGCTTAACTAAGAATTAAAATTTTTCTTTTTTCCCTAGTGTTAGTCCAAGTGAAAATTCCAATTATGCGTCTAATCCCACAAGGTTTGAAAGGCTCATTTTGGAGGATCTTGCTCAGCCTAGTCACTCTGGACTTTTGAATTACACACCTTATAAAAAAGTTGGTAACTTATCCAGTAGCAGTACTGATTATCAAAAAAAACCAAGAGATAAGGTTATTTTTTTTTAAACCTATTTAAAATATTTTTTCTTTGAGGTTTTTTTCTTTAAATGCTTTATTCCTATTTTCCATAGTCTCTTACTATGATGCTAAAATCCATTAAATTTAAATATAATTGTGGTTCTTTCTAACAAGAAAGTAGTTATCTTAATGTATTCCTGTATTTTTAAATTTCTATATTTATTACTTTTTTGCAACTAAATGTCTTGTTTTCTTAACTAAATCCCCTTGGTTTTAGCACTATACCTGGTATATAATAGGAAATCAATTACTTAGTAAAGTATACCAACCCTTTTGCTTAGATCAGGTGCTATGTGGTAGCATGGCACCTATTCTCCTTTCATTGTCCCTAAATTTTATGGATGGTGTTAGACATCTTCTGGTCTGGAACTCTCTATCTCTCTCCCCCTTTCTTATTCAATCCTATTGTCCATTTACTTGTTTTTATCCGTCTTTCTTACTCAGTCCTTTTATCTCCTTTTCCATTCTCTTCTTGTTCCCGCATCTCCAACATGCATACATGCAAATATGGTTGCATGTACACATTATAATCTTTTTCTAAAACCCTGCCTTTCCGCTTCAGAGAGCCAACCATTGAGAGATTTTCTTTTTGTAAGGACACTACTTCATGAACTTACATTTTAGAAAATAAATTCAAATTCCATGTCTACAAAGAGTAGTTCTAGGAAATTTGATCTCTATCCTAAGTCAAATTAGTGATCATTCTTATTGTATCTATGCCTTAGTTGAAACTATTGTGTTTTACCATAAGCAAATTCAAAAGACAAATGCCAAACTGGAGAAAAGAAATATTGGTAATGCCATTCAAAAGCTAAGGGCTAGTGGAGCAGGTGTAGATCAGCGGTTGAGCTCATGCTTCTCATGTGTGAGGTCTGAGGTTCAATCTCCAGTATATCCTAAAAAAAAACAAAAACTAAGAGCTAATCTCCCTAATATATAAAGAGCTCCTCTAAAGTGAGAAGGAAATGATCAACAACCCAATAGAAAAAATAGGCAAAAGACATGAATGGAAAAAGAAATAAAAATGATCTTCTAATAAATGAAAAGATGTTTAATCATACTCGTAATAAGAAAAATTCCAAATAAAACTCCACTGAGATACTATTTCTTACCCATCAGATTGTTAAACATCCAGAAGTTGGGTCAGAATTTTGTTGGTGAGATTGTGAGGAAATAGACACTCTGATACATTATTGCTGGGAGTGCAATATGATACAACTTATATGGAGAGACACTAGGCAATATTTACTAAAATTACAAGTGTGTCTACTCTTTAAAAAAGATTTTAATTATAGAAGTTGTGTGTTTACAGAAAAACCATAAAAAAATACCGTGTTACCACATACCCCCATCTTGTTGACACTTTGCATTACTGTGGTACCTTTGTTAAAATTGATGTAAGAATATTAAAATTGTACAATTCACTATAGTCTGTAGTTTACATTAGGTATATTTCCCCCCATATACCACCCTGTTATTAGCAACTTATGTTAATATGGTACATTTGTTATAATTCTTGAAAGAACAATTTTATACTTGTACCATGAACTATAGTCCATCATTTACAGTAGGGTTCACTGTGTTATATAGTCCTATGTTTTAGCTTTTAATTTTTATTCTAGTAACATATATACAAACTAAAATTTCCTGTTAACCACATTCACATATATAATTCAGTGCTATTAATTACACTTACAGTATTGTGCTACCGTCACCACCTCTATTTCCAAAACTTTACAATCAACCTAAATAGAAATTCTGTAGTAAACACACTGTAGTTTACTGTAGTAAAATATCACCTCTGGAAATATCCCACATGTACACCTTTACAAGTACAGAATCAGGCTTTTTTTTTTTTTTTTTTATCATAACAAAGGATTAGAAATAGCTCGTGTCCAGTAATAGGTGATTGGTTGAATAAACTGGCTTATCCATGCAATGGGAACTGTGCAAATGAGGAAAAGAAAACACATAGGAATTTCTCAATGCATTGATTAGAGAGAGATTGCCAGGATATACTGTTCAAGTAAAAACTGTAAGGTGCAGAATGGTATATGTAGTATGCTAATTTCTATGTAAGGGGGAGTGAGGATAATTTGTATTCCTTATAATATGAATGCAGAAACCCTAGAAGACTAATCAAAAAACTAATAAAAATGGTTACTTACATTGTAAGAATGGGAATGAGACTTTCTTTTATATAGTTTTGACTTTTGAGTAGGTAAATATATTACTTATTCAAAAAAATTAAATTTTTTGAAGATCACAACCCTATTAACATTAAAACAACTTATTGTAAAATATATATATGAGAGTATAATAAAATACCTATATACAGTTTAAAAAATAGTTTATCCATTATTCATTTTATTGTTGGTAGAGATTTGAGTTATTTCCATTTATTATCTCTGTGGATAGTGTAGCTGTGAATATTTTTATATCTTCAGGTGCAAAAGTAAAAAAGTTTCTATTAGGTTTATATTCAGGAGTGATATTGTTGGGTCTTAGCATGTTCAACTTTACTAGATGATACCAAACAGTTTTCTAAAGTGTAGTGTTTTCCAAGTTGTATTTATGTATTCTTCCACGAGCAATGGAGGAGATAGTACTGATTGCCCCCACATCCTTGCCTACCCTCATTAAATATTTTTTTCTTCATTTTCTGAGCTGCTTAGTTATTTTATTGACAATTGTTTATTTTCCATTTATTACATGTAATGCTTAAATGAAATAATCCAAAATAGGTTTTCCTATTTTAATTTTTTTAGGTGTCTTTTCCATCTTGTTCTCCTATGGATCAGGAGATCAAAAGCCTTCGAGAGAAACTTCATAAACTTAGGCAGCAGAATGCTTGTTTGGTATCACAGAATCATTCTTTAATGACCAAAATAGAATCTATCCACTTTGAGTTAACACAGTCAAGAGCAAAAGTATGTATCTTGAAATTGTGGCTATAACAACAGAAAACTGTTGTAATCTTTCCAAGATTTAGAATTGGAAAAATAATTTTTATTTGTCTTAATGTATTATGTGTAGTGATTTCTTATGATAATGGAATTAACATTTTATATGAATTTTATATCTGAAAATTATTTATGGGAACTTTGGTATAGTCTTGGCATCTGAGTAAGTCAGAACTTAATAAAGTGGTTTCCTATTATTTGCTGTATAATTGATTCTATACAAAAAATTAGAAGAAACCAAAATGTCCAATTACAAAGAAATGGTAAATTATTGTAACCCATACAATGGATTGCTACAGAGCTATTTTTTAAAATGAGGTGTATATATCAATTGCTTGACCTTTATGGAACTGTTTTGAAATTTAAATAATGTAATATGTATAAAGGCACTTAGAACAGTGTCTGCACATAGTCATCACTTTCACTCAAAAACTGTTTCCTAATATGTTTAGTGGTTGAAAAATGTTACAGAGAAATATGTATATATAAAATGACCCTAACTTTACTTTTTTACTAAAAGTGCACATACTTTTGTATGTTTGTGATATATTGTAGATACCTATATATGTGACCTGTATAAGGATAGAAAGATTATGCTCCATATTATTGCTAATTTCAAGAGGGATTAGAAGGTTGGAGTGAAGTTTTTACATTTTACTTTTATAAATATATTGTTTTAAGTAGTGGGATTTTGAGTGAGCTTTATTTGCCTTTTCTGATTTTCATACAAAACAAATTGCTATTGGGGATTTTACTTCACTGTAACATGTAACAAAACGTGTTACAGTGAAGTAAAACTTTTTTTGATGTTTGGGATTACTTCTAGAATAGATTTCCAGAAGCATATTGACCAAATCAAAAGGAAAGAATATTCTTCAGCCACTCTATCTACATTCACTATCCTACATTTTTAAAATTACTTTGAGGGAAAAATATTACCTTATTTTATTTTTCTTGAACTTTGAGGGAAAGATATTACTTTATTTTGTTTTTCTTGATTTCTCATGAGGTTTAACTTTTAGTATATTTATTTGCCATTTAGATTTCTTTGCGATTATCTGTTCACTTTTTCTGTTTATTAATTGGGGTCTTAAGTTTTAAATTGTTCATCAACATACATAATCTCTCTTTTTAAAGGCCTAGATGCTTAATTATTTAAAGCCAGAAGAGAGACATAAAGAGAGCTTGGTTAATAACTATTCAATTGATAACATTATGTTATTTTCTTTTAGGATATAGATGCCCAGTATTTATTCTAGTCAATAAGACAGATCTATTTTACTTCCCATCTCAGCATTTTTGAAATTGCTCGATAAAATCCTTTTTTGGGAGCTGCCTATTCTAGAGAAAGTCCGAGCTTTTGATGTTGCATATATGCCACTACTGGAAATGCTGAATTTCCCCATTGTATTAATCAGTATAATCATAATTTACCTTTTGCTAATGTTTGTATTTACCCTCTAGAGTCTGGCATCCTGCTCCTTTTGAGTTTATTATCCTCCAGGTCTTATATCCAGCAGCCATCCTGGAACATCTCTTTGATGTTCTTTTAGATTGGATCGACTGTTTCCTGGATACTTTGTCTTCTTGTTCTTAGTTTATTCTCTCTTTAATTGGAACATATCTTCCAGTAACTTCCTTGCCAGTCTGAAAATATCTTGATTTCTCCCCAACACTTGATTGAATTCTAGGTTGAAAATTTATCTCAGAATTTTCAGGGCATTATATTCTTGTCTTCTAAGACTTCAGTACTGCTGTGAAAAGTCTGATGCCGCTGTGAACCACTTTCCTTAGTATGTAATCTGTTGTTGTTTTCATTTGGATCTTCCCTCTTTTCCTGGTGTTTTAAAATTTCACAATGATGTGTCTTTGAATAGGCTTTTGTTTTTTAGGAAGCACCAGAAATTGAACCTGGGACCCAATCTCTTGAATAGGCTTTATTACTCATTGTGCTGGTACATGAGGGCCCTTTCAGCCTGGACACTTTGGTTCTGGGAATTTTTTCTTACATAATTTCTTTGATAATTTTCTTCCCTATGTTTTCTTCCTTCTATCTCTTCTATTACATGAACATTGGACCACCTGGATTGGTCCTTTAAATCTTTTAAGTTTTGTCTAGTATTTTGTTTCTACTTGTCTTTTGGTGATGTTTTCTAGGAGATTTCTTCAAAATTATCTTACCCACTTCTATTAACTATTTTTATTTTGCTGTCATATTTTTTCATATTCCAGAGCTTTTTTACTGTTCTATTGTTCTTCATTTTGTATTTAATGACATCCAGATGCAGTATATTCTCTCTCTCTTAACATTTAATGATTTTGTGTTATGTGTTTGTGTGCACACGTGCCCATTTTCCTTGCTTGCTTCCAGTTGCTTTTTTTCTTTTGTTTTTGCCTCTGTTAGACGCTTTTTTCAGATGTTAGTGTTTTGGCTGTTCATAGTTAAGAGAAAGGCACTTAAAAAGCTGTTGGATGGCGAGCAGGTGTAGCTCAGTGGTTTGAGCGCCTCCTTCCCACGTACGAGGTCCCAGGTTCAATCCCTGGCACCTCCTAAAAAAAAAAAAACAAAAACCTGTTGGAAGCTCCAAGTGCAGTGGTGAGATTTGTTGTCAAGTGGGCTTTATTTTGAGGTGATTGTTGGGGAGGTGGCTCTTTTGTAGTAAGACACCTCTCCTTCCCCAACCGATATCAGTATATGAAGGTCTTTTTCTTTCACACTTTTTCTTCAGCAAAGAATCCTTTGGTTTCCTACCTGTCGAATGGCCCTGAATGTGATGGAGTAGGCGGCTGCAGGCTGACTGCTTTATATTAATCCCTCTGTTTACAGCTCTACCTCATCCCTGCCCATCATTCTATATAGTGTCCCAGAATCCCAAGCCTATCCTGTTAAATTTTTTCTGATAATAAACCTATTATCTCTTTCCTGATAGGCAGGCAGCTGGCTGCAAGTGTTCTGGGCACAGGAAAAGGCATATTGACTGTTATTCCAGACTTTAAACTATATCCTTGGTTATCCTGGATTACACCCCTGCCCTCTATTGTACCTCATGCCTCCAAGTTCTAAGATTCTTCAGGGATAATTAGTTCTCTTATTGGTATTCTCCTCCATGCCATTTAGGTTGTGGATTTCCAACCTGCTAAAATGCTTGCTTGCTTTATATCTTCCAGGTTATAGGATAACTTTTCTGTATTTTCTAGGTTTTCACTACTAAGCATGTATTGTTACAATTAGGTTTGTAAATCATAAAAGAATCAATAAATGGTTTCTTTATTTTTTATAGTTTGATATTTTACATTTAATTTTTTAATTATGTGAACTTTATCTTTCTAGGTATCAGTAGAGATTCTACTTTTTTCCCCCCAAATAGCTAACCACTTATTCTGCATTTTAAGTTGAGGGTAATAGCAGGAACTTAGATGGTGAGACTGGCTTGTGAAGATGACATGACCATATATATGTTTATTGAAGGAATAGCTGGGATGAGGTTTACATTTGACGAATGATTGGGGTGTTCCCCTCATCTGACAGTAAAAGAAACCAAGGACCAAGTAAATTAATCTATCTTTTGAAAGTCCTCTTTTAAAAAGTATTTTTATGTTTTAGATTTCTATACTTGAATCTGCTCAACAGCAGGCAGCCAGTGTTCCAATTTTAGAAGAACAGATTATAAATTTGGAAGCAGAAGTTTCAGCCCAAGATAAAGTTTTGAGGTAAATATTCTTTTTCATACCTTTTTTTTTTTTCCTTCAGGTGCTGGGGCTGGGGATTGAAACCGGGACCTTGTATGTGGGAAGCCAGTGCTCAACCACTGAGCCACATTGGCTTCCCTGAGTAGGTTTTTTTGTTTGTTTTGCTTGTTGTTCATTTTTTTTTTTTTTTAACTTTATTTTGTACATTTATTAATTGAAAATATAAACAATTAAAAACTAAAAAGTAAAAACAGATGAATAAATATATACATTTCTCAATTAAATGTAATGTATACATATAAATTTTTTTTTGAATCAAACAATATGTTACACAATATATTTGGTTCATAGTAACACATTCATACAGTATTTGCCCTTTTGTGTCTGGCTTGCTTCACTCAACATAATGTCCTCCAGGTTCATCCAAGTTGCCATATGCTTTATGACTTCATTTCTTCTTACAGCTGCATAATATTCCATCGTGTGAATAGACCACAGTTTGTTTATCCATTCATCTGTTGATGGACTCCTGGGTTGTTTCCACCTTTTGGCAATGGTGAATAATGTTGCTGTGAACATCAGTGTGCAGATGTCTGTTCGTGTCACTGCTCTCAGTTCTTCTGGGTATATACCCAGTAGTGGTATTGCAGCGTCATGTGGCAAGTCTATATTCAGCTTCTTTAGGAACTGCCAAACAGTCGTCCATAGTGGTTGTGTCATTCTGCATTCCCACCAACAGTGAAGAAGTGTTCCTATCTCTCCACATCCTCTCCAACACTTGTAGTTCTCTGTCTTTTTAATAGTGGCCATTCTGATAGGTGTGAAGTGATATCTCATTGTAGTTTTGATTTGCATTTCCCCAATCATGAGTGATGTTGAGCATTTCTTCTTGTGTTTTTTTTTGCCATTTGTATTTCTTCTTTGGAGAAATGTCTATTCCTGTCTTTCGCCCATTTTTTAATTGGGTCGTTTGTCTTTTTATTGTTGAGTTGTAACATCTCTTTATATATCCTGGATATGAAACCCTTATCAGATATGTGATTTCCAAATATTTTTTCGCATTGAGTTGGCTGCCTTTTCAGCCTTCTGACAAAGTCCTGTGAGGTGCAAAAGTGTTTAATTTTGAGGAGGTCCCTTTTAACTATTTTTTCTTTTGTTGCACGTGCTTTGGGTATAAGGTCCAAAAAACCACCACCTACTACAAGGTCTTGAAGATATTTCCATACATTTTCTTTTAGTAGTTTTATGGTCCTGGCTTTTATATTTAGATCTTTGATCCATTTGAGTTGATTTTTGTATAGGGGGTGAAATAGGGGTCCTCTTTCATTCTTTTTGGTTATAGATATCCAGTTCTCCCAACACCATTTCTTGAAGAGACTTTTTTTTCCCATTAGCGTGGGCTTGGTAGGTTTGTTAAAAACCAGTTGACTGTATAGGTGAGGGTATATTTCTGGGTTCTCAATTCTATTCCACTGATCAGTGTGTCTGTCTTTATGCCAGTACCACTGTAGCTTTGTAATATGTTTCAAGGTCAGGCAGTGAAATTCCTCCAACATTGCTCTTCTTTTTTAGAATGCTTTTGGCTATTTGGGTGCACTTACCCTTCCAGATGAATTTGGTAATTGCCTTCTCTAATTGTGTAAAGTAAGCTGTTGGGATTTTGTTTGGTATTGCATTGAATCTATAAATCAGTTTGGGCAAGATTGCCATCTTCACGATATTTATTCTTCCAATCCGTGAACAGGGAATGTCTTTCCATTTGTTTAGGTCTTTTAAAATTTCTTTTAGCATTGTTTTGTAGTTTTCTGCATATAGGTCCTGTACTTCTTTGGTTAAATTAACTCCTAGGTATTTGAGTCTTTTTGTTGCTATTGAAAATGGAATTTTCCTCCTGATTTCCTCCTCAGGTTGTTCAGTACTAGTGTACAAAAACATTACTGATCTTTGCGTGTTGATCTTGTATCCTGCCACTTTGCTGAACTCATTTATTTGTTCAAGTAGCTTTGTTATGGATACTACAGGATTTTCTAAATACAGGATCATGCCATCTGCAAACAGTGAGAGTTTTACTTCCTCTTTTCCTATTTGGATGCCTTTAATTTTTTTGTCTTGTCTAATTGCCCTAGCTAGAACTCTTATACAATGTTGAATAACAGTGGTGACAGTGGGCATCCTTGTCTTGTTCCCAATCTTAGAGGGAAAGCTTTCAACCTTTCCCCATTGAGTATGATGTTGACTGTGGGTTTTTCATATATGCCTTTTATCATATTGAGGAATTTTCCTTTTATTCCTATCTTTTGATGTATTTTTATCAAAAAAGGATGTTGGATTTTGTCGAATGCCTTTTCTGCATCTATTGAGATGATCATGTGGTTTTTTTCCTTCAATTTGTTAATGTGGTGTATTACATTGATTGATTTTCTTACGTTGAACCAGCCTTGCATACCAGGAATAAATCCCACTTGGTCGTGACGTATAAGTCTTTTGATATGCTGTTGGATTCGATTTGCAAGTATTTTGTTGAGAATTTTCGCATTTATGTTCATTAGAGAGATTGGTCTGCAATTTTCTTTTCTTGTGGAATCTTTATCTGGCTTTGGAATTAGGGTGATGTTGTCTTCATAAAATGTGTTGGGTAATTTTCCCTCCTCTTCAATTTTTTGGAAGAGTTTAAACAGGATTGGTGTTAATTCTTTTAGAAACGCTTGGTAGAATTCACCTGTGAAGCCATCTGGTCCTGGACTTTTCTTTGCTGGGAGATTTTTGATGACAGATTAAATCTCCTTAATTGTGATTGGTTTGTTAAGTTCTTGTATTTCTTGTAACGTCAGTGTAGGTTGGTTGTGCATTTCTAGAAATTGGTCCATTTCATCTAGGTTGTCTAGTTTGTTGGCATATAGTTTCTCATAATATCCTCTTATGATTCATTTTATTTCTGTGAGGTCATTTGTAATTTCCCGCCTTTCATTTCTGATTGTATTTATTTGCATCTTCTCTCTTTTTTTCTTTGTTAGTTTAGCGAGGAGTTTGTCAATTTTATTGATCTTCTCAAAGAACCAGCTTTTGGTTTTGTTGATTTTCTCTATTGTTTTTCTGTTCTCATTTTCATTTACTTCTGCTCTAATCTTTATTATTTCTTTCCTTCTGCTTGCTTTGGGATTGGTTTGCTGTTCTTTTTCTCGTTTCTCTAGTTGTTCAGTTAAATATTTGAGTTTAGCTCTTTCTTGTTTTTTAATATAGGCATTTAGGGCTATAAATTTCCCTCTCAAGACTGCCTTTGCTATATCCCGTAAGTTTTGATACGTTCTGTTCTCATTTTCATTTGTCTCAATATTTTTACTGATTTCACTTGCAATTTCTTCTTTGACCCACCAAATATTTAGGAGTGTGCTGTTCATTGTCCACACATTTGCAAATTTACTTTTTTCCTGTCTGTTATTGATTTCTAGTTTTATTCCATTATGATCTGAGAAGGTGCTTTGTATAATTTCAGTCTTTTTATATTTATTGAGAGCTGTCTTGTAACCTCACATGTGGTCTATCCTGGAGAAAGATCCATGAGCAGTTGAGAAGAATATATAACCGCTGAGTTTGGATGCATTGTTCTGTATATGTCTGTTAGGTCTAACTTGTTTATCATATTATTCAAGTTCTCTGTTTCCTTGTTGATCTTCTGTCTAGTTGTTCTATATAAGGATGTGAGAGGGGTGTTGAAGTCTCCAACGATTATGGTAGAAATGTCTATTTCTCCCTTCATTTTTGCCATGGTTTGTCTCATATATTTTGGGGCACCCTGGTTAGGTGTGTAGATATTTATGACTGTTATATCTTCCTGGAGGATCGTCCCTTTTATTAATATATAATGGCCTTCTGCATCTCTTCTCTTTTTTGCATTCAAGGGCTGTTTTGTCTGATATTAGTATAGCTACCCCTTCTCTTTTCTGGTTACTATTCGCGTGGAGTATCTTTTTCCAACCCTTTACTTTCAGCCGGTTTGTATCCCTGGGTCTGAGGTGAGTTTCTTGTAAGCAGCATATTGATGGCTCATGTTTTTTTATCCATTCTGTCAGCCTGTATCTTTTGATTGGGGAATTTAGTCCATTCACATACAATGATATTACTGAAAATGCACTATTTATTTCCTCCATTTTATTCTTTGGTTTTCATATGTCATCTTTTTTTTGTTTCTCTTTTTGTTCTTTTGGTTATCCTTTCTGCTTTTCTTTCTTCTATACTCTCCTCCAAGCCTCTCTCTCCTGTCTTTTTATTTCAGGTTGTAAGGCTTCCTTTAATATTTCCTGCAAAGGTGAACTCTTTTTTGCAAACTCTCTTAGTTTCTGTTTGTTTGTGAATACTTTATACTCACCTTCAGATTTGAAGGACAGTTTTGCTGGATAAAGAATTCTCGGCTGGCAGTTTTTCTCTTTCAGTTTCCTAATTGTATCATACCACTGTCTTCTTGCCTCCATGGTTTCTGAAGAGAAATCTGCACTAAGTCTTACTGGACATCCTTTGTACGTGATCGTTTGCTTCTCTCTTGCTGCTCTGAGAATTTTCTCTTTATCTTTTACATTTGACATTCTGAATAATATGTGTCTTAGAGTAGGTCTATTTGGATTTATTTCTCATTGGTGTACGGTGTGCTTCTTGGACTTGTAAGTTCATTTCTTTCTTGAGAGTTGGGGGATTTTCAGCTATTATTTCCTCAAATACTCTTTCTGCCCCTTTTTCTTTCTGTTCCCCTTCTGGAACTCCCATGACACGTATGTTGTTGTGTTTTGTGTTGTCATTCAACTCTCTGAGCCCCCTGCTCAATTTTTTCCATTCTTTTCTCTGTTATTTTCTCTCTCCAATTTTAGCTGCTCTGTCTTCGGTATCACTTATTCTTTCTTCTATCATTTCGAGTCTGCTGTTGTACGCCTCAAATGTGTTTTTGACTTCACCTATTGTGTCTTTCATTCCCATGATCTGTTACTTTTCTGTTCAGGATTTCAGATTCTTCTTTGCGTTCGCTCAATGTCCTCTTGATGTCATTTATCTCTTTAACTATATTGTCTTTCATCTCATTAATTAGATTTTGGAAATTTGTGCTCATCTCACTGATTAGTTCTCTCAAATTCTGGATCTCTTCTGGGACTTTGATGTATTCCTTTTCTTGGGCCATGTCTTCTGTTTTCTTAGTATGGCTCGTAATTTTTTTGCTGGTCCTTAGGCATCTGGTTAGTTTGTATTTTACTTAGATGCTCTATCTCTTTCTCTTTTATAGGGTTTTAGTGGCAGGAGGCTGTGAGTTACCACAGCTCTTTGATTTTTGATTCAACCTTGATTGTTAGGATTGTCCTGCTGGTTGCTCAAAACTGGGCACTGGACCCAGTAGTTGGTTATAGAGTCGCTTCATAGGGCCTTGGGCAGGAGGCTATAGAGGCCAGGAAAAACCTCTCCTATTTATTTTTAATTTTCTTATGTGCACTTCCTTCGTCTCCCAGGAGATGGCTCTCGTTGGCAGCTCTCAATTCAATGCCTGGTCTGAGTGTATTTGTTGTGACACAGACCAGATCAGTGTGATAGAGCTTCCTGTCTGGGGCCTAAGAGCCTTGTAATTCAAACTATCTGAGACAGTTCTCCAGTCTTCTCTGGTAGCCCCCTCCGTTTTCCCAGCTAGGAAATATTTCCACTCCCCTCTGAATTCTCAACAATCAGTCCCTGTTAGTAGAGGAGGTGATTGGGAGGTTTGTATATCTTTAGCCCCTTGCAGGCTCCAAGGCAAACAATGGCTCAGCCCCACCCGGCCTGGAAGGGCTCTCAGGACAGGGCTGACCAAACCTGCAAGCAAAAGCAGGGTCAGCCCTAGGCACTCTCTCCCCTCTCCTTTGGAGTCCTCAACAATTAGTCCAGGCTAGAAGAGAGGGAGATTGGGAGTGTCGGATTTCTCCAGTCCTTCCTATGCTCCCAGGGCAAACCACTGTGTGGAAGGGTTCCCTGGGGCTCCCCAGCCCAAATTTGCAGGCCAGAACCTGAGTCAGCCTAAGGATGTGTCCCTCTCTCTCCCCTTTCTGGGAGTGGTAGATCCCTGGGAGTGGTAGATCCCCCTTTGTCTGTAGTTGCAGGCCCAGAGGCCAGAGAATTCTAAAGAGTGTAGGGGAGGGTACTGGCAGCAGCAGCCGCTTCTGGTTCCAACTCATGGTTCTGTTGTCGCGATTTCCCTCTTTTGTCCCTCTCTCCTCTGGGTGGTGTGCAGCCTTCACCTGCTGTCCTAAACCCTAGAAGATCTTTTTTGGGGCTGTTTCAGCCTGTTCTCTAGCTATTTTTCTGGAGCGTCCTCTTGCTATTTTTCTGGAGTGTTTGTTTTTATTTTTCAGGAACTGAACCTGGGACTTCCCATGTGGGAGGCGGGAGCTCAATCACTTGAGCCACTTTTGCTCCCTGTTTTATAACTTTTAAAATTTTATTTCCTTTCTTTTTGTTAGATCTTGTTAAATCTTGTCTCCCACCACCACCCCAATAAATCTATTGTGATCTAATAGTGTCCATTTGTCTTTGAATTTGTTGAATTTAATGTATTACCAGAAATGCTACTTTCAGTCCATCATAATTTCTCTTGACTGCAGGTTGCATGCAGTATATGAATCTAAAAAAGACTAAATCTAAGCTGAGATGCTTATTTACATGCTTTTATTAAATTTTAATTAGTTCATCCTCGTCCCTTCCACAGCAATGTGTACTTAAATGAGAGTTCAAGAAATAAAATTCAAGGAATTGCGTATTATATTTATCCTCCTTTTCTGCTTTGAATAAAATGGAAAATATTTGAATATGAAATAGCATATTACTGTATTTGAGTGATTCAAATACAGTATTACTTGAATACTGTATTTTATTACTATTTATTATTTTACTACTATTTATTTTATTACTATAATACTGTATTATACTAAACTGTATTATATTTGTTATTGAATACTGTATTATTACTGTAATTGAGTGCAGTAATTGAGTATAGTCCTAGGACCAGCAGTGTCATCATCCTCTGGGAACTTGTTAGAAATGCAAATCTCAAGTCCCGTATCAGGCTTACTGAATCAGAAACTGGGAAGTGGTGCCCTGAAATCTGTGTTTTAACAAATCCTGCAGGTGATTCTAATGCATACTAAAGTTGTCTTTCACGTCCATCAGAGTTTTGTAATTTTCTTTGTAATACATATATTATTTAAAATTTATTCCTAGGCATTTTATATTTTTGGTTGATGTGAATGTTTTCCCATCTGTTCAAAGCTAGCATATATAGCAAGGCTACTGATTTTCATATAATTATTTTATAATTGGACTCTTTATTACACTCATAATAATTTTTCTTTTACATTTTCTCGGGTTTTCCAGGCAGCTAGCGGCATAATCAGCAAAAAAAAAAAAAAAAATTTTTTTTTGATTTTCCTTTCCAACATTTATACTTATTACTTCTCCATTTTTGCCTTTTTGTATTGGGTAGAACTTCAAAACAGTCATTGAATATAGGGGTGATAACATTGAAACTTACTGACTTCTGAACTATATGGTAATACTTCTACTATTTGACCATAAAATAGGATGTGAGCTGTGTTTCAGATGTGTGTTTGTGTGTGTGTGTGTGTGTGTGTATATCATTTGATGCAGGTACTTTTTTAGTCCCTACAAAAACTCTTTAGTTGGCAAGTCTGTTGCTTATCATATATATTTGTTTCTCTTAACTCATTCATTTAAAGTAAGAGATTTCCTAATGTTGAACTGTTCTTGCAAAACTGATACAATCTCTTTAATAGACTTTTTAAAATGTTCTTTATTTTGTAGAGAAGCAGAAGATAAATTAGAACAGAGCCAGAAAATGGTAATTGAAAAGGAACACAGTTTGCAGAAATCCCAAGAGGAATGTATAAAGTTGAAGGTAGACTTGCTTGAACAGAGTAAACAAGGAAAGAGGTATGTTTTTTTAAAGTTTATTTCTCATTATTTAGATCTTCTTTTAAGACCTTCAATAAAGTTTTATAATTTTATCCATTAAGATTGTACATATCTTTATGAGTTCCAAAAATACATATAATTTAATAAGTGAAAAAAGCCAGATGCTTGGGAAAATATCTACAAATCATAATTCACAAAGATTAGTATCCAGAATTTATAAAGAACTTCTATAAATCATTAAGATAAGGGGGAAAATATCAGTAATATAAGTTAAAGGATATGAACAGATGGTTTACAGGACAGGAAAGCTAAATGGCCAATGAAACATGAAAACTTGCTCAACCTCTCTCTGATCAAAAAGTACGCATTAAAGCTATAATGAAATGCTATTTCATGCTATTAATTTGGCAAATTTTTTAAATTTGAGGATGATAATTAGATTAACTTACTGAGCATTTACTCAGTGCCAGACACTCATATACGTACTTTACCTGTATAAATCATTTAATCCTCAAACAACTGTATTACATAGTTTATATCATCTTTATTTTGCATTTTACAGATGAGGAAACTGAATTGGAAAGACGTTAAGGTCATTCACTTAGAAAGTAGCAGAGGTAGAATTTGAATCTAACACTATGGCTCTAGGGACCACTGAATTAAATTCCATGCCAGAGGTAGTAATGTATAGAGGATAAGTACAGAGATTTTGGAGACATGTCCCTCTAACTGTGAGATCTTGAGCAAGTTACTTAACCTCTCAGTGCTTCATTTATGGCACCTATCTTCATAATAGATTGTAGAGAGACTTAAATGAGTCATTTAAAAAACTATTATTATTCTGTACTGCTTTTCCAAGTGTGGGTGAAGATATGGTACAACAAACTCTCATACATTGCCGGTTAGGAATATAAATTGGTATAGCTGCTGAACCAGTTTTTTAAAAAGAAATTTTTTCCATATTTAATAAAGCTGAGGGTATACCTACCTGGTACCTTCAGCTTTGAACTCCTTTTTAAAAAATATCCAACTGTTTAGCTCCTAGTTATTATATATATTACACTCTCACATATTGCTAAATGGTTATGCACTGGGATATTCACTTCAGCATTGTTTGTATCAGCTGGAAATATCCTCAGTGTACATAAACTGAAAAATGGATAAATAAATTATAATATTTTTAGACAATAGAATAGTATGTAGTTGTTTTTGTAAATGTATTAGAATAACATGGGTGAACATAAATATTGAATGATATAGAACAAAAGCAGTCTGCAGAAGATACATACAGTGTGATGTCATTCATATAAAATACAAAAACATCAAAAAAAGACTGATGTTTCATTGAATGTAAGATTACACAGATTTTAATATGCACCATTCGGGAGGCGGCTGTGGCTCAATCAGTAGGGCTCCCGTTTACCATATGGGAGGTCCTGAGTTCGGTTCCCGGGGCCTCCTGGTGAAGGCAGGCCCGCCCGCACGGTGTGGTTGGCTGACCCAGCGAGCACAAGCAGCAAGGGGGGGATAAATGAATAAATAAATAAAATCTTTAAAAAAAAAAAAAAAAAAATATGCACCATTATTTTAAGTATGACGAAGAAAAAAAATACAAATTCTGTGATCCACTATTGATTGAAAAATACATACCACTTTTAGAGATGTGAAAACATGTTCTTCTTAGGTTAGACGAAATCTGATATGTACTATTTGTAGATGTAGTTTAACATGTGAATGTACACAATGTATGGCAATAAACACTAAATTCATGATAGGGTTACCTCTGTGGAAGAACTGGGTGGAAGGGGATTTGGAAGGCGCACAGAGGCCTCAACTCTTATCTCTAATGTTTTTGTTTGCTTAAAATGAAAAAGGCTACATGAAGCAAAAATAGGGAACAGTTAAGATTTGTTGAAACTGGATTGGGACTACATGAGTCTATTAATCCATGCTTTTCTATGTGGTTGAAATATGTTGATTTTTAAAAAATTGGTGATGAGGTGGGGAAGAATAGATAAGTAAAATGGATGAGCTTTCCCTCAGAGGACGGATGATAGAGGAAAGTACAGTATCTACAAAGATTTTTGTTTAAGTGAGAAATACAGTGATTCTTTGCTCTCTGAACTCAAGCTATGCATACTCAGTAAAGGAATACATTCTCATAGGTTTTTACATAATTCCCTTGCTGTCTTTAAACCCTCTCTGTTCTTTACCTGAATCTCTGGAACCAAATAGACAACCCTGAAATGCACAGTTGCTATTCAAACTTTAAAACCCTATAGTTTCAGGAAATGAGGGATACTTCCACTTGAATTTGTTTATAGTTTTTTTTCTACTTCCTAAATATATTTTAGTAATTTAGCCCTGCTTATGTTTCCTGTTTCCCTGGTCTTTTTTATTTATTTATTTATTTTAAGATACTTAAATTACACAAATGTTACACACAAAATATAGGGATTCCCATATGCCCCGCTCCCCAAACCTCCCACACCATCCCACATAAACAACATCCTTCATTAGTGTGGCACATTCATTGCAATTGAGAAGCGTATCCTGGGTCATTGCCATTAAGCATGGACCATAGTTAACATTGTAGCTTACACTCTCTCCCACACAATTCTGCAGGCTATGGGAAGATATATAATGGCATATATCTGTTATTGCAGTGCCTTTCAGGATGATTCCCAAGTCCCGAAAAAGCCCCTGCATTACACCTGTCTTTCCCTCCCCTTGCCTCCAGAACCACCAGTGGCCACTGCCTCCACATCAGTGCTGTAATTTCTTCCATTGCTAGAATCACAACAGGTCTATTGTAGAATGCCAGTAAGTCTACACTAGTCCATAATTTATTCCCCATGGATGGGACTCTCTTGCTTGTTTCCTTGGTATGGTCAGGTTGTCAATCCTCACCTCCTTGTTAGTTGTCCTGGGTGAGTCCAATGAACTGGAGAGTTGGGGTTTCAACTCCGCTGAGGCTCAGGGCCCAGCTGGCACATGGACAGCCCAAAGATTCCAGTCTCTTGGATGTACACCTACCAACTCCAGCACCAAGTATCAGTTCAGATAGAAGGGACAGATGAGCCATGTGTAAGGAAGCCATAACTACAGTTATGTTTATAGTTTTGACACAGAAGCCAATAGGGAGGAAGAGACTGAAAATACAGAAGATGGAGTGAGTTCCTGAAGGGAAAGAGTTAAAATCCAGACTACAGGTAGAGGAATTAACCTTGGATAAGAGAAAGGTTGCTAACTCCCCATACATTGGAAGGAAGGTGGTAAGAATGACTTTAAATATAGAAAGTTTTCAGGTGTGGATGTCACATTGACTAAGTTCCAGCCTGATAGTTTCAATTCAATGTAAAAAGTATGAAGAAAGGTATAGGGTCTTCTAAAAGGTGAGGCAGCAAGATTGGGTTTAAGAGAGTAAGTGGTGGTAGACGGATTTTTTTTTTGTGGCTTTCAGATTTTTATATCCTGTATTGATAGAAGTTACTGTCTTTTGAAATACCTTTATCAATATTTATTTGACCTTTCCAAAGGTGTACAGGATTTACTGCGTATCTTTAATATTCTAGACAGTGGACTGATTCTTTAATTCCTAGCCTTTGAAAAATTATCATCCAGTGTCAGGCTACTTCCTTAATCTTTTTTTTCCAGACAGAAAAACATTCCTAACATATAAGAATGTATTTATATTTCAAAATGTATGGTTGTTAGTGTTGTAAGTTACATTTTATTTCTTTTTGATACTGATATCTTAAAGTTAGAAAATTATTGTAGTCTAATCTCATTCTTTGTTTTACAGTGTTAGCCTAATACTCTTGTTTACTACAAAGAAATCTGCTTCTCACTATTCTTTATAATTAAATACAGATTACTTTGGAACTTAAGTATTTAGATACAGAGCATTCTTTATTTTTATTCATTATCCCTTTTTGCATTTTAGAGCTGAACGACAGAGGAATGAAGCACTATATAATGCTGAAGAGCTGAGTAAAGCTTTCCAGCAATATAAAGAAAAAGTGGCTGAAAAACTGGAAAAAGTGAGACAATTGGGCAAATTCAATGTTTTGTATTGCTGTCACTATTCTAAAAATAAAATAGAATATATTTACTTATGGTTAAAGCAGGGAGTGATTTTTTTATGATCTTATTCATAATACAATCATTGAAGTAAAGAATCTATAAAAATGAGTGAAGGATGCTGTTCACCAACCTTTTAATAATCATAATTTTTTATTGATCCGGGGGGTGGGGAGGTGGGGAGTATACAGTGGAGACAGGAGAAGGGACAAAATGTAGAGAAGGATGGGGTGGGTGAATGGAGATTGGAGCTATAGAAGTAGGAGCAAGAAATTCATTTCCATCACCTCAATGAAAATATATTCCTTAACTGGCCTCCCTGGACTACTACCCTGAGAGGGACTCACTTCTTCCTCTCAGAGGACAGGTTCCTTGAACAGATTCTATATGGTAATATTGTGGCTTTGTTACATTTACTTAATATCTTCAAATATACCGCATGGTAATATAACCTGTATGGAAGAAGTTCACAAGTTGGTATTCAGATGTGTTCAGAAGAGAGGTCTGGTCAAAAGATACTGATACAGGAGACTTCCATCTTCATATAATAAAAGCAGAGGAGGTTAATGATTCTTTCCACAGTAATATAGAAGAGCAGAATAAAAAAAAAGAATGTTTAGGAGAAGGGAAGAGTAAGAAGTTCCAGAGTGTAGGTTAAGTGGAGAGTGTCATTTATTCAACAATTACCAAGTTCCTATTACATGACAGATTTTGTGCTAATCTGGGAGATTCGTCAATACATAACACATGATACCTATTCTAAAGAGCCCATAGTCTATAAAGATTGACATGTGTGTAAACAAATAATTTCAGTATTTAGGGATAAGAATAAAAATAAAAGTAAATGGTCGATATGTTAGGGTGGCATCAAAGAGGATTTAGCAAAATCTGGTGGGCTCAAAGAAGGCTTCATAAAGTAGGAAATGTTTGAGTTGCTAGGGTATCTCAAAGATTGTGGTATGTCACTGAATAGTGTTAAATGGGGAAATGCTCAACTCTGGTCATCTCTGCTCACTGATTCCTTTGTCAAGAGACAAATCAAGGAGACTCAGAGAATAGGCAAAAGATATTGAAGGTGATGGTGTTATGAGAGATGCTAGGGTGGGAGAATCAGTGGGATTTAGTGACCACTTGAATATAATAGAAATAAGCAGGAAGAGAGAAGAATCTGGGGTGTATTTAAGTTACTGGTTTGACTGAGTGGCTGATAAAATACGCAACCTTGAGAAAAAGGTAATTAGTTCTACTTTGGAAATCTTTGAAGGATATCCAGATATAGATTTCTAGTAGGCATTTTTATCTACAGGTCTGGTATTCAACATTTATATCTGGACTAGATCTGTAGATTAAAGAATTGATAGTGCTTAAATGGTAGAAACCTTGAGCATTGATGGAGAACAGTTTTAGAGTAACAAGACGATGAAAGATACAACCCTGGGAGATATTTAAAGGAGAGGTACTCAAGCTTTTGAAAGATATTGAAAAGTGATTTTCCTTTTGGAAAGACAGGAAAGTATACTGATAAGAAAAGCTAAGGTAGTAGAGCAGTTTTGAAAGAAGGTAGGGAGGTCCTCAGTGCCAGATGTTGCAGAATGGTCAGGAAGTATGAGGACTGAGACAGGGCGTCATTGGATACATTGGATACTGGGAGCAGATTTATTAAAGTAGTAGGGAAAGAAAGCAAAACTTCTGAAATGGGAAAAAATGAGAAGGAAGGCTGTAGAGATAGCTAACAGACATTTTAATGTAAGATAAGTGAAGAAGAAGAAGTGTGGAGATGGAAAGGTAGAAAGAAGATAGGTCAAGGAAGGGGTGGTAGGCCCAGGAGTAGAGATGAGGTATTTTTTAATTGAATAAGGGCATTTCTTACCCTTAAGGGGAAAAAAAAAAGTAACTGAAAACACAAAAAATAAAAATAAATGTGGTACAAGGAAGAAGGCAAATTGAAGGAATTTTTAATTAAATATCTTTGGTTTTGTATATTAAGATGGTGCTGAAATGACTTTCATACATTGAGGGTGATGAGAGGGATTTTGAACACCTGGGGTGAGTATGTCCCATAGCATTGTTATAACGAGAAAATAGCTAAAGTTTTCAAAAAGGAAGATATAAAAGAGAAGAGCAGAATGAAAAACGACCAGTTAATAAAAGGAAGCAAAGAAAATAATAGTGGCCGAACCATGGCTAAAGAATAAGAGTTTAAAGAAGTTATCAGCCATATTAGATACTAAAGTCTAGAAGGAAAACTGTTTGGTCATAAAGAAGTCATTCCTTTGTGGTAAAACTATAAATAACCCTTAGCAGTGTATAATACTAAGTTCCCATTAAGTATCAAAATCTTAAGACTGAATTAATTAATCAGATCACTGTTTTTAAAGCCTTGGGGAGTGACCCCATAGAAATGTAATATTGTTGAAGGAATAGCTATCAGGTGATCTGTAGGGAGAGGTAAAGTAATATAAGGAGGATAGAAGGATATCTTTGGGGAGAGGGAGGAATTTAGAGGAAAGAGGAAAATGTAAGAGTTTTAAAGAAATACTTCGCCCTAGGATTACCAATTTCAAACTGTGCTCAGCAGAGCCCTATAGTTTGGTGGATGTAACAAACGGTAGGTAACTAAGGAAGGTGGTGTAGAAAGGGCCCTCTGCTCAATCCTCCACTCCAGCCCCTCCAACCGGGGTGCACTGCTTTGATCAGTTTTACATTTTGGACTGTGATTTCAGTGAGAGAAATTTTGTGGCTAAAATTGCAAAAATTACTTTTCTAGAACATTTGCACCAAAATTAACCTTTAATAACTTGGGTATATCATCCCTGTTTGAGTTGCCTACCTTGTCCACGTGAGGCCAGGGCACTGTTGCACAGGTGATGATGCTATTGCTCTTCTCTTGCAAGAGGCTTTTAAGGAGAGGTTCTTTGTTACAGCCAGGAACTTCATATTGCTCCTTTTCTTTGCAAAGCTGTGGACTTAAACTTACGGAAGTCACTGTCTGTAGTCACTACTTAACATTTTCAGTTTGAGGTGTTTTTGATGTTTGAAACACCTAAAACTTAGAACCACATTAGTATTCTACTTAAATTATTGTTTTAGGTTCAAGCTGAAGAAGAAATATTAGAGAAAAATCTAATTAACTGTGAAAAAGAAAACAAAAAGCTACAGGAAAAGTGTGGTATATATAAAAGTGAACTTGAAATTCTGAAAGAAAAATCAAGGTAAAGTATCCTGTCACAGAAAAAAGAATTTTGGGGTGGAGAAAGAAAAAAACATCTGAAGAATTTTAATACATAGTATTTTGTAATGTTGTAATTATGGCCTTAAATTATGTAGAAAGATAGGCTTTACAACTAAAACTATTTTCTAGATATAAAAATAGAATTTTAAATGTAATGAAACATGTTAATGTACTTGTAAATATAGAGTAACACTGATCAAATATATAATTAGAGAAAATTAATACATATATAAAGTCCTTCTATGGTCACATTAGATAGCTAGCAAAATATGTATAATATCAGTTGCTCAATAAAAAAAAAAAAAATTTCCAAATCATCAAGGTTCACCTTATCTAATCTTCTCATTTATAAATGATGAGATTGAAGGCCAGAGAGTAACCATTATTTGTCCAAGATCAGAAAAAGATAGACCAAGGATGAGGACATAAGTTTATCGATCTCCATTATATCATGTTGCCCTCAAAAATAAACACCATCAAGCTTCAGGTTTTAATACTAAACAGTCCTTATCACCTCAGCAATCAGAATAACTGGGTCATCTAATTTTAACAAACTTCCTTAAGGTGGTAGATTTAGTGTTTTTTGCCAAGGTGGAGGAGGTAAAGATAGTTTTTATGATGGCTGCCTTATGTAAGTGGAGTATTTCCTAGAATGGGATACAATCAGTCGCTGAATATACTTTTTTTTTTTTTTTTTTTGTACCGGGGCCAGGGATTGAACCTCGGACCTTGTATTTGGGAAGCCAGCGCTCAACCACTGAGCCACGTCGGCTCCCCTGAGTTGGTTTTTTTGTTTGTCTGCATGCTGTTTGTTTTTTTGTTTTGAGGAGGCACCGGGGACCACATCCAGGACCTACCATGTGGGAATCAGGCATTCAACTGCTTGAGCCACATCGCTCCCCTAGATATACTTTTTTTTTTTTTTTTACCGGGAGGTCCCGGGGATCGAACCCGGGTCCCTCCATATGGGAGACGCCTAGATATACTTTTAAGAAAACATGCTGCTAATTAAACTATGATGCAATGCTTTTTCACTTAAATTTTTATTTTATACTTTGGGAAAGAATTCTTTTTACTTAGACATGATTTTAAAATCATATATTACTTTTGTATAAAAAGGAAAATATAAATGAAATAAATTTGTTAAGATTTTCCTAAAATTTCATATTCAGAGTCTGAACCCTTTAAATCATTTCTCACAGATGTCCAAATTTTTTACGCGGAATCTTGTTCAGTGACATTGAGAGTGTTGCTGATGCAGCATTTTTTAAAAGAATGCTTGTAAGAACGAAAAGTCATTAAGCTGACTTTACAATTATATAGAACCAGTCTACTTTTGACTTCTTTTTCAGGACTCTTGCTGCACATATCTGATTTACCACCTACCCACAACTTCAGAACCATTTGGTTTCTAGGAACTTAAAGTGCTCCATTGTTATCTCCTAGATTTTCTTCCCATTTACACCCATTCTGCAAGTTTTGTTTCAGGTGTTTTTGATGTTTTTGTACTTGCATAGACAGTGAAACTACATTGCAACTGTTTCTTGGCTGACAGCTCTTATAAGGCACAATTGATTATCCTAATTTCAGAGATGTTAAAAATGTGAAAAAAAGTGTTTAAACTGATGAAATGCTTTAAGTTCCAAGCATAAGATTGTTCTGATGGTTGACATGTTTCTGTAGGTATATATATTTGAAAATATTGTTGACTGATAATCTATTAATGATTGGCTAGACTTTAACTTTTAGAATTGGCTAGTAGTTCATAATTTTCCCTTACACTGTCAAAATTTCTTGATGCTATAAAAGGTTGTCAGGGATTTTGGAGTTAGATTTCCTACCTTACACTTTTAAAAAGGAAGTGAAAAGCTTCCAAGATCCTAGTGGGGCTACCCTGCCCTACCACTTACTGTGAGAAATAGTATGACTTTTCTGTGCCTCAATTTCCTCATCTATAATTGGCAAGTAATAATATCACCAAGGCTGTAAAATTGTGAGTTCCTGGTATACAGAAAGCAGGCACTCAGTAAATTTAAGCTGGTATTATTATTTCAGAATTAAGCTTTAAAATATTTTAAAAGTAAAGTTAACTAAATTTGGTTGTTGAAAATAAATGCATATTTTATTTTCATTTTTATGCTTTTTTTTTTCATAGGCTGTTAAAGGAAGAAAATAACAATGGAAAAGAAAAACTAAGGGCTATGGCAGTGAAAAATTCAGAAGTCATGGCACAACTAACTGAATCTAGACAAAGTATTCTGAAGCTAGAGAGCGAGTTAGAGGACAAAGGAGAAATACTTAGAGAAAAATTTTCTCTAATGAATGAGAACCGAGAATTAAAGGTCCGTATTGCAACACAGAATGAGCGACTGGATTTGTGTCAGCAAGAAATTCAGAGTTCAAGGGTGGAACTAACAAGTTTGGAAAAAATTATATCCCAGTTGCCAGTAAGTATGTATGAAAAGAAATATGCTATACTTGATTATATAATGGAAAAAGAAAATTTCACTGAAGTGCTTTATAAGCAAATATCATTATATCATTGCCTTATTTTCTTTTTTCCCCTTATTTGACTATGCTCTGAGTCATCATTACTTTTCTATCTACTCTGTTTTTTTTTCACATTTAATTGTCCCATCCTTTCTCAGTCTCTCAGATGCCATATATAAGAAAGGCACAGAATTTTTTTTTAAAACAGGTTTATTTTATAGTTTACATATCATAAAATTTTTCTGTTTTAAGTGTACTATTCAGTGATTTTTGGTAAATTTACAGTTTTTTAACCATTGCCACAATCCAGTTTTCAGATATTCTTTTACTCCCAAAAGATCCTCATGCCCATTTACAGTCAATCTCTGTTCTTACCTCAAAGGCCAGATAACCACTAATCTCCTTTCTGAATCTATAGATTCATCTTTCTGGACATTTCATATAAATGGAATCATAACATTTGTGCTCTTTTGCATATGGCTTCTTAATGTTTTTGAGGTTCATGTTGTGACATATATCAATTTTTCATTTATTTACTGAATAGTACTCCACTGTATGAATATATCACATTTTATCTTTCTATTTACCAGTAGGTGGACATTTAGGCTGTTTCTACTTTGAGGCTATTAAATGAACATTTGAATATAAGTCTTAGTGTGGGTGTATGTGTTCATTTCTCTTGGGAAGATATGTAGAAGTAGAATTTCTGGGTAATATGATAAATTAACGTTTAACAATATAAGAAATGTTAACATTTTCAATTCAGTTTCAATAAAATGAAACCAACTGTTTTCCAAAGTGGCTTTTACATTCTTATCAGCTATGTTTGAGGGTTCACATTTCTTCCCATCTTTAGCCAGTCTTGCTATTGTCTCTCTTTTTTTTATTATGACTGTCTTATTGGTTGTGAAGTGGTATCTCATTGTGATTTTAATTTGCACTTCTCCAAGGTCTATTTATGTTGTGCAATTTTTCATGTACGTATTAGAATAGCGCAGAACTTTAGAATGTTTTTACGATAGCAGTATGCCACCTTTCTCTGTGAATTATATAGGTGACCATGTTTATAAATGAGAAGGAAGATGAGTAGACCTGTGTCAGGGAAATTTGATATTTGTAAAAGATGAGATTAGGAGAAAACTATAGATAAATGTGTCATGTTTGATTTTAAACATGAATGAATGGTAGACTGTATGGTAGACCTTTGCCAAATTTTAAACTGTTAAAGCCTTGGAATTAAGAAGTCAAAGTGACCTTAGAAATCATATTATTCAGTACTATCTTTTTATTGTTGAAGAAATGTAGACTCAAGTAAATAACTTGCCCCACTAACAAGTAGCAGAATTAAAACCAGAACGTACAATTCTTGGCTCCAGGCCATCTGCTATTTCTGCTTTCCTAGAATGATAATTATTTCCTTAGATTTGTAATATACTCTTTGCTTTTGAATTTGAAAGTAATCATATGCACATAGCATTCATTTTAATTGACATTCTCATTTGAGCTTAGTGTCAAGAATTACTTGATGTATGACTGTGAGGGTAGGATGGTAATGTCTATATTCTGTCCAAATTGTATGAAAATATGTGCTCATTAAAATTTTTCTGAATTGGTACGCTTGAACCTATGCTTCATACAGTGCTAAGAATAACATGGATTGGAAAGGTTAGTTTTTCTTCCTTTCTAGAAAGGTATGATTTGGTTATAGTTTGATGGTAGTAGTTATTAAGTGATTATCTTGCCCCTTTTCACAACTATGTTTTAAAGTCTCTATTACCCAAATATACAGAAAAGGATTGAAATCATACAGCATATCTTCTTTGATCACAATGGGATGAAGGTAGAAATCAATAATAAGAAAAACTAGAAGATTCACAAATATGTAGAAATTAAACAGCATACTTTTAAACAACCACTGGATCAAAGAAGAAATCACAAAGTAAAGTAGAAAATACTTAACACAGATGGAAGAAAAAGAAGGTCCTCGTGCTTTCTGTCTATCTGGTTGTGGCAGCCAAGATTGAATGGGGGAATACAGGAAATTCTAAAAACATGGGGAAGGGGAAATAATCTTTGCAACTCAGAAATAAACTTAAAAACAGGAAATAGCCTTTTTACTCAAAAAAAAAAAAATACAGGTGAATGTAAATGAAACACAAGGTAGCAACATTTGTAGGATGCAGTGAAGGGAAGGCAGTGCTCAGAGATAAATTTATAGTATAAGCATGTACATTAAAAAGAAGAAAGGTGTCGAATCAATTATCTTCATATCTTGAGGAACTAAAAAAAGGAAAGCAAATTAAATCTAAAGTTCGCAGAGGAAGGAAATAATAAAGATAAGAGGGGAGATGGACAAAATAGAGAATATGAAAACATTGAGAGAATCACTGAAACCAAAAATAGGTTCTTTGAAATGAACAATAAAATTGGCAAACCTTGAGCTAGACTGACAAAGAAGAAAGAGAAGAGATGCAAATAACTAAAATTGGAATTGAAAGGGGACATTATTACGTATCTTGCATAAATAAAAGGATTATAAGAGAATACTATGAACATAGCACAAATTAGATAATTTAGATGAAATGGACAAATTTCTAGAAACATTCTCAACATGATACAGGGCATTTACCTAAACTGACGCAAGAAAAAATAGAAAATCTCAACAGACCTATATAACATTTGCAAAAATTAAATCAGTAATCAAAAACCTCCCCAAAATAAAAAGTTTAGAACCAGATGGATTCATTAGTAAATGCTACCAAACAGTCAATGAAGAATTAGCGCCAAATCTTCTCAAACTCTTCTAAAATATTGACGAGGGGGAACACTTCCTAGCTAATTCTATGAGGCCAGCATCACCCTGATCCCAAAGCCAGATAAAGACATTACAACACAAGAAATTACAGACCAATTTCCCTCATGACCATAGATACAAAAAAGTCCCCAACAATATACTAGAAAACCAAATTCAACAACATATTAAAAGGATTATACACCATGGCAAGTGGGATTTATCCCAGGAATGCAGGTGTGACTCAACATAAAATCAATCATTATAATATACCAGATTATTGAAAGAAAAAACCCACATGATCATTTCAATTGATGTAGGAAAGTCATTTGATAAAATCTACCACCCTTTCATGATAAAAACAATCAGAAACTAGTATAGCAGTGAACATTCTCAATATGATACAGGGCATTTATGAAAAAAACATAAAAAATGTTGATGTGGATGCAGACCACCTGGAACCCATGTACATTAGTGGTAATTTTAAATTGTGCAGCTGCTATGGAAAATAGTTTGGTGGTTCCTCAAAAGTTAATCATAAAACAAACAAAAAATAAAATAGAAAAAAAAAAATAGGAAAAAAAAAAAAAAGTTAATCATAGAATTACCATGTAACCTGGCAGTTTTACTTGCAGTATATGCCCAAAAGAATTGGAAACAGGGACTTGAACAAATACTTGTTTGTTGATAGCATTATTATTCACAATAGCCAAAAGTTGAAAACAACACAAATGTGAATTACAGATAAACAGATAAACAAAATGCGGTTTATACATGCAATGGAATATTATTTAGCAGTAAAAAGAAATGAAATTCTGACACGTGCTACAACATGAATGAACCTTGAAAATACTGTGTTGAGTGAAATAAGGCAAACATAAAAGGATAAGTACTATATGATTCCCCTTATGTGAAATATCTAGCATAGCAAATTTATAAAGACAGAAATAGATTAGAGGTTACCAGGGGCTGAGGGAAGAGAGGAATGGGAGTTATTGCTTACTGGGTACAAACCTTCTGTTATGGTGATGGCAAAGTTTTGGTAATGAATGGTGGTGATGTAGTACAACATTGTAACTGTAATCAATACTGCTGAATTGTATATTTTGGATAGTTAAAATGGAAAATTTTGTGTTTTATATATATGTCAACACAATAAAAGTTTTTAAAACATACAAAAAAGTGTACAGACTGTCGTAGGGCAGCATTTGCATTTGTCTAAATTGGGATAGCATTTTGCCATATCCACGTCTCAGATTTTTAAAAAATAAAATTTTACAGGTAAATAAAGCCCTTTTATGTATTTTGTCAGATCCCAATTCTTTCCCTCTCTCCTCAGAGGTAGTCACTGTTCTGATATTTATGTGTATCCTTTCCATCTTTATTTTAAGTATTGCCACATAAAGATGGACCCAGAAATTACATATATATATGAGTGTGCATATATATATAACTCTTGCATTTTTTCAAAATACTATACACATATTTTTTATACTGTATACATCTTCCCCCAAAAAAATCAGTAAGGAAAGGATGGAAATATCATTTCCATTTTTGAAAATACTGTGTATGCTTTTTTTGATCCTTCTATTTTTTTTTCACTCAACATTATAAGATGTATCCATATTAATTTATGTAATTTATTTAATTTTAACTATTGTAGTTCCCATTATTTTAATATTTCATTTATTCTTTCTTCTATCAATAGACATCAGGTTGTTTCTATTAAATTTACAAAATTTTTCAAACTTGGTGTTCTGAATCACAAATCATTTATATCCCACACATCTCACTTACATATTATAAGTGTTTATATGTTTGTTTTTAAACTTGCAGTTAAAAAGAGAAATCGTTGGCTTTAAATCATTCCTTTCTAAGCACCAGAAGAGCAGTTTGTCAAACAAGGAAGACAATTGCATTGGCTGCTGTGAAGCAAATAAAATGGTGATCTCGGAATTGAGGTACAGTTTTCATATTCTAAATTATAGCTAATAGAATGTTTCTTATTATAATTAAGATCTTTTATTGAGAAATTGAAAAAAAAAAAACCCAGGAAAATACAGAGTCTATTTTAACAAATATCTGTGTTCCCACAACTAAGAATTGATTCTTAACATTTTGTGATATATGTTTCAGATATGTTTGTTTCTTTAAATAAAAATGGTAACATTACAGGATGAATAAATACCCTTTGATCTTTACTTTCAGTCCCATTTTCCCCCTAAGTAAACTTTCCAAGAATTGGCTGTATAGTCTTTAATCCGCTTTGTGTATGTTTACACTCACACAAATGTAAGTGTACTGTGTTTATATTGTTTGCAGTTTTGCTTTTTTTTTTTTTTTTTTAAAGATTTTATTTATTTATTCATTTATCCCCCCCTTGCTGCTTGTGCTCGCTGGGTCAGCTAACCACGCCGTGCGGGCGGGCTTGCCTTCACCACGAGGCCCCGGGAACCGAACCCGGGGCCTCCCATATGGTAAACGGGAGCCCTACTGATTGAGCCACAGCCGCTTCCCAGCAGTTTTGCTTTTTTACTCAGCATAATTTTTTTAATTCATCCATATTGACAGTAGGTAGGTAGTGATTGATCAATGGATGAATTGGTGTGGTTAGTTTTATTTTAATAGCTGTGCAGGATTCTTTCTTATAACTATGACCCAATTTATTCATTCCATTATTAATAGCTAACTTATTTCTGGTTTTCTTATTTTCTGTTATAAGCAGTGCTACAGAGAACATCCTTATGTATGTCTCCTTGTGTATATGTTTTTCTAGTATATATTCCTAAAAGTGGAATTGCTGGATCATAGGGTATGTACATTTTCCATTTTCCTAAGTTCTGTCAAGTTTCCAAAGTAGCTGAACCAAAATACAGTGCTACCAGTGGTATATAAGAGTTTCCATATCCTGGCAAATAGTTAACATATCAGAGCTTTTAATTTCTGTCAACTCAAAAGGTGAAAAAATGGTATGAGATAATTTTATAGAATTATTCTAGTAATTTTTGACCTCTGTTCTTTTGTGCCAGGATTAAGCTTGCAATAAAGGAGGCAGAAATTCAAAAGCTTCAATCAAACCTAACTGCTAATCAGTTATCTCAGAGTCTTAATGCTTGTAATGACAGCCAAGAAAGTGGCAAATTAAATAGTTTAGAATCAGAACCTGTAAAACTAGATGGTAATCAAGCAGGTGAGTATATTCTATTGAATTAGTTTAATAAATTATAATCAGTTCTTTATGATTAGTTTTTTAAGAAACCGATCATACATGATAATGTTTCTTAGCAAAATTATGTTATGCTCTAAGACAGCAAAAATTATTCAAAATTCTTAGACTTTGCATAATTTTTAAAAATGTACTTTATTGAAATATAATTTGCATCCAATAAAATACACCCATTTTAAATAAAGTTTGTTTTTTGTTAAATGTTTGTTTTGTCATATGTTTAACTTTTGTCACCATCACCACAATCAAAACATATAACATTTCCAACACTGCTTAAGAATCCCTTTTATGCCTTCCCATTTAATTCCCTACCACACACCCTGACCCAAGCAACTAATAATCTGTTTCTGTCACTAAAGATTAGATGTGTCATTTTTGGAATTTCATGTAAATAGAATATACAGGATGTATGCTTTTTTAAAAGCATTTTTAAATTTTTTTATTTTTAAAGAAGCTTTAGATTTCATAAATGTTACATCAGAAATATAGAGGGTTCCCATATACCCCATCTCCCCCCCCCCCCCCACACACACACATGTTCCCCATTAGCAACATCTTTTATTAGTGTGGTACATTTGTTACAATTGATGAGCACATATTGAAGTTTTGCTACTAACCATGGTCCATAGTTTACATTATGGTTTACACTTTGTACTGCACAATTTTATAGGTTTTAACAAAATGTTTAATGGCCTGTATCTGTCATTGCAGTGTCATGCAGGACAATTCCAATGTCCCAAAAATGCCCCTGTTACACCTATTCTTCCTTCTCCCTCCCCTCAAAACCTCTGGTGACCACTGCCTTTTTATCAATGTTATAACTTCTTCCATTATTAGAATAATGATGTCTACTTTAGTCCGTAGTTGCATTCCCCCCTTATGTGTGTTCATACCTCAATCTTGAGGATTTGGGGATGGTGATGCCCCTTCTGCTTCTTACTGAGAGGGGGCTTAGATCCATTAGGGCAGATGGATGGAACTGTCTTGCTTACAGTTTTAGATACTCTGTTGCTTTTTGAGTCTAGCTTCTTCAACATAATATTTATGAGATATAACTGTGTTGAGAGTATTAATAATATATTACTTTTATATTACTGAGTAGTTTTCCATTGTATGGATATACTATGATTGTTTATTCATTCACATGATAGACATTTAGATTATTTCCAGTTTTGGACAATTGTGAATAGGGCTGCTATGAACATTGTGTGGACGTATCTTTCATTTTTCTTGAGTAAAGAAATTACCCCTAAGTGTAATTTCTGCATCATATATGGTATGTGGTTTTTCAATTGAACAAGAGACCATCAAACAATTTTCCAACATTGTATTATTTTATGTTTTCAGCAGCAATATATGTGAGTTCCAGTTGCTCCACATCCTTACCAATACTTGGTATTGCCAGTAATTTTAATTATAGCTATCCTAATGGGTATGTAATGGCATCTCATTTGCCTCATAAATGATATTTTTGAGTATCTTTTTATTAGCTTATTGGCTATTGATATATCTTCTTTTGTGAAGTGTCTGCTCAAATCTTTTGCCTATTTTTTAAGTGTACAGTTTGATTAATTTTATTAATTTTATTCAGTTTTGTAACAAGAACAACAGTCTAGTTTTTAGAACACTTCCATCACATTAACACTGTGTAGTTAATCCTCATTCTCAACCAACCCAAGTCAGTGACTGATCTGCTTTCTGTTCTATAGTTTTATCTTTTCTGGACATTTCATAGAAATGAAATTATGCAATGTTTATTATTTTTTCCCCTGTTTGCTTGGTTTTTGTTTTGTTTTGTTTTTGTTTCTGTTCTTTGTCTGCTCATTTCTTCTTTAGGAGGCACTGGGAACCAAACCCAGGACTTCCCAATGGGGGAGGCAAGTGCCCAATTGCCTAGGCCACATCCGCTCCTCACAATGTGTAGTATTTTTGTGTCTGGTTTCTTTCACTTAGCATAGTGCATTTGAGATTCATCCATGTTGTTGCATGTATCATTAGTTTCTTTTTATTGCTGAGTAGTATTCCATTGTATGGATATAATACATTTTATTTATCCATTTACCGGTTGGTGACATTTGGATTATTTCCAAAGCTTGAACATTCACAGGCAAGTCTTTGTATAGACACGTTTTCATTTCACTTTAATTGTAGCATTGCTAGATCATATAGTCAATATGTGTTAAACTTCTTAAGAAACTGTCAAACTGTGTCCCAAAGCATTTGTACTACCAGCAATGTGTGATGGTTCCAGCTTCTCTGTATCCTTAGCAACACTTGATGGTGTCAGTCTTTTTCATTATAGCTATTGTTAGCAAGTATGTAGTTGTATTTCATTGTAGTTGTAATTTGTATTTCTCTAATGACTAAAGATGTTGAGCATTTTTTTCATGTGTTTGCCGTATGTATATCTTCTTTGACAAAGTGTCTATTAAAAACTTTTGTCAGGGGAAGCGGCTGTGGCTCAATCAGTAGGGCTCCCGTTTACCATGTGGGAGGCCCCGGGTTCGGTTCCCGGGGCCTCCTGGTGAAGGCAAGCCTGCCCGCATGGCGTGGTTGGCTGACCCAGTGAGCACAAGCAGCAAGGGGGGGATAAATGAATAAATAAATGAAATCTTTAAAAAAAAAAAAAAAAAAAAAAACTTTTGTCAGTATTTTTCACTGGATTGCTTGTCTTCTAATTATTGAGATGTAAGAGTTCTTTGTATATCCTGGATATGTGTCTTACATATATATGTGTGTGTGTGTGTGTTGTTGTTGTTGTTTTTTAAGGAGGTACTGGGGATTGAACCCAGGACCTTGTACATGGGAAGCAGGTGCTCAACCACTGAGCTTCTGCTCTCCAATGAGAGTTGTTTTTTTTTTGTTTGTTTGTTTTGTTTTTAGGAAGTATCAGGGATCGAACCTGGGACCTTGTACATGGGAAGAAGGCACTCAACCACTTGAGCTACATCTGCTCCCTGTATCTATTTTAATTTTCTTAATGTTTTTGAAGATTTTAATTTTGATGAATTCTAATTTATCAAGAAAAAAATTTTTTGGGTTTGTACACTTTTATCCTATCTAAGAAATCTTTGCCTACCTCAAGGTCACAGATTTTCTCTCATGTTTTCTTCTAGAGGCTTTATAGTTTTAGCTTTATGTTAGGTCTGTAATCCATTTTGAGTTATTTTTGTGTGTCATGTGAGATAATAGTCGAGGTTCATTTGTTTCTATACAGCTATTCATTTGTTACTGCATTGTTTATTAATGGCTTTCATTTTACCATTAAATTGCCTTGGTAATTTCTTTGAAAAATCATTTGACTATATATGTTTTGGTCTATTTCTGGACTTTCTATTCTTTTCCATGATGTATTTTTATATCTATACCACAGTGTATTGATTATTGTAATGTTACAATAGTTGGGTTGCATTGAATCTAGGATTCCATTGGAGAGATTTGACATCTTAGCAATATTGAGTCTTCTGAACTATGAACATGGTATATCTCTTTATTTGTGTCTACTCTATTGTCTTTTGGCAATATTGTATAGTTTTGTTTATTTTTTCTAAATGCTTTCTTATTTTCTATTTCGTTTGGTTCTGCTCTAATCTTTGTTATTTCCTTCTTTCTACTTCCTTTGGGGCTAGTTTGTTGCTTTTCAAATTCCTCCAGGTGTGCAGTTAGGTCTTCAATTTTAGCTTGCTCTTCTTTTATGCATTTATGGCTATGAATTTCCCTCTCAGTACAGCTTTTTTTCATCTCATAGGTTTTGATAAGTTGTATTGGCATTTTCATTCATTTCAAGGTAGTTACTGATTTCTTTTGAGATTTCCTCCTTGACCCACTGTTTGTCTAAAGTGTGTTATTTAACTTCCATATCTTTGTGCCTAATCTGGTTCTCTGGCCCTTACTGATTTCTAATTTCATTCCATTGTGGTCAGAGAAATTACTTTGTATAATCTCAATCTTGCTGAATTCATTGAGAGCTGTTTTGTGGCCTAGCATGTGGTCTATCTTGGAGTGTAATCCATGTGCACTTGAGAAGAATTTATATCCCACTGTATTTGGGTGTAGTGTTCTGTATATGTCTATTAGGTCCAGATTCTTTAATCTTTTATTTCTTTATTGATTCTCTGTTGAGATGTTCTGTCTAATGGTGATATTGGTGTATTAAAGTCCCCCACTATAATTGTACAGGCATCTGTTTTTCCACTTAATCTTTCCAGTGTTTGCCTTATGTATTTTGAGGCACCCTGATTAGGTACATAAATGTTTATGATTGTTCTTTCTTCTTGAAAGATTACCCTTTTTACTAATATATAGTGTCCATCTTTGTCTCTTACAATAGTTTTGCATTTAAAGTGTTTTGTCTGATATTAGTATAGCTACTCCCACCCTTTTTTGGTTATTGTTTGCTTGTAAAATTGTTTTCCAGCCATTCACTTTCAATCTCCTTGAATCCCTAGTCTAAGGTGAGTTTCTTGTAGACAACATATAGATGGGTCATATTTCTTTATCCATTGTGCCAGTGTGTGTTTCTTGACTCGTGAGTTTAATCCGTTAACATTCAGTGTTATTACTCTCAAGGAATTTCTTACATCAGCCATATTTTCTTTGGGTTTATGTATGTCATATATTGTTTTTATTTTCTTTTTGTCTTTTTAGTTGTTCTTACACTCTCCAACTCTCTCTCTCCTGTTTTTTCCTTTCAACCTGCAGAACTTCCTTTAGTATTTCTTGAAGGACAGGTTTCTTATTGGCATACTCTCTTAATTTCTGTTTATCTGTGAATATTTTGAACTCTCCATCATTTTTGAATGCCAGCTTTGCTGGATAGAGAATTCTTGGCTGGAAGTTTTTTCTTTTAGTACCTTGACTATGTCATACCACTGCCTTCTTGCCTTAATCTTATTGAGCTTCCCTTGTATGTGATGCTTCTCTTTTCTCTTGCTGCCTTGAATATTTTCTCTTTGTCTTGAGTATTGGACATTTTGACAAGTATAGAGTAGGCCTGTTAGGGTATATACTGTTTGGGGTGTGCTGCACTTCTGGGACATGTATGTCCATCTTCTTCAATAGGGTTAGGAAGTTTTCAGTCATTATTTCCTTCAACACACCTTCTGTTCCCTTTCCCTTCCCTTCTCCCTCTGGGATGCCTATAATGCGTATGTGCCTTTTGTGTTGTCGTTTAAATCCCTAAGTCCCTGCTGGATTTTTTCTATCTTTTTGTCTATCTGTTCTACTACCTGTTTGATTTCAGATGTACTGTCTTCCACATCACTAATTCTTTCTTCTGCCTGTTCAAATCTGCTGTTATGTGATTCCAGCGTCTTTTTGATTTTTTGGATCGTGCCATTCATCACCATCATATCTGTTATCTTTTTATGTGTGTTTACAGTTTCTTCAGTATGTTCTTCCAGTGTCGTCTTAATATCCTTAATCTCTTTCTTTACTTCATTAAGTTGGTCCATGATATTTGTTTGGACAGCTTTGATTAGTTGTTCAATATTCTGTATCTCTTCCTGGTTTTTAGTTTGTTCATTGGACTGGCCCATGTCTTCCTGTTTCTTAATATGGTTTGTAATTTTTTGTTGCCCTCTGGTCATCTTTTTATCTTGATGGGTTTATTCAGTTGATTAGCTTCTCTCTCTGCTCTAGAGTTTTATTTAGCTGCTGGTTTTGTATGTGTGTTAAGTATTCTCTTTGAGACTTTGTTCTTCTTGTTCTATTTCCTTGCTGTTTTCTGTGTTCCGGTTTTATCTTGAACAGTCTATCTCCCTGTCCATCTCCCTCCAGATCGATGCCCCGAAGGCTCCCACTCCACTCCGTGGGCTCCCAGAAGGCTCACTCGGGCAGGATCCTGTCCCCAGTCAGCCGTCCATTGACAAGACTAGGATGTCTTGGCACCACTGTTGTTCATATAGTGCTAGATGTTTTAGTATAATAGTCCAAATGCCTCCACAAACTACAAGTTATCTTAACAATGCATGTCTACTTTCAGGTTTAAGGTACTGGATCTGATATTTTTCTCTTTCTTCAATTCAGCATTTGTACAGTCTTCTAACTTTATTCAGTGTATCGGGAGGATTTTTCAGGATATCTATAGTTTTGTTTTTTTTTTACCGGGAGGTCCCGGGGATCGAACCCAGGTCCCTCCATATGGCAGACAGATGCCCAACCATTTGAGCCACATCCGCCCCCTCTATAGTTTTAAGTGTAAAAGTCTACATGTCTTTGAAACAACTATTCCTGAGCTTTTTATGGTTTTTGAAACTCTTCTAAATAGAACTTTAAAATTTTTCATTTTTTAGGGTGTTGCTGATAATATTTTAATGTACAATTGATTTTTGCATGTTGACCTTGTATCTTGCAACCTTGGTAAACTCACTTATTGGTTCTAATTGCTTTTTGTAGTTTCGTTAGTATTTTCCATGTGCCTGACCATATCATCTGTGAATGAAGTCAGTTTTACATCTTCCTTTTAAATCTGTGTGCTTTTTGTTGCTTTTCTTTGCCTCATTTCACTTATTAGGATCTCCTACAATATTGAATAAAGAGTTGATAAGATGGGGAACATGGGAATCCCTGTAATTTCTGTGTAATATTTAGATACTCTAAGCACCTTTTAATATATATATATATATAAATAACATTTATGTAAACAAATGCACATATATGCATATATATTTATACATCATTTTACAAATATTGGTTTGTATTGTGAAAAATTTGATTTTTACCCACAATTAAAAAAAAAAAAAAAAAGGTGATAAGAGTGGGTATCATTTTTCTTTCCTGGATCTTAGGTGAAAAGCACTATTAAGTATATTAGCTGTGGGTTTTCATAGATGCCCCTCATGAGATTAAGGGAGTTCCCTTCTATTTCTAGTTTGCAGAGAGGTTTTTTTATATGTTTTATTTTACATTATCATGAATATGTATTAAATTTCATCAACTGATTTTTTGGCATAAATTTTTTTTTTCTGACAAAGAATGATAAAATTTATTTTCACATAATGTGAGTACATTCTGTATATATATATATTTTTTAAAACATACATTTCTCAATTATATGTACTGGATACATATAAAAAAATTTTAAAATCATACAATATGTTACACAATATATTTGGTTCATAGTAACGCAGTCATACAGTATTTGTCCTTTTGTGTCTGGCTTGCTTCGCTCAACATAATGTCCTCCAGGTTCATCCATGTTGTCATGTGCTTTACGACTTCATTTCTTCTTACAGCTTTCTGCATCAATTGTTATGATTAAATGGTTTTTCTCTTCTTCTCTGCTAACATAGTGAATTGTATTTTTTGAATGTTAAACCAACCTTGAATTCCTGAGATAAAGCTCATTATTGTTACCAAATGCATCTGTGTTCATGAGGGATACTGTTCTGTAGTGTAACTTTTAAAAACATCTTTGACTAGTTTCTTATCAGCGCAACGCTGGGCTTATCAAATCAGTTCTCTCCTATTTTCTGAAAGAGTTTGTGTCAGATTGTGTCTTAGTTTGCCACAGGGCTACCAATGCCAAATAACCAGAAATGGGTTGGCTTTTATAATGGGGATTTTATTTGGAGTAAAAGTTTAGAGTTCCAAGGCCATGAACTGTCCACATGAAGGCACCATCAGAGAAGCTCTCTCACCAAGGTCAGCTATTGGTAATCCTGACATCCTGCCATGATTACCATATGATCAGGCATATGGCAGGGCTCCTCTCCTCAGCCTTGAGCCTCTTTCTGTGCCTCTCTGCTCTGCTGATTTCCAAACTCTAGACCTCTCTCAGTCTCTTTGGGCTTTTCTGCCTTTCTGCAGCTGTAGGCAAACCTGGAGTCCTCTCTCTTGCATGGCCAGGTCATAATGGCAAAGCTCTCTTTTCCTGTGTGTCTCTTCTCTGTCCCCTTTTATATAAGCCCAGCAAGAGAGCAGAAACCCAACGTATGTCACACCTCACTGATCTAAGTCAATCAAAAGGGCTGTACACCCACAGGAATGGATTAGTTAAAAAACATAATCTATTTTTGAATTCACCAAATTCAAACTGTCACAAATTGATATTATTTCTTCTTTAATGTTAGATATATCAGAGAAGCCATTTGGGCCTAGAATATTTTTTATGGTATGGCTTTTAATTATGAATTAAATTTCTTTAATTGACATAAGGCAATTCAGGTTTTCTATTTCTTCTTGAATCACTGTTGGCAATTTGTGTTTTTCAAGGAATTTGTCCATTTTATCTAGGTTGTCAAATATCTTGGCATAAAGCCACTCCAGCTTTCTTTTGATTAGTGTTTGCTATATCTTTTTCCCATCCCTTGCTTTTAACCTGTGTCTTTATATATAAAGTGAGTTTCTTGTAAAAATCATACAACTGGATCTTGCTTTAATACCCAGTCAGATAATATTTCTTTTTAATGTTAGATCACTTATATTTAATATAATTATCAATGTTAGGATTTACATCTAAAACCTAGATTTCAGGGTTTAGATTTATTTCAGTTTATTCCATTTGACCTTCATTTCTTTGTTCATCTTTCCTGCATTCTTTTGGATCAAGTATATTTTAGTATTCCATGCTTTTTACCTTCACTATTGATTCATTAACTATACCTTTTTTTTTTTAAAGGATTGCCCTAAGGTTTAACAAATGCAATAATTTACCACAATTCTCTTCAAATACAGTGAAACTTACAGCAGTATATTTCCATTTCTCCTCTACCATTTTTTGTGCTATTGTTGTTATGTGAATTTTACATATGTTATAAGCTGCACAACACATTATTATGATTTTTGCTTTAAACGATCTGTTATAAGGAAATTTAAAATGATAAAAATGTTTTTTATTTATTTGCATATTTACCATTTTAATGCTTTCCATTCCTTTGAGTATATTTACTATTCCATCTGGCGTCCTTATTATCTGCCTGAAGAACTTCCTTTAACATTTCTTCTAGTGTAGGTCTGCTGGTGACAAATTTGCTTAGCTTTTTGTTTGTTTGAATATTGTTTTCTCCCTTCATTGTTAAAAGATGATTTTTCCTCTATTCATAATGAGCTTATTTTCTCTGGCTGGTTTTTGACAATTTGATTATGATATACAATGGTATGGTTTTCTTCGTGTTTATCCAGCTTGGTATTCATTGCAGTTCTTTGATATATGAACTATAGTTTTCATTAATCTAACATATATAAATGGAGTCTCATAGGTTACTTTGTATTTTTTTTTTCAATCTTCTTTTCTCTCCGTGATTCATTTTTGATGTTTCTATTGCTATATATTTAAGTTCACTTGTTTTTTTCTTCTACTAATCTTCTCTCAATATCAGTGAAAGTTTCAATCAGATATTGTATTCTAGATATCTCTCAAAGCTCCATTTGGTTCTTTCTTATATCTTCCATTTTTCTCCTCATATGTTAATTTTTTTTTCTTTTAAAGTTTTAAACATTTATCATGTTTATAATAGCTGTTTAATATCCTTATCTGATAATTCCATCATCTCTGTCATTTCTGGTTTTGATTATTCCTGGTTATGGTTTACATGTTTCTTTTGTTTCTCAGGTCTAGTCATTTTTTTATTGGTTGTTGGACATTGTGAATTTTATTTTGTTGAATTTGTTATTTGTTAAAGAGTGCTGGAATTTGTTCTGGTGGGCAGTTATTTGTGGATTAATTTCATCTTTTTAAGACAAAAACTTTTTCCAGGTACAGATCTAGAAAAGTCTTTCCTCTAGGAATAGTATAGCCCTGCTACTCAGGTGTAACCTTCCGGGGGTATCTACTGAATTTCCATGTATTAAATGAAGCATCTCCACTCAGGCTCACAGGAGCTTCAAATGACTCCTGGCTCAGACTCGTGTGAGCTCTGGGAATTGTTTGAATTGGGGCTCCCAAGTAACTGAGCCAATGACTCAAGGAGACCTTGTACAGATTTCTGTAGGTCTTTCTATGTAAAGCTCCCTCCTCTTTAGTATTTGTCTGTACAGATTCTAACTGCCTTGGGCTGTGCAAGTCCAGATCTCTGTCTCTTCAACTCAGTGGAATCCAGTCTCTGTTAGGATTCCCTTCCCTGTGCTGCAATATTGAAATTGGCTCCAGGCAATAAGCTAGGGCAATTTAAAGCTCACCTTGTTAGATTCTCTCATCTTGGGGATCACAGTCCTATGCTGCATGTTGTTCAATGTCTGAAAATAATTGTTTTATATATTTTTTGTTCAGTTTTCTAGTTTACTAGAAAACCACTTCATGGTCAGAGTGGAAATAAGTACATCCACTTTTCAAAACCGTTGTTTAGAGAGCTCTTTTGTATGTAGTAATTTTCTTTTGAGGTAATATATGAACTTCATTAGGGCAGGGATTTTTGTCCGTTTAGTTCACTGCTATATTTCAATCACTTATAATAATAGTGCTTGGTACATAGTTGGCCTTCGATAAACATTTGTTGAATGTTATGAAGTTAGTAGTGTTGCAGCCTCCAAATAAAGAATTTGATGGTATATACTTGTTGGTCTCTCCATTTATCATCATTAGTATGACATTGATCAATTGGAATCCCAGCATTCAGGAGTAGAACCCAGAGTATTCTGGAATAAGTGAGAAATAGTCCATAAACTGAAAAAAGGTCTTTGACATCAAAAAAAAAAAAAAAAAAAGAGTATCCATCAGGAAATTAATATAGCTGAGGAATGCCAATAATCTGAAGGTAATGATTAGTCAATTTAGCTCATGGAAGACAAGAGGCACTTTGATTTGCTGATAATCTATAAATGGCTATGGTTTTTACATGTTTGAAATATTGAAAAACATATGAAAGAAGAAAAGTATAGAAATGAAGGAAGTGTGAGTGGTAGTGGCAGTGATTAGAAAGGGAAAATTGGCTGCTAGCAACAGAAATGATAGCAGAGAACATCTGCTATCTAAGCGATTGGAGAGAAGAACAGAGAGACTGGGGAAGAGAATGATGGGAGTAGCAAAGAGTGTGTTGGTTGTTAGAGGTGGCAATAAAGATATATCATAGATACTCTGAACAGACCCAATGACAGCCTAGAGAAGGAAATATCAGGTCTATTGAGAATTGTTGGGAAATGGCTATTTATGTAATCCTTGAAAGCATAGTGCATCTCTACTTGTTTCCACACCTATGTATGTTTTCGTGCAATCACCTACATTATGCCTCTTTAAAGCACTCCTAAAAGCTAAGTTGGGGTGGGCATGGGGATGGGATGTGTTTATAATGGAGAAAGGGTGTAGTCAAACAAGTACCTCTGATTACCCTCAGAAGTATTTAAAAACATCACTGAATTCTCACCAGCTGCTTTCAGAGGGGAAGATGGGACTAGGAAGGATTCACTATTTACAGCTTTAACTTCAAAATATCCTTAATGCCCTCAAGTCAGTCAAATCAATTTTATAGTAAACTTAGTTTAAGGAAACAAGGCTAATTCTTCTCTCTTTCTCTCTTTCCTTTCTTTTTTCTTTTCTCTCTCTCTTTCTCACTCACTCTCTCGCTCTCATTCTTTCTGCCTTCCTTCCTTCCTTATTCCCTTCCTTCTTCCTTCCTTCCTTTCCTTTCATTGTCTTTTTTCTTTTTACATTTTACAATGATTTCTATCCCAAAATTGGGATTTTAAAAAGTGGGAAAGGACTCTGGACTTTTAAATTTCTGGTACAAAGGAGCAATCTTCATCTATCCAAAAAACTAAGTGATTCAGAACTTATTCCCATGTTATGTACTTAGTTTAGAAAGTACCTTATTTACCATGTTCCTTAATTATGTTATCCTTATTGTATGTCTCAATCTCCATCCTCTTTCGTATTCTTTAGATTCAAAACTCAACTTTGTTTATGATTAAATCTTTCAAATATTGAAATGTTTTTTTCTTGAAGTTTATCCAGAACAACTTTCCTTTTATGTTATTAACAGAAAGTATAGAAGATCAAAATCAACAAGCTCTGAGCAAACAATGTGAAAGAGAAAGACAAAGACTTGCTGCTGGAATAGAAGAACTACGTACTAAGCTGATGCAAATAGAAGCTGAGAATTCTGATTTGAAGGTTAACATGGCCCGCAGAACTAGTCAGTTTCAGTTGATTCAAGAGGAGCTGCTAGAGAAAGCTTCAAACTCTAGCAAACTGGAAAGTGAAGTAAGCTTGGAATTAGCTATATCTATGAACTATATATATGAACCAAATCTTTAGGTAGGAAAAAAATAGATCATTTCAGGAGTATTAAAAAATTATATGTTTAACTCCAGATTTACAAGTTTAAAAAAAAATAAGTGGTACCACTTATGGCATAAATTCTTTTAAAAATATATTTGGAAATCTGGGTTTTAACCTACGTTGAAAAGTTGGAGAATGCATTCTATTGGCTAACAGATCTCAAATTTGGTGGAACTAATACTGCATTGCATCCTATTACTTTTTCTGCAGTTTAAATTAATATGACTTAATACATATTTATAAGTAAAGAATTTAGATTATGTAGTTGGAAAAAAAGGAGTGGTAATAGAGGATTTCAGTAATATGAAGGATGCAGTTGTACCCAAATTTTAGCAAACATTAGAATCATCTGGGAAACGTGTTAAACATGCAGATTTCTGGGTCTCATTCCAACAGTTCAGCAGACATGGAGTATGGTTCAGGAATCTGCATTTTGAACAACTGCATGTGAATCTGATGTAGATAGTACGCGGATTACATTCCGAAAGGGGAGTGATGCATGTTTTGTGAATATCTGATCTTCATTTCCATTAAGGTCAGGACAGTGATGCTTTATTAGGTAATGGTGGATCAGGACCACATGTATAGACATAATATTCAACCTTCATACTAGAGGTTCTAGAATCTATGTGGACATTTTTAAAATGTCTCATCTTAAAGTTTAGCCCAGACTGAGGAAAAGACCTGTGAATAAAGAACTTATGTGAATAGTGGAAAAGAAGATTTAGTAATTACAATTACCAGCTTACTTAGAAAATTGTCAAGTATTGAGATTAAAACTGGTTTTTTTGTGTTTTTTTTGTTTTTTTTAATTATTATAAAAATAGCACCATCTTGTTGAAAATGTTGAACATACAGACTGGGACAAAGAATAAAATAAATTACTGATAATTCTTCTACCCAGAAATGACTGCTATTACCATCTTATTATACAAATTTCAGTCTTTAACATCTACTTTTTAAAAATGAGTTAGAGTGCAATCCTATTTGGAGATAGGGGCCTGAATTAAATTCTTCTATATTAATAGATGGAAGCATGTCTCTGGTCTTCCCCATACTATTTGATAATTCTTCTAAATTGTCACTTAATTTTTTAAAGTACTTAAAATTATATGGATCAAAAGGTTATTCATTTTGCATCTTAATTGTTTACTACCATAAATTTGCCCAGTTTATCTAGACACAGTATATTTCAACTTTGAAAATCAAACCATGTATTTGATTTTAGGATAAAAAATCCTTACCTTTAAAAAATAACATTTTTTTTTTCTATTTTTTTCAGATAACAAAGAAATGTTCTCAGCTTTTAACTCTAGAGAAACAGCTGGAAGAAAAAATAGTTGCTTATTCCTCTATTGCAGCAAAAAATACGGAACTAGAACAGGAACTTATGGTAAAATTTACCCTTTTCACTGTACATTTACTATGACTTTTATTAAGTCACTTAATTTGTGAAAGACTGTTTTTTTAGTATCATTATTAAAAATATAACAAAAGGATAGTGTAAATTCTACTAAACTCTTCTTTTCTTTCATTTTTTGTTTCAGTATTTTTAGTATAATAGGTTTGTACGGAAAGCTGTTAAACAAGTTTTCTCATTTTTATCCTAATAGAATTAAAGGAAATAGTAGCAGTTTTTTATGTGCTTTTCAGTGTTTTCATTTTTAAAAATAATCTAGTCTGTTTTTGATAAAATATTTTTACCCTTTGTATTTATAAATATTTAAATATTTTCAAAGTTTGAAATATTAAGTGTTGTGGTTCTTTAAAGAATAGAACAAGATAAATTTAATGCTTTTATAATGTAATATTGTATAAAGATGATTCTCAATTATATTCCTTAAAGTGATTTTTTATTTCTAGGAAAAGAATGAAAAGATTAAAAGTCTGGAAACCAACATCAATACAGAGCATGAGAAAATTTGTTTAGCTTTTGAAAAAGCAAAGAAATTTCATCTTGAACAGCATAAAGAAATGGAAAAGCAGATTGAAAAGGTAAGATATTAATTAATGTTTTACAAAGTATATATAATGCTTAGAACATGAATACTGAAAAGAACCTAAAAATTTAGTAGCCTAGCTTTCTTTATTTTATAAAGTAAATCTGCCATTTCAGATTTAATTATTGTTCTTGACATCAAATTTAGAGTGATTCTGTAGACACTATTTCACTAGAGAAATCAATTAATTGCCTGAAGATTGGGTGAGAGGGACAAAAAAGAGTAGAAGCACTCTTATCCTTGGGTTAAAAGTAGAGTGTTGGGAGGGGGGGCTAGTAAGGAGGAAGATGTGAGACAAAAAGCTCAAGACTAACTAAAAAGTAGATAATTTGTGTGGGCTTCCTAGCAGAATGGAACTGACAACTGACAAAAGGAAAGTCAGTGAACATGAATATAAAGCAATAAAAATTACACAGTTTGAGCAACAAAGAGAAGAAAGGGAGTAAAAATTGAACTGAGCCTCAGCAATATGTGGGATTATTTCAAAAGGTCTAACATTCATGTTATTAGAGATCTAGAAGGAGAGGAGAAGGACGTTGGTGAAGAAACTATATGAAGGAGTACTGACTGAAAACTTCAAAAATTTGGTGAAATAAATTTACAAATTCAAGAGGACCAAAGAAGATGAACTCAAAGAAATGCATTCTGAGACACATCAAAATCTTTTCTAAGAACCAAAACCAAGAAAATCTATAAAGCACCCAGATATTAGCAACCCAAAGGGGAGCAAAGATTGGAATTACTACAGATTTCTCATCAAAACCCATGGAAATGAAGTAAGAAGAAAAGCATTTTTGTTAGTTCTAAATGAGAAAAACTGTCAACCTACAATTCTATATCCAGCAAAAATTTTCTTTAGGAATTAAGATGAAATAAAGACATTCATAGATGAAGAAAAACTTAAGAGAATTTGTCACCAGCAGACTTTATTCTAAAAGAAATGCTAAAGGAAGTTCTTCTAGCAAAAAGGTAATAATACCAAAGGGAAATCTGGTACTTCAGAAACATACGAAGAACAGCAGAAGTAGTAAATATTTGGAATAAACATAATGGGCTATTTTTTCTCCTGTTAAGATTTTTATAATATCTATGACAGTTGAAAGCAAAAATTAACAATATTGCCTGGCAAGATTTTCTATGTATGTTAGTGTAATACCTGTGACAACTACAATATAAGACAAGAAGAGTAAAAAGGACCTATATGTTTATAAGGTTTCTGTATTTCACATCAAGTGGGAAAATACTAATTCTAAGTAGACTATGAATAATTAAGTTATGTATGTTATAAGCCCTAGATCAACCACTAAAAACATATATAGAGATAGTAAACAAAAGGCCAATAGAGAAATTAAAATGAAATTATGAAATATTAAAATGATCTAAAAGAAGACTAGAAAGAGGAAATAGGAATGAAAACAGAAAACAGAGAACTAATAAAATGGTATGTTAAATTCCAATTATATAAACAATTACTTTAAATGTAAATGTTCTAAACACATCAAATAAGACTGTGATTGTAGGATTGGATTAAAAAAATGAAAAAAGTAAACAAGACTCAAATATATACTGTCTTGAAGTAAATTGTTTTCAATATAATGATATACATAGGCTAAATGTAAAAGGATGGAAAAAAGATATACCATGCAAACACTAATCAAAAGAAAGGTGGAGTGGCTATATATGTATCAGGCAATGTAGACTTCAGAGCAAGGAAAATTACCAGGGATAAAGAGGGACAGTACATAATGATAAAAGGCTCAATTCACCAGGAAGACATAATCCTAAAAGTATATGTTCCTAAGAGCAGAGCGTTAAAATACATGAAACAAAAATGAAGACGACTTAAAGGTGAAAAAGATTAATACAAAACTATAGTTGTGATTTCAACACTCTTCTTTTTTGTAATCAATAGAAAAAGTAGGTAAAAAAAATCAACAAAACGGAAGCGGATGTGGCTCAATCAGTTGGGCGCCCACCTACCACATGGGAGGTCCCAGGTTTGGGTCCCAGTGCCTCCTAAAGACAAGCAGATGCCACCCCCACCGCAATGAGCAGATGCTACAAGCCAGCAGACACTGGAGCCTGTGGCAGATGTGGCTCAGGCCGTTGGGCACTCGCCTCTCATGTGGGAGGTCCCAGGTTCAGTTCCTTGTGCCTCCTAGAGAAGGCAAGCAACAATGAGCAGACAGACGAGAGAACCATCTGGGGGAGGGGAGGGATAAATAAAGAAAAAGTAAATAAATAAATCTTTAAAAAAAAAAAAAAGAATTTAGAATACACCTACAACTTCAACCAAATTAACCTTATTGACATTTATAGAATACTACACTCAATAACAGAAGAATATGCAGTCTTTTCAAGTGCACCTGGAACATTCACCAAAAGACCGTATCCTGGGTCGTAAAATAAACTGTATCCAATTGAAAAGAATTGAAACCATATAAAGTATGTTCTCTATCCATAATGGAATTAAGCTAGAAATCAATAGCTTACTAGGATTTACTGAATTTATTTTTCACATAACTGAAAAATTCCAAATATTTGGAAATTAAACAACACCCTTCTAAATCCATGGGTCAAAGAGTAAATCTCAAAGGAAATTAGAAAATATTTTTAACTAAATGAAAATGAAAATATACTAAAATTTGTCAAAAACAGCTAAACCAGTTCTTAAAGGGAAATTTATAGCATTAAATGTATACATTAGGGGAAAAAGAAAGAAAAATCAATAATCCTAGTTTAAAAACTAGGAAAAGAAGAGCAAAATAACCCATAAGAGGCAGAAGGATGGAAATAATAAAGAGCAGAATTGAAAGAACTGATACCAAAATGAGAACATCAGTAGAGAAAATCATCAGTAAAGAAACCAAAAGCTGGTTCTTTGAAGCAAATAATAAAAAATTTAAACCTCTAGCCAAGGGGAAAAAAAAGAAAACAGATGACACAAATTACTTTTATCAAAAACGAAGGGGAGCGCATGTGGCTCAAGTGATTGAGCACCTGCTTCCCACATGGGAGATCCTGGGTTCGGCCCCTGGTGTATTACATTTATTAATTTTCATGTGTTGAACCACTTTTGCATACCCGGCATAAATTCCACCTGATCATGGTGTATAATTCTTTTGAGGTGCTGTTGGATTCAGTTTGCTAGTATCCAGTTGGATTCAGTTTGCTAGTATTTTGTTGAGAATTTTTGCATCTATATTCATAAGAGAATATAGTTTGCTTGTGGTATCTTTATCTGGCTTTGGTGTGAGGATAAGGTTGGCCTTATAGAATGAATTAGGGAGTATTCCCTCCTCTTCAATTTTTTTGAAAGAGTTTGAGCAGGATTGGTGTTAATTATTCTTGGAATGTTTGGTAAAATTCCCTTTTGAAGCTATCTGGTCTTTTTCTTTGTTGGGAAGTTTTGTTTACTGATTCAGTCTCTTTACTAGTAATTGGTTTGTTGCGATCTTCTATTTCTTCTTTTTTTTTTTTTTTTTAAGAAAAGGTATTTAGATTACATAAATGTTACACAAAAATCTAGGGGATTCCCATATGTCCCGCTTCCCACACCTCTCACATTTTCTCACATAAATAACATCCTTCATTAGTGTGGCACATTCGTTACAATTGATGAAAACATTTTAGAGCACTGCCACTACGCGTGGATTGTAGTTCACATTGTAGTTTACACTCTTTCCCACACAATTCTACAGGTTATGGCAAGACATGCAATGGCCTATATCTGTCATTGCAATGCCATTCAGGAAAATTCCCAAGTTCCCAAAATGCCCCCACATTTCACCTGTATTTCTCTCTCCCTGCTCTCAGAGCCTCCAGTGGCCACTGCCTCCACATGAATGATATAGTTTCTTCCATTGCTAGAATCACAAGTCCATAGTAGAATACCAGTAAATCCACTCTAGTCCATAGTTCACTCCCTAATCCTGAGGACTCTGGGATGGTGCTGCCCACTCCACCTCTAATTGGGAGGAGGCTTTAATCCCATGGGGTAGATGGATGGGACTCTCTTGCTTGCAGTTGTAGACTCTCTTGGTTCCTTGGGATGGTCGTTGTCTATCATCATCTCCTTGTTAGTTGTTCTGGGTGAGTCCAATGAACTAGAGAGTAAGTATTGCAACTCCGTTGAATTTCAGGGCCCAGCTGGCACATGGACAGCTCAGAGATTAAAGTCTTTTGAACATATACCTACCAACTCCAGCACCAATTATAGGTTCAAATAAAAGGGACAGAAGAGGCATATGTAGAGAAGTCACATATGAGTCCAACTCTCTCATACTCAGGAGTTCCATTTCTTCTTGAGACAATGTAGGTATTATATGTGTTTCTAGGAATTTGTCCATTTTATCTAGGTTATCTAATTTGATGGCATTCAGTTATTCATAGTATCATCTTATAGTCCTTTTGATGTCTGTGGAGTTGGTAGTAATGCCTCCCTTTGCATTTCTGACTTTATTTGTGTCCTCTCTTTCTCTTTGTCAGTCTAGTTAAAGGTTTTTCTATTTTATTGATCTTTTCAAAGAAACAACTCTTGGTTTTATTAATTCTCTCCATTTTTTTTCTCTATTTCGTTTATCTTTAATCTTTGTTACTTCCTTCCTCCTGCTCACTTTGGATTTAGTTTGTTCTTTTTTTTTGAGATTCACCAGTTTTGAAGTTAGGTCTCTGATTATGGGTCTTTCTTCTCTTTTAATGTAAGCATTTAGAGCTATAAATTTTCCTTTCTATACTGCCCTTGATGTATCCCATAAGTTTTGGTATTTTGTGTTTTCATTTTCATTTTCCTCAAGATAGTTCCTAATTTCCTGTGTGATTTCTTTGACCCATTGATTGTTTAAGAGTATGTTTGTTTTCCAGATATTTGTGAATTTTCCATTTTTCCTCCGTTATTGACTTCTAGTTTCATTCCATTGTGATTGGAGAAGAAACATGGTATGATTTCAATATTTTTGAATTTATTGAGACTTCTTTTTGACCTTCTTTTTGTCTATCCTGGAGTATGATCCATGTGCTCTAGGGAAGAATGTATATTCTGCTGCTGTTGGGTGACATGCCTATATAGGTCTGTTAGATCTAACTGGTTTAGAATATCATTCAAGTCTTCTTTTCCTTATTGATCTTCTGTCTAGACATTTTATCCATTAATTAAAATGGTGTATTGAAATCCCCTACACTTAATGTAGAACTGTTTCTCTCTTCATATCTGTCAATATATTTTGAGATTCTGCTGTTAAGTGTGTGTATATATATATATTTATAATTTTTACTTCTTGCTGGATTGACTACTTTATCAGTATGTAATGACCTTCTTTGTCCCTCATAACTGTTTTTAACATCAAGTCTATTTTATCCGATATGAGTGTAGCTACCCTAGCTCTCTTTTCGTTAGTACTTGCATGGTATATTTTTCTCCATCCTTTCACTTTCAGTCTGCTTCTGTCTTTGAATTTAAAGTGAGCCCCCTGTAGACAGCCTGTAGTTGAGTCATGACTTTTTATCCATTTTGCTAGTCCCTCTTTTTGACTGGAGAGGTTAATCCATTTATATTTAAAGTAACTACTGATAATTGAGTACTTTCTTTCGCCATTTTGCTATTTAGTCTTAAACCTTTTCTGATCTTCATTTCTTAGGTTAATGCTTACTTCCATATTTGTTTTTTTATTGTAACATTTTGATTTCCTTTTCATTTCATTTTGAATGTATATATAATAATAATTATTATTATTACTATAGAAGTTAATGACCTTACAAAACAATCTTGCATAATGTGCAGAATTCTTGTACATCACCCCTTCACCAAACTTTACATTGTCGAGGAACATTTGTTACAGATTATAAACATGATCAGATTATTGCCATTAACTATGGTCCATAGTGTATTTTTCCATATACTCCCTATTATTAACACTATGTATTAGTGTTGTACATTTGTTATATAGTTCATGAGAGAATATTCTCATATTTTTACTCTTAAACACAGTCCATCTTCTACCACACGGTTCACTGTGTTATACAGTCCATGCCTTGTACAATCTATCCTAAGTGTATACTCAGTGGCTCTCAATTTCATCACAGATTTCTGCAGTCATCACCCCAGTAAACCTTTAAGCATTTTCCTTAGTCCAAAAGAAAAAAAGTCCCATACCCACCTATTATTGACCCTTAGCTTGATATTGTACCTTCCTTGACATTGATGGAAGAATGTTACAATATTGCTGTTAACTATGGTCTATAAGTTACATTAATTGTATTTTTCCTGTGCAGCACCATATTCTTATCACCTTATAATAGGGATGTACATTTGTTCTAGTTGTGTTTGTATTATTAACCACAATCCTCATCCACCTCTGGGCTCACTATGTTATTCAGCCCCTAGATTATTCTCTAGCTTTCTTTCACTTGACATCTGCATCCCTAGACTACCCCTTTTCAGCCATAATACCATATATAAACCAGCCATGTTAGTTATACTTGCTATAATGTTACCATCAACTCTTATCTATTTCCACACTTTTACAGTCAAGCTAATTTAAAATTCTACATACATTAAACATCAGTATCCCTTCTCAGTCTTCATCCTATCTTCTAGGTTTTAACTCCATGTGTTTATTTTCATATTTAGTTCATATTAGTGAGACCATACAATATTTGTCCTTTTGTGTCTGGCTTATTTAACTTAGCATAATGTCCTCAAGGTTCATGCATGTTATCATGTGTGTCCTAATTTCATTTCTTCTTACAGCAGCATAGTATTCCATCATATGTCTACCATATCTTGTTTATCCATTCATTGGTTGATGAACACTTGGGTTGTTTACATCTTTTGGCAGTTGTGAATAATGCTTCTTTTAACATCCAAGTGCAAATGTCTATTTGTGTCACTGTTTTCAGTTCTGGATTTATTTCTAGTAGAGGGATTGCTGGATCAATCATACAGCAATTCTATCTTTAGCTTCTTAAGGAAATACCAAATTGTCTTCCACAGAGGCTGCACCATTCTACATTCCCACCAACATTGAAGGAGGAGTGTTCCTATTTCTCCACATCCTCTCCAGAACTTGTTTTCTGTTGTTTTTTTTTTTTTTAAATAATGGCCATTCTATGAATGTGAGATGATACTTTGTTGTAATTTTAATTTGCATTTCCCTAATAGCTAATGATACTGAACATTTTTTCATGTGCTTTTTCAACGTTTTTATTACCTCTTGGAAGAAATGTCTATTTAAGTCTTTTGCCCATTTTTTAATTGGGTTGCTTGCTTTTTTTGTTGAGTTGTGTGATCTCTCTATATAGCTTGGAAATCAAACCCTTATCAGATATGTGATTTCCAAATGTTTTCTACCATTGAGTGGGCTGCCTTTTCACCTTCTTGGTGAAGTCCTTTGAATCACAAAAGTGTTTAAGTTTGAGGAGGTCCCAATTTTTCATGTTTTCTTTCATTGCTTGTGGTTGCAAAGTAAGGTTTAAGAAACTCCCACAGGGGGTCGGATGTGGCTCAACTGGTTGGGCGTCCGTCTTCCATATGGAGGGACCCGGGTTCGATCCCCGGGACCTCCCGGTAAAATAAAAAATATATATATAGAAGGCGCATGGGCTGCCAGGCTCTGTGTGCCGCTGAGCTGTCGGGCCCCGAGAGCCATGCAGCAGGATGATGATGTGACAGGAGAGAGACAAGACAAGATGCTCTGAAAGCTCCAGAAGCCAGGAGCTGAGGTGGCGCAGGCAGCAGAATACCTCTCTCCTACATCGGAGGTCTCCAGGATCGAATCCTGGTGAAGACTGGAGGAGGAGGATGAGAAGAGATAGCAGGAAACAGACACGGAGAATTGCCCAGCCAAATGGACACAAAACAGCAAATGGGGAAGGGGGGTTTAAAATGGATAAAGTAAATAAATAAATCTTTAAAAAAAAAAAAAAAAAAGAAACTCCCACCTACCACCAGGTCTTGAAGATGTTTCCCTACATTTTTTTCTAGGAGGTTTATGGTTCTCGCTTTTAAATTTAGGTCTTTGATCCATTTTGAGTTAATTTTTGTATAAGGTGTGAGTTAGAGGTCCTCTTTCTTTCTTTTGTATATGGATTTCTAGTTCTACCAGTACCATTTGTTGAATAGACTGTTTTGCCCCAGCTGGGTGGGTTTTACCATGCTGTTTTTATCACTTTAGCTAGGTAATATTATTTAAATTCTGAAAGTGAGAGTCCTTCTGGAATTTAATAACTTTGTTCTTCCTTTTTAAGATGTTTCTGGCTATTCTGGGCCCTTTACTCTTCTAAATAAATTTGATAATTGGGTTTTCAATTTCTTTAAAAAATAAAAAGGCTGTTGGAATTTTTATCGGTATTGTATTGAATTTGTATATCCATTTGGGTAGAATTGACATCTTAACAATATATAGTCTTCCCATCAATGAACATGGAATGTTCTTCCATTTATTTATGTTGTCTTTGATTTCTTTTAGCACCGAATACAAGTGCTTTACATCTTTGGTTAAGTTTATTCCTAAATATTTTATTCTTTTAATTGCTTTTGTAAATGGAATTTTTTTTCCTGACTTCCTCCTCAGATTGCTCATTACTAGGTTAAAAAAAACACTCCAGTTTTTTGCATATTGATCTCATATACTGTCACTCTACCGAATTCGTTTATTAGCTCTAGAACCTTTGTTGTAATTTTTTGGTATTTCCTATGTATAGGATCATACCAGCTGCAAATAGCAAAGATTTTACTTCTTCCTTTCCAATTTGGACACCTTTTATTTTTTTGTCTTGCCAGACTGTTTTAGCTAGAACTTCTAACATTATATTGAACAACAGTGGTGACAGTGGGCATCCTTGTCTTGTTCCCCATCTCAACAGGAAAGCTTTCTGTCTTTCACCATTGAGTATAATGTTAGCTGTGGGTTTTTTGTATATGCCTTTTATCATGTTGAAAAAGTTTCCTTCTATTGCTGTCTTTTGGAGTGTTTTTATCAAAAAAAGATGCTGGATTTTGTCAGATGCCTTTTCTGTATCAATTGGGATGATCATGTAGTTTTTCTTCTTTGTTTTATTAATGGGGTATATTATACTGATTGATTTTCTTGTGTTGAACCACCCTTGCATGCCTTGCATAAAACCCACTTGATCGTGGTGAATAATTCTTTTGTTTTTTTTTTTAATATATTTTTTAATTTTTTAGGAGGTACCAGGAATTGAACCCAGGGCCTCGTACATGTGAAGCAGGTGCTCAACCACTTTAGCTATACCTGCTCCCCTTGAATAATTCTTTAATGTGTTGTTGGATTCAATTAGTGAATATTTTGTTGAGAATTTTTGCATTCATATTCATTACGGAAATGAGTGTGTAATTTCCTTTTTTGGTAATATCTTTATCTGGGATTTTAATTTTGGGGAGTTGTTTGATGAGTCTTTCAATCTCTTTGCTTGTGATTGGTCTGTTGAGATCTTCTGTGTCTTATAGGGTCAGTGTAGATTGTTTTTATGTGCCTAGGAGTCTAGGTTGTTGGCATGCAGTTCTTCATAGAGTCCTCTTATGATGATCTCTTTTATTTCTGTGGGGTCAGTAGTAATGTCCCCATTTTTGTTTCTGATTTTATTTGTATCTTCTCTCTTTTTTGGTCAGTATAGCTAAGTGTTTGTCAATTTTGTTGATCTTTATGAAGAACCAACTTTTGGTTTTGTTACTTCTCACTATTGTTTTTTGGGGGTTCTCAATTTCATTTATTTCTGCTCTGATCTTGGTTATTTCATTCTTTCTTCTTGCTATGGTCATAGTTTGCTGTTCTTTTTCTGCTTCCTCAAGCTGTGTAGTTGTTGATTTTTAGCTCTTTCTTCTTCTGGTTTTTTGTTTTGTTTTGTTTTTTCTTCTTTTTTAATGTAAGCATTAAGGGCCATAAATTTCCCTCTCAGCAGTGCTTTTGCTTCATCACATAGGTTCTGATATGTTGTTTTCTTGTTTTCATTCTTCTTGAGATATTTATTAATTTCTCTTGCAGTTTCTTCTTTGACCTTCTGGTTATTTAAGAGTGTGTTATGTAATCTCTATATATTTGTGAATTTTTCCTTTTTCTGCCTGTTGTTGATTACCAGCTTTATTCCATTATGATCAGAGAAAATGCTTTGTATAATTTCAGTCTTTTTAAATTTATCGAGATCTGCTTTGTGACCCAACATATGGTTTATCCTGGAGAAAGATCCATGAGCACTTGAAAAGAATGTATTTCCTGCTGTTTTGGGGGTGCAATGTTTTGTTTATGTCTATTAGGTTTAGTTCGTTTATCATATTATTCAAGTTCTCTGTTTCTTTATTGATCCCCTGCCCACATGATCTATCCAATGATGAGAGTGGTGTATTGAAGCTTCAACTATTATTGTAGAGACATCTATTTCTCCCTTCAGTTTTGTCAGTGTTTGCCTCATGTAATTTGGGACATCCTGGTTAGATGCATATGCATTTATGATTTTTATTTCCTCCTGGTGATTTGCCCCTTTTATTAGCATTTAATGACTTTCCTTGTCTGTAATGAAACCTTTGCTTATTTATTTATTTATTTCCCCTGTACCTCCCTCCCCCCCGCTGTTTTGCACTCGCTGTCTGCTCTCTGTGTGTTCTACTGTGTCTGCTTGTCTTCTCTTTAGGTGGCACCAGGAACCAATCTGGGGCCTTCCAGAGTGGGAGAGAGGCACTAAATCTCTTGTGCCACCTCAGCTCCCTGGTCTGCGCATCTCTTCTTGTCTCTCTTCTGTGTCTCTTTTTTGTTGCGTTATCTTGCTGCGCCAGCTCTCCATGCAGGCCAGCATTCTGTGTGAGCCAGCACTCCTGCGTTGGCCTACACTCTTGGGCGGGCCAGCACTCCTGCACAGGCCAGCAGTCCACGTGGGCCAGTTCTCCTCTTGGGCCAGCTCTCCACTCACACCAACTTGCTGCACGGGCCAGCTTGCCTTTCACCAGGAGGCCCTGGGAATAGAATTGTGGATCTCCTATATTGTAGACAGAAGCCCAATCACTTAAGCCACATCTGTTTCCCAACATCTTTACTTTTATAGCCTATTCAATCTGATGTAAGTATAGCTACTTAGCTTTCTTTTTTGGTTACTGCATGCACAGAATATCTTTTTCCAGCCTTTCACTTTCAGTCTATTTGTATCCTTGGGTCTAAGGTGAGTTTCTTGTAGAGAGCACACAGATGGTTTTTATATTCTTATCCATTCTGCCAGTCTGTGTCTTTTGATTGGGGAGTTTAACCCATTGACATTCTATATTATTACTGTTAAGGCAGGTCTTATTTCACCCATTTTGACCTTTGGGTTTTAGCTGTCATATCTTGTTTTCTCCACTCTTTTTACACTTGTAGTTCCCATAAGGGAACTTATTTACATAAGATCTGCTGTTTTTCTATGTATACGTTAAATTCTTCTTTGTGCTCACTCAATGTCTTATTGATGTCTTTAATCTCTTTAGCCATTTCATTGAATTTATTAAGGAGATTTGTTTGAACATCTATAATTAGTTGTCTCAACTCCTTTATGTCACCTGCAGGCTTAATTTGTCCCTTTGACTGGGCCAGATCTTCCTGTTTCTTGGTATGGATTGTAATTTTTTGTTGGTGTCTCGGCATCTGATTTATTAGATGTGTTTATTCTTTGCCCCTTTTCTCTCTTTAGTCTAGGGCTTTCTATTTGATTGACTTTGTGCTACAGCCCCTCTTTAATACTTGGTTCAACTTAATTTCGAAGTTTATAGTGACTCATGTTTAGCCAATCTGAATTCTTTCAGCACTTTTTCATCTGTTTCTTGCCCTATCTCCCTTCCTCATTGTGGAATAGGAGCCGAGGATATGGTTGGTACTATAAGCCATGGAGGCTGAAGGTGCCCACATTGCCCCAGGAACAATGAACTTCTCTCACCTTTCTTTCCTCCCAGGGTAGGGACGGAGCTGCAGCCATGTGTCATCATTCAAGTCGTACAGACCAAGACCATCTGTAGTTGCCTGGAGAGACTGATGAAGCTCCATGCCCCTTTTCACTTGCCTCGGGCAGAGATGGAGCCACAGTTGTGGGCAGCAAATTAAGCCGTGAGAGTCAAAACTGACCTCAGTTGCCCAGGTAGACTGGTGAAGCACCAGGCCCCCTCCTCCCCTGCCAAAGGTGGTAATGGAGCCTCCAGGGTGCCCAGGAGTCTAGTCTGTGAAGGCCAAAAGTGATTACAGTTGCCTGGAAAGGGTCCTCCTGTATTAGGGGTGGGATGGAGCCAAAGGAGTGCCTAACACTCTAGTCTGTGCAGACCAAAAATGCTTTCAGTTGCCTGGAGAGGCTGAGGAAACCCTGCCTACTCTCCTATTCTATTGGGGGAGGAGATGTAGCCACAGGTTTACCCACCAGTTTGGTCTGTGTGGGGTGAAAGCAGCTGCAGTTGCCCAGAGAGGCTGAGGGAACACTGTCCCTTTTGCTCTGTCAGGGGCAGTAATGGATCCACAGAAGTGCCCAACACTCTAGTCTGTGCAGGCCAAAAGCACCTGCAGTTGCTGGGAGAGGTTGAGGAAATACCCCTCCCATCCTGTCCTTTCGGGGGCAGGGTTGGAGCCACAGATTTGTCCAATAATCTAGTTTGTGTGGGCTGAAAGCAGCTGCAGTTGCCTGGGGAGACTGAGGGAGCACTGTCCCTTCTGCCCTGTCAGGGGCGGGGATGGATCGATGAATGCCCAACACTCTAGTCCATGCGGGCCAAAAACGCTTGTAGTTGCCTGGAGCAGTTGAGAAAACACCGCCCCCTTCCTATCCTATTGGGGGGCAGAGATGTATCCACAGGTTTGTCCATTAATTAGTCTGTGTGGGCAAGAAAGTGCCTGCAGTTGCCTGGAGAGGTTGCTGCAGGGTCCTGTCAGCTTCCTCCATGCTGGAGGTGGGCCTGGAGCCTAGGCTAGGGCTGCAATCTGACCTGGGTGGAAAGAACCTGGTCCCTACCTTCACTGTGATATTCGATCAGCTCCACTTTTCCTCATGCCAGGGCTGGAGTTAAAATGTAGGCTTCCAGCCTCTTTCTGACTTGGATAGGTTCAAACTTTAGCTGTTCTTAGGATTGGACTTTAGCCCGCCAAATTTACTAATGAGTAGCTGTAATTGGTGCCCAACCATTTCATCCTCTCCTATTTTTGGGAAATGGAGCTTCCAACTCCAGCCGGGGAATAGCTCCTGAGGTGGCTTGCACCACCAATGGAGGATGAGCACAGGCCTCTGCGGCATGGAGTTTTCTACTCATGAATCTTCACTACAGATGAGCAATCTCCTCCTTCTGTTCTTCCAGCGATGTTGCAGGGTGCTCTTCAGGTCTCCTGGGCCCCCCAAATAGGTGATTTAGATAGCTCTAGCTGATTACTAACTGCCCTATAGGAGGAACTGTCTGTTGGAACTTCCATCTCTGCTGCCATCTTGCCCCCTCCCCTTCCATATCTTTTAAAATGTGTTCTTCAGATTCTAGGAGATGCCACATGGTCCAGGGAAGTACACAGAATTTGGCATCATTTGCACCTGGAATGAAATCTAGTTCTGTTTACTTTCAAGTTAAGTGACCTTGGGCAAGTCTCTTAACCTCCCTAATCTTCCATCATATCATCTGGAAAACTCCTCCCCATCTACTTATCTCATGTGGTTGCTGCTTTTGATCAAATGAGATTGTTCTGAATATATTTTTCCATGTATTTTCTTTGTGGTTACTGTGGGGTTAAAATTTATCCTCCTAAATATATAACAACCATATTTTATTTGATACTAGCTTATCTTCAATAACATATACACTCTTCCTATACCCCCAGTCCCTCACCTTTTTTTCTTGTTGCAAATTATATGTTTGTTTATTATATGTCCAAAACCATCAGTTTATCATTACTTTTATGCATTTACCTTTTAGCACCTTTACCAGATTTATTTCTTTATGCTCTTTTTATCCACTGTCTTTTTATCACTTTCCTTTCAGTCTGAATAACTCCCTTTATCATTGCTTGAAGGACTTGTCTAGTGGCCATGAAATCTGGGAGTTTTTATCTGGGAATGTCTTAATCTCTCCCTGATTTTTGAAAGAAAGAATGAATTGCTGGGTATAAAATTATTGGTTGGCAATTGTTTTCTGTTGGCACTTTAAATATTTCATTCTAGTGCCTTCTTATCTCCATGGTTTCTGATGAGAAATCTGTACTTAATCTTATTGGATTTCCTTTGTACATAACTCCTTCCTTTTCTCTTGCAGCTTTCAGAACTCTCTCCTTGTCCTTTGAATTGGACAATTTGGTTTCTGTGTGTCTGGGCTTGTCTCTTTGAATTTATCCTGCTTGGAGGTTGTTGAGCTTCTTGCATGTGCATATTCATATCTTTCATTAAATTTGGGAAGTTTTCTGATATCATTTCTTTCATTATTCCTTCTGCCCCTTTCTTTCTTTTTTCTGCTTCTGGGATTCCCATAATGAGTATATCAGTATGCTTGCTGGTAGCCCATAGGTCTATCTCTGTTCATTCTTTTTTATTTTTCTTTCTGTTCTTCATCCTGAATCATTTCATTTATCTTTGAGATCACTGATTCTTTCTTCTGCCACCTCTAATCTGCCATTGAAACCATCCAGAGTAGTTTTCATTTCAGTTATTTTCTTCTTCAACTTCAATTTTTCTCATGAAGGATTCCCATATTGTTCATTCATTATTTTCCTCATATGCTTTAGTTATTTCTTCATATTTCCCTTTAACTTCTTGAGCATAGTGAGGACCATATTTTTAAAGTCTCTGTTCAGCATGTCCAAAGTCTGGTCTTTTCATTGATGATTTCTGGATTTTTATCTTGTGCCTTTGAATAGGCCATCATTTCGTATTTCTTTGTTTGTCTTGTAATATTTTGTTGCACATTGTAGAATTAATATTTTAAAGTGTTAACTCTGGGGTTTAGTCCCTCAGATGTCTGTTCCTTAGTTTGAGTCCAGCTAGTGATATGATAGATTTTTTGAATACCAGGAGTTAATCGAAACAAACAAACCAAGGTAAAAAGCACCTTTCACTCCCTTTGCAAGTTGGCCTTGCTTTGAATAGTGGTTTCCTTCAGAGTTTAGCCCTTCCATCAAGAAAATCAGCCTGAGGCAAATGGGCAGTACTGGGTCCTCTCTGTCTTATCTGAGCCTGCATGGAACCAGTGCCAGGTAGCCTGCTTCTTTTCATTGGCTTGTGCTTGCTAGGAGCCTTACAGGAGTTTGCATGAATGCCCCCTCAGCTCCCTTTGAAATAGACTCCTCCCTCTCCTGGATGCTCTCTTAAGTTACTTAATGCAGATAGTCCTTTGCCTCAGGCTGCTTCACCTTAATTGTTTCTCACACTGTCTCAGCTGTCTGCAAGCCTCTTTCTGCCCTCAGGACAAACTCTGGGATGGTGAGTCCATGACATATTTCTCTGCTCAGTCTCTCAAACTTCTACAGGATAGATTAGCACTGACATACATGCACTCCAGGGTGTACACAGTTTCCACTCTGCTTCCTCTGGAATAGGGCCAAGGACCCACAGTGAGGGCACAAGCTGGCTCCATCCTGCATTTTGGAGAAAGTGGGAGAGGGACCAGCAAGGCTGCTGGGAGCTTCTCCTATGGCTTTTGAAGCTGTGTTTTCTTGATTAAGCATTTGCCCAATTAATGCAGCCTTTTAACCTTCTCTGTACTTTTGAAGACAGTTACTGTGTTTAAGATTCCTCTGCAGTCTTTGTCCTAGAGAGCTCGGAACAATGGTTGCCCTCAGATCCAGTGGTCTGAAGTAGGTAATCAAAGGTGGAGATCTGGTTCAGACTACACAACCCAGGAGTTTGGAGGACTAGGTCTTTATGTCCCTCTCTGGTACCAGCAGCCAGTTGCACCAGGAGCCCAAGCTCCAGTCCCCACTGCTGCTGCCACGAGGCTGGGGGAAGGGGAATGGTAGCCACTGCAGAGGGAGTGAAACTCACCACTATGTTTCCCAATTTACCAACCTTCTGCTCCTCCCTGGATGCTGCACAGTGTTCCACTAGAATCTGAAGTTTCAAAGTTAGTTGATTTAGATAGTTCCTGGCAGTTCAATAGTTTTTTTGTTTGTTTATTTGTTTTTTGAGGAACTGATTCCTGGAGCTTCCTGCTTCACCATCTTTCCACAAGCATCAGTTAAGCTTTAACAAAGGTACATAGTTCAATTGAGAGAGATAATTTTTCAACAAATGATGCTGAAATAATGGGACATCAATATGCACAAAAATGGAACCTTAATGTATATCTCATAACTTATACAAAAATTAATTCAAATTTGATCATAGACTTAAATATTAAAAGACTACAAAACTCCTCTTAGAAGAAAATATAGGAGAAAGTTGGAGAAAGTCTTTGTGATCTTAGGTTAAGTAAAGAGTTCTTAGATATGATAGAAAAAACACTATCTACAAAAGAAAAAACTGAAAAACTAGACTTAATCAGAATTAAACATTTTTAATTTAAAGGCACTGTTAAGAGAAGCTACAGACTGAAATAAATACTTGTAAATAATGTATCTGCCAAAGACTTGTAGCCAACATGTATAAAGAACTCTCAAAATTCATCAATAAAGAAACAACCCAGTTTTTGATGATTTGAACAGATACGTCATCCAAAAAAAAAAAAAAATTCAGATGGCAAATAAGCACATGCAAATATGTTCAACAGATTGGGGAGATAAAAATTAAAAACACAATTAGATAGCGCTACATACCTAATAGAATGCCTTAAAAAAGAGAATAATTGCCAATACCGAATGCTAGTTAGGATGCAGTATGACTGGAAATTTCATGTATTGTTGGTAGGAATGCAAAATGCTGCAGCTACTCTCAATAAGAGTTTGACATTTTTTAATAAAGTTACACATACACTTAAATATGACCCAGCAATCACAGATATTTATCCTAGACAAATGAAAACTTTATGTTTACACTAAAACCTATACACATATCCTTATAGTAGAATAATTCATGGTCACCAAAAATAGGAAACAACCCAATGTCTTTCAGTGGGTAAAAGAATAAACTGTGATACTTCCATACAATGAAATACTATTCAGCAATAACAAGAAACAATCTACTGATAGAGATAGAAACCATGGGTGAATTTCCAAGGCATTAACGCTAAAAGACAAAAGCCAATTTCAAAATGTGGCATACTGTACAATTCCATTTCTATGACAAAAAACTACAGGGATGGAGAGCAGTTCAGTGGTTCCTAGGGTTGGGGTAGATAAAGCGTTTGACCAGCCTGAGGGAATTTGGAGATGAAGTAATTGTTCTGTATCCTGATTGTGGTGGATATTTCGTAAACCTATGCATATGTTTAAATTCCAAGTTGTACACCAAAAAAAAAAAGTGAATTTTACTATAAATTAATTTTTAAAAGCTTACCACCTTAGAATTTTTGTAAAATCTGTTTATATCATGCCAGGCCAGTTGTATCCTTGCATAATTATATATAGAACACATACACACACACAGATAAACATAATTTGTAGTAGCTACATTTCAGAGTGGTTTCCATTTGAGTTTATTGCTTTTCAGAATTATAATTTTTAGTAAACTTCACTTTAAAGCTATTTTTCCATATTTTAGATTATTATTTTATAATGGCTTCTCAAAAGTGGAATTACTGGTTCAGAAGATAAAAATATTTTTCAAATGAGGAGTTTATCCCAGATAAAATCTTCAGGGAGTAATCTGAGAGTGTCAGAAGTTCTAGGAAGAATTATACTTGATATCTCAAGCATTAAAATACTGTAGAGAATTGTCAGGATAGGTCTGTCAAGGGCCTCTAGTGATTGATGTTTCAGATTCTATGAAAATCTATTGTTATAACATCATTTAATCAGTTTACTCTTGAAATTCCAATGTATTTGTGTTTAGAAATTTTCTGAAAGTTATTGAAATTTTTAAATGTTTTTTTCTGTTGAAGTTAATCTCCTTGTAAAAAAAAATTTCCTTCTCCTTTTTTAAATAGAACCCAGAATTTTCTTTCAAATTCTTAATGGAAAGTTTAACTTTCAAATTCTGCTTTTTCTGGAATATTTTAAGTTAATTAAAAAGCCTCTATGTCTAATCTGTTATTTGATTATTTTCATTTAATATTTATTTACCTATCAGTGTTCCTCAGTTTTAATATTTTCGAGTTAACCCTGTTGTTGCCTTATTCTTATGTATACATGTGTGTAATATATATGTATATTTACATATATTATTTCATACACGTATATATAGAGATATATACGTACCACACACATTACATGCATATACACATAGTAATTTCTTTAAATAGGTTTTCTTGACAGAATCTCTTGCAAGTTTGATAACACCAAGTATTGGTGAAGTTGTAGGAAGTGAGAATACTTATATATTGTTAGTGAAAGTATAAATTGATGCACTTTGAAGAGAAATACGTAGTGAGATTGGAAATGTGCATATCCTACAACCAGGAAGTCCACTTTTAGATGTTCTACTCAAGAGAAAATCTTATGTATGTACATAAAGAGATATGTACAGAGGGTGTGTTTGCAACCTTTGTTGTAATAATGAAAACGCACAAATTATCTGTCTCTGAGGATAGGAGTAGACAAACTGTAGTTTATCCTTACAATGGAATATTGAACTGCCATTAAAGTAAATGAACTAGATCCACATGTATCAACTTGGATAAATGTCTAAAACAACATTGAGTGATAAAAGACAATTTGCCAGAACTTGCAGAAGCACTGCTATCATTTCTGTAAATTTCCAAAACTTTACATTACATATTGTTCATGGATATACATGCATATAATATATGTACATACATGTATTATACAAACAGTAAAATAACACACCAAAAAAATCATGTACAAGAATGAAACACACCAGAGAACTATACAGACCAATTTCAACCTAGTAGTTAGGTGAGAGGGGAGGGGAGAAGAGATGGGCATGTGATTTTATTTCTTCTCTGAAAAGAGGGAAACTGAAGGAAATGTGGCAAAATGCAAATTCTGTGTAATTTCAGTTATGTTCACATGATTACTATATTTTTTTCTGTATATTTAAAATGTTTCAAAATTTTAAAAAATTAATATGAAAAATCAAATCTTGTTTTTATGTTTAGCTTGAAGCTCAACTAGAGAAAAAAGACCAACAGTTTAAGGAACAAGAAAAGACTATGTCCATGTTGCAACAAGATATCATATGTAAACAACACCATCTTGAATCACTAGATAGACTCTTGACGGAAAGCAAAGGGGTAAAATCATATTTATAAAAGTGCTACTTAAAAGCTGACTAATTTTTAAAATATATATATATATATTAGAGAAGTTGTGAACTTACAAAACAATCATGCACAGTGTGCAGAACTCCCATACAACATCCTTCCACCAACATACTACATTGTTATGGAACATTTGTTGGGATTATAAGAGAACATTATTAGACTATTACCACTAACTGTTGTCTATAGCTTGCATTTGTTATATTTTTCCGTCCCCTCTATTATTAACACACTACCTTCTTTGACACTGATGCAAGAATATTGCAATATTTCTGTTAACTAAAGTCCATAAGTTACTTTAATTGTATTTTTCCCATGCATCACCATATTCACCACCTTGTAATAGTGATGTGCATTTGTTCTAGTTGATAGAAGAGCATATTTGTATTTATGCTATCAACCACAATCTTCATCCACCTCCAGGCTCACTGTGTTACTCGGTTCCTAGATTATTCTCTAGTTTTCTTTAAATTGACATTTATGTCCCTAGACTACCCCTTTCAGCCACAATACCATTTATAAACCAGCCGTATTAGTTATTTACTAACTATAATGTATTACCATCAATTCTATCCATTTCCACACTTTTGCAGTCAAGCTAATTGAAAATTCTATATACGTTAAGCATCAATACCCCTTTTGAGTCCTCATCCTATCTCCTAGTTACCTATAGTCTAGGTTTTAACTCCATGTGTTTATTTTCATATTTAGTTCATATTAGTGAGACCATACAATATTTGTCCTATTGTATATGGCTTACTTCACTCTAAAAGCTGACTAATTTTTTAAGTTTATGTTTCTATACCATACCTTTAATTCTGATCAAATCATCAATTGTTCAGGAGCCCATTACTAATGCTAAAATGTTTAGCATTTATATTTTTGCTACCAATCTGTATGTTTTTCAGGAAATGGAAAAGGAAAATATGAAGAAAGATGAAACTTTGAAAGCATTACAGAATCAAGTATCTGAAGAAACAATCAAGGCTAGTATGCTAAAAAATATATTTTTAATTTTTCTCATTGGAGGCAGTCCCATGGAAGTTCTTCAGTTCAGCAGAGTGATGCTTGTTTTTGTTTGATTTCATTCATTCAAATACATAAATACATACATTTATATATATATATGTTATTTGTAAATGGTTTGTATACAATGTGTATTAGGCTTCTTCAGAGAAACAAACAAATATATATATGTTAAGAGATTGATTATAAGAGATTGACTCATGTGACTCTGGGCCTTGTAAGTCCTTATGTAGGGTAGGCACTAAGGTAGAAACTCCAGTAAAGGTAATTTGAAGTCTGACACTTCCAAATTCTGTATGGCAGGCTGCAGCTGGAAACGCCAATAAAGGTCATGCTGCAGTTGAGTCCAGATTACCCAAAGAAAGTTAGCGGGCTGAAGTTGAGGCAGAAATTTTTCCAATCTCTGAAAGCCTCGGCTCTAGTTTTTAAGACCTCCAACTCATTGGATAAGGAAACTCCCAATATTGTTGAGAGTAGGCAATTTCCTTTGTTGATTGTGGATACAATCAACTGTAGATGCAATCAACTAATTATAGATGAAAATTCATCTCCGAAATACCTTCATAGTAGCAGTCAGGCCAGTGCTTGCTTGACCAAACAACTAACACCATAATCTAACCAAACTGACACATGAAATTAACCATCAGACAGAGAATGGTGTTTATTCATATGAGATGCAGACTCAAAAACTCTTTGTTGAAATAAGAAATATAACAGTAGCAGGTTTTAATTTTTTCTTATTTTATTGGTTTATTAATTTTTAATTAATTTTTATTTTGAAAAATGTCAAACCCACAGTAAAGTATAAAGAATAGTACAGGGAACTGTATCCCTCATCTAGATTAACTGTTAACTTCTAACTACACTCACTTCATTTCTTTGAATATTTACACATGTCCATACACACATAGTTCCCTTTTGCCAGACTACCTCAGAGAAGTCTGCAGATGTCGTAAAACTTTATACCTTTAATACTTAAACATGCATCTCCCATGAACAGAAATTTTCTCCTATGTGACCACACTATTACCACAGCAGAGAAAATCAATATTAAATCAGTAACATCTTTCAACATGAAATTCAAACTGAAATTTTTCCAATTATTTAAAAATACTCTTTATAGTTTTACTATGCAAAGCAGGTCTATAGACTGATAGCATTAGCATCATCTGGGAGCTTGTTAGAATTGCAGAATATCAAGCCAGGACTAAGGTGAAGTAAGTGAGGTGCCTTTGGTACATATTTAAGGACACATTTATCTCAGGATTGTACAAGTGAAGGGTTGGCATTTTCGTGACACTGAGAATGAATGCCTCCTTAAATTTTGAGCTCTAGGCACCTCCCTTGCCTCACCTGGTGCCAGCTCTGCTAAGGAATCAGAATCTGTGTTTCAGTAGGCTCTCCTGGTGATTTGTATACACGTTAAAGCTTGAGGAACACTAGTTTGTTCCTTCGTTTCCACAATCTGTGATTCAGTTATCATTCACACATTGTGCTTCACTCTTTAGACTCCCCCAATCTAGACCAATCTCACTGCCTCCTATTCTTAATGACATTGAATCTTTTGAAAATTCCAGATCAGCAGGCATACTACATGGGTTATACTGTGTTCCTCCCACTGCTTCACATGGAAACATATGATGTTAGACCACCCCATTGTTGGTAGTTACACCTTGACATCTTTTTAAGATGATGTCTGCCAGAGCTCATCATTTTAAGGGCACCTTTTTTCCCTTTGTAATTAATACATAAATTGTGGGGTTATTCTTTGAAGCTGTTTTAATGTCTTGCTCCTTAATAACCTTATAACCAATGATTTTAGCATCTTTTGATGAACCTTGCCTGAATCAGTTATTACATTGGTAATTATTAGGTAGTGATATTTGACAGTCATAGATTTTATTTTTTTATCCATACATGGAAGATGATATAAGTACCAATGCTTATTCTCTTGCTTAAGAAAGAAAACTTTTAAGTATTTATACATTCCAAATGTTATTTTAAAAATTATTACCAGGGCAAGAAATGATTAACAAAGACAGTCATTCAGAATTAGACATTTTAGTGGTTAATGGTTATATTCACAGGCTGTAGGGACAGTCTGTGAAATCTCTGTGTCTTACAGGATTTCTTTTTTAGAAATCAGAGTTGCAAGGATTATTTCATTGTGTAGAGTAGTATCTGCAATAGGGACCATTTTTTCCCTCATTTTGCTGACACTTCTTAGTTTCAAAACTACAAACTAGACTGCTGTTAGCATTAAGAGAAGAAGGAAGAAAATTCGTGAGAAGCTCTAGGTTACAATAAAGAAAAGAAAGGAGCAAGGCAAGAATCTTATTAACAGATGGAATATGGAGCATGTATGTAAATTTTGGCCTGTGAACTAATTTTCTGGGAAAAAAATTACAGAATTGGGTTGCTTTTGCTCTTTTGCACTTTAATATTAAGATTGATAAAGCATTTGCAGCTATATGAACACTTGAACCAACTTACATTGCTGCCTTTCTAAAAATATATTTTGCTGATTCAGAGCAAAAGCATCCTTCATGTAAGTTTGGTTTTTTTTTCCCCTAGCTGGCCAAAAGTTTTAATTTTCTTTGTGATTTCAGCATATTCAGAAAACATGCACTTTAGCATCATTAACAATACCCCAATTTGTCCTCACTTTCATATTTTTCTTATTCAAGGAGGCTTAAGCAGTAGTCTTAAATACTGCCTACTATTTTGAGAAAATGCTTTAGGGTGTTTAGCCCCAGTCTGTCTTTTTTTTTTTTTTTTTTTTAAGATTTTATTTATTTGTTTGTTTGTTTGTTTATTTATTTATTTATCTATCCCCCCTTGCTGCTTGTGCTTGCTGTGTCCATTTGCTGTGCGTTTTTCTGTGTCTGTTTGTCTCCCTTTGTTGGGTTGTCCTGCTGCGTCAGCTCACCGTGCTGTGCGGGCCAGCTTGCCTTCACCAGGAGGCCCCCAGAATCGAACCCGCGGCCTCCCATATGGTAAACGGGAGCCCTATCAATTGAGCCACATCCGCTTCCCCTGCCCCGTCTGTCTTGCTAACCTTATCTCCTAAATACTCGTCTCCTAAAAATTCATGCTCTTGATACTATGAGCTCTGGCCAGCTTCTCACCATTCCTTTTCACAGTACGTAGCCTCTGAACATACTCCCTCTTCCTGGGATGCCCTTCTTTACTTCTCAGCTTGTTCAATTCTTGTTAATTCTTCAAGATTCCATTCTCTGGTTTCCTCTTTGATACTCTACTTGCAAGCAAGAATTCGTTTTCTCAATAAATCTCTTTTGTAATAGCGTTTTATATCCCAAGTATAGGACTGTGAGGTAACATTAGGAAATAAATCTGCGTAATATTAAGTATATAATAAGCAGTCACTAATATTAGTTGGTTTTCTGTTTTTTGTTTTTTCTTTTTTTCCTGTTTAGGTAAGACAGCTAGACTCAGCATTGGAAATTTGTAAGGAAGAACTTGCCTTGCATTTGAATCAGTTGGAAGGAAATAAGGAAAAGTTTGAAAAACAGCTAAAGAAGAAATCTGATGAGGTAAATTCCTTTATATATAGCCTGTTTTTCAAGTGCTTTCTTTTTGAGATACTGTTTCTTTTCAAAATACTTTAAAAGTACATCTATGTATTTGATATAAAAATATTTCTATAAAATGTGAATTCCAATTTTATATTCTTTAAGAAACAAACATTTTTTCAATGCAACATGAAATATAATACCTTAAAATTATGTTTATTTTATTTTTATTTAGGGAACCTGAAGAAAAAATAGCACAGAGTAATTATAAGATGAAATGAATAACACTTAGAACATTGTTTTAGATTTAGAGCTATAAAATTTTTCAAATTTTTTCCATTTTGTCTTTTTTCCTCTCTTTCTCTGAAAGATTAAGAATCAGGTTTAGAAGTTCAACTTTCGGGACGGATGTGGCTCAATTGGTAGGGCGTCTGTCTCCCATATTGAGGGACCCGGGTTCGATCCCCGGGACCTCCCGGTAAAAAAAAAAAAAAGAATTTAGGGGACGGATGTGGCTCAAATAGTTGGGTGTCCCTCTCCCACATGGAGGGACCTGGGTTCGATCCCTGGGGCCTCCCAGTAAAAAAAATAAATAAAAGATCAATTAAAAAAAAAAAGAAGTTCAACTTTCTTTACTGAGGTACTAGAGTTTCTTAGATACTAGAGTGAAGACATTTCTTGATTTATCTTTCTCATCTCTTTATCCTCATTGTCTAGCAGTTTGCTTTCTACATAATAGGCACTCTCTTAAATGTTTACTCAAAGGGATAACTTTAGTGAAAAATTCTTTCATTCCTTTTTTAGAATTTATAATATATTTATTTAAACCTTAAAACAATTTTTAGAAGTGGTACCCCTAACAGTTCTTAATTTAGTTTGTCTTAAATGTATCAGAAATGTCTAATCAGAAAATCAGAAGTCCTTCTATATCTTTCAAATGGAGGAAATTTTATACGGAGTGTTGGATTCACAGGTGATGGAATAGTGGAGAAGCCAAATGGGGGATGCTAAGGAGACCCAGAGATTAGCATAAACAGGGACCATTATCATCCTTAGGGCTAGAGGAACATAAGGAAGAGATGTGTGACTATAGTTCAGAAGCAGGGCTGTCTAGCAGAACCTGGGGCCACGTTAAAGGATCAGTCCATTAGGAACTGGGCCTAGAGAAGAACTGCTGCTACTGGTCCCTCCCATTTGCCAAACCTACCTGGAATCCTTAAGGCAAGGGAGGCTCGGGAGGGCAAATTCCTGCAATACACAAAACAGAGCAGAGGGAAAGGCAGGGAGAGATCTAAGAGCAAATATATAGATAACTAACACTCCACACTTTACAATACATAATTATATAACTTTAGATGTTAAAAATAAGAACCTTTAAATTTTATATGGTCCTGTCTTCCCTCCACCTCTCTTCTATGAAGGTTTTTATACCATCTTTGAGAGATGGTTATATATTTTTTACTCAAATATGTAGAAATTAAATAGTCTAAATTATGTCTACTTTGACTTTTTAAAATGGGAATATCATGTTTTTACTTTGATTTTCTTTAAAACAGTAGAAATAAATACATTATTTTGGTATTTATTCTACAGCCCTCAGTCTGCTCTAGTGTAAATGGACTTGGCAGAGATGGAATCTGGAGACAGGCATAGTCTGTTTGGCTTTGGACTTTGAATTCTTAGAAACAACATTAGAGACAGCATTTACACACAAACTTAAAACTATTTCCAAAACAGCTAGAAATATAAACCTAGGTTCAAATTAAATTAGAAAGAAGTGGTAATCAGGTATAGAAGACCAGACTAGGGAATAAGCTGCCAAGTAATTCAGAAGGATTTGCAAGCCTATTTATTGCTGCTTAATTGTTAGTTCAACTGCATATGTTTTGGCTTACTTAGCCTACTAGAAACCTTGAGAGTTCATCTTTCTCTTCTTCATGTATATTGATAAGAAACATAGAGAATAATCCAAGTAATATTTACTTTTGACTCATTTGTCTTTAGAGCAAATTGTAATATCTTACAGATAAAACTCTTTCTAATGCTAGTCAATATTTTAATACCTTGTGGCAGCAAAATTGTGTGGCTTTAATCATATATAGTTTAGTTTTGGAAATTTAATTTGATTAATTCTGTTAATAATAGGTGATGTTATAAAGCTGTTTCAATATTTTAAATTAGTGGATATTCTCAAATAACTCACTAGGTGAATAATTTAGGTAAGTGGCTCTGGGCATGTTAGTAGAAAGTGAGCCAGCTATGAAAACTGCATGCTGATTATCCACTGCAAAAAGCTAGTAAATATCCCTCTAAGCTTTTATCTCAGCTAGGTGATTGTGTAGTTATTGGAACTCCTCTGGTCTGCCATCTGTAGACTGAGTTAATGTAGTTCTTCAAGCATAAATGTCAGAATTCATTTCTTTTTTTAATAATAATTTAATATTCTTTTGGTGTAATTTTATACATAATAACTGTAGTACTTCAAGTATGGCTTTATCCAGCCTTTCCAAATGATGAAATAAATACATTTATAATTAGCATAAGACTGTCTTCGGGGTTCTAAATTTTTTGAAAATGTAGGTGTTAATAATATGTAGTAAAATAATCTATTTTATGCATGATTGTTCTGTAAACGTACAACTTCTTTAATAAAGAAAAAAATACTTTGAAAATGCTTTTAAAAGTGGTAAAATTGTGTGTTTATGCAAAATTACATTGTCGATATGATAGAAGAAAATAAACGAGAAAAACCCTAAACATTTTCTGCACAAAGAATTCATTCAGTAAAATCAGTCATTTTGTTGATAACTATCTTTATTCAAATTGATGCATTTAAATTTTGATAGGTTGACATCGTATCAGTAACTTTTCTGTGATGTATTTTATTTTTCAGTAACAATTATGAGAATGCTTTTGCTTGGGATACTCATTAATACTAGATAAAGTTAATAAAGTCTTACTGATTTTGAGGGAAAAAATTATTCACTGAATATAATGGTAAATTTAGTACAGAGAATATAAAACCAGTTTGTCCTGTATTTACTTTTTTTTTTTTTTTTTTTTAAGGTACTGGGACCAGGGATTGAACCTGGGACCTCGTATGTAGGAATCCAGCTCTTAACCACAGAGCCACATCGGCTCTCCTGAGTTGGCTTTTTCATTTGTTTGCTCGTTGTTTGTTTTTTTTAGGAGGCACTGGGAACCGAACCCCAAACCTCCCATGTGGGAAGCAGGCCCTCAACTGCTTGAGCTACATCTGCTCCCCTGTATTTACTTTTAAAGTAAGGCCACCTGGAAGTTAAAGGATAGTGCAATGAAATGGCATATAAATTTGATAAATACAGGTTAATTTTTGTGAATATTTGTGATCCAACTAACATATTAGATAATTCAATAAATGCAATTGAAATTATTTTGCCAGGGGCTAGATTACTGAAATAAGGTTTTTTTGTTATTATGTGGTATGGATTTCTTGGTTTTTACCTTGGTACTATCTTTTTACTTCTGCTTTCCTCTTTTTTCCTCCTGTCTTATTTGAATTCTTTTTTGTTCGTTTCTCCTATGAATGGGAAGGTAAGTGTGAGATATATTTCAGTAAAGGAAAAAATAATATTTAAACCTGTCTTGCAGGCAAATCGGTTTTGTGTAAAATGAACTACTGCAAAAGTGTGATCTGCAGTTTTTTCAGAAGCTAGCAAAAACAAAATAGGTGATACTAATACATGTTTGCAGAAATGAATTATCTCCATGCAGATAGACTTAAATAAAAACAGATTAGCATTAAAAAGGGCTATAATATTAGAAATTGTTTAGTTGCCTTTGATATCTAGGGTTCTCCAAGTTTATAACTTAATCATGTAATGAAGAAGCCTGAAATCTAATAGCTTCTTATTATGAGCAAAGAGTATTTGGCTCCTAAATCCATAACACTGCTGATGTTGAACGCTGGATAATTAGAAAAAAGAACCAGTTCAGGATATTCTTATATTATTTATTAAAATGAATTTAAAACTCCTTTCTTCTGGATTGATATTTATTGAAAGGATTCTTTGCTTTTAATGTATGGCTTTCTTTTTTCAATTTTTATTCTGTAAGCAAAAATGAAGAAAACTTTTAAAGATTTACCTAAATCCACTCTCAAATTCTTCAGTTGCTTTCATTTTTCCATTTGCATGCACATTTTTCATAATCATATTAAGAATTGTAGTTTTTTTCTTCACTTCATACCATTTTGTAAAAAAAAATTTTTTAATTGTTTTTATTTTTTTATTTTTTATTTATTTATTTATTTATTTATTTATTTTTAATTTTACCGGAGGGTCCCAGGGATAGAACCCAGGTCCCTCCATATGGCAGACGGACGCCCAACCATTTGAGCCACATCCGCCCCCTCATTTTGTAAAATTCTGAAGGAGGAGAGATGTTGCTTTTTGTGGAGTTGAGCTCTGATGTCTGATTTTTAGTAGAGGCTATTAAAATGGGATGTACATTTTTTTCTATTCTTTGTCACCTTTTAATCTGGAAGGCTCACACATTTCATCCCATTTCTGTACAAATCAAATAAATGTAAAAGCAAAATTTTTTCCTATTTGCTACTGTCTTTTTAATTATAATTTAAAATGATTGCATCATTTTTTTGAGATGCAATTTGTTTATTAACAGTAATAGCCATCACTTACTGAGGACCTAATATGTGCCAGGCAGTGTCCTAATATGGCTAATTCTTAAAACAGTGCTGTGAGACCATTAAGAAGCTATGGATGGGGTGGGGGTGGGGGGGGTTCTGGGAAGATGGCATTGGAGTAGGCAGGCATGGCTAAGCTCTTCTGCAGAAACAGCAGAGGAGGGACAGAAACTGTCCAAAGGAGCAAAGAATTCTTGACTGACAGTTTTTTCTTTTAATACCCCTAATATATCATACCATTGCCTTTTCACTTCCATGGTTTCTGTTGAGAAATTCATACTTAGTCTTATTGAGCATCCTTTGTATTGCATAAATTTCTTTCTCATGCTACTTTCAGAATTCTCTATCTCTGCATCTGACATTCTGAATATTAGTTGTCTCAGAGTAGGTCTATTCAGATTTATTCAATTTGTAGTGCATTGTCCTTCTTAGATATTAATATATATGTTTTTCATAAGGTTTGGGAAATTTTCAGCCATTATTAATTCAAATATCCTTTCTGCCTACCCCTTTTCCATTTTCTTCTCCTTCTGGGACAGCCATAATGTGTATGTTTGTGCATTTTGCGTGGTCATTCAATTCCCTGAGATCCTGTTCAATTTTTTCCATTCTTTTCTCTTTCTATTCTTCTGTCTTTTCAACTTCAGGTATGCTGTCTTCTAATTTGGTTATTCATTCCTCAGCAAGTTCAAATCTGCTGTTATGCTGGGCCATATTGTTCTATTTCTTAGTATGACTTGTAATTTTTTTGCTGATGTCTAGACATCTGATTATGTTGGGGAGTTTACTCTGATGGTCAATTTCTCTCTCTTGCTTGGTGGTTTTGTTTCATGGCTCTTCTTTGATTTTTGGTTATTCTAAAACTTTAAAATTGTTGACCAATGGAATCAAATTGAGATTTCAGAAATAGAGATTTCAGAAATAGACCCTCACATCTATGGTCAAGTGATTTTTGTCAAGGCTGTCAGACCCACGCAGCTGGTTCAGAACAAATGGTGATGAGAGAACTGGATATCCATATCCAAAAGAGAGAAAGAGAGAAGGAGAGAGGAAAGGGAAAGAAAGGGGACCCCTATCTCACCCTTATACAAAAATTAACTCAAAATGGGTCAAAGACCTAAATACAGAAGCTAGAACCATAAACCTCCTAGAAGAAAATGTAGGGAAACATCTTTAAGATCTTGGGTAGGTGATGATTTCTTAAACCTTATACCCAAAGCACGAGTAATGAAAGAAAAAATAGACAAATGGGACCTCCTCAAAATGCTTCAAATAACTTTGTCAAGAAGGTGAAAGGGCAGCCTATTCAATGGGAGAAATATTTGGAAACCACATAGCTGATAAGGGTTTGATTTCCATATTATATAAAGATATCATGCAACTCAGTGATAAAAAGACAAACCCAATTAAAAAATGGACAAAACACATAAATAGACATTTTTCCAAAGAGGAAATACAAGTAGTGGGAAAAAAAAACACATGAAAAAAATGCTCAACATCACTAGCTATTAGGGAAATATAAAATAAAACTACAATGAGATGTCATTTCACACCTTACAGAATGGCCATTATTTTTTTAAAAATACAGAAAACGACAAGTGCTGGAGAGGATGTGGAGAAATAGGAACACTCTTTCACTGTTGATGGGAATGTAGAATGGTGTACCCCTCTGTGGAAGACAGTTTGGTGGTTCCTCAGGAAGCCAAATATAGTTCTGCCTGCCATATGATCCAGCCATCCCACTACTAGGAATATATACAGAAGAACTGAAAGCGTGGACATGAACAGACATTGCACACTGATGTTCATAGCCACTTTATTCACAGTTGCTAAAAGATGGAAACAACCCGAGTGTCCATCAGCTGATGAATGGATAAACAAATTGTGATATGTACATAGTGAAATACTATTCAAGTGTAAGAAGTCGGTGTGCATTTGACACAACATAGATGAACCTTGAGGACATTATGTTGAGTGAAATAAGGCAGACATGAAAGGACAAATATTCTGTGGTCTCACTAATAAGAACTAAGTACGAGGAATGAAAAACTCATGGAGGTTAAACTAGGTTTACTAGTATAGGTTACTAGGAGATAGAATGTGGTGAGAAGGGGGACCTGATTCTTAATGTATGTAGAATTTTTAATAAGGTTGATTGTAAAGGTATGGAAATGGATAGAGTTAATGGTAACACATAATGAGTATAGTGGACACTGCTGATTTGTAAATGTGATTGTGGCCGAAAGGGGTAATCTAGGGACATAAATGTCAATTGAAAGAAAGCTAGAGGATAATCTAGGGACTATATAACAATGATTTTGGTAGTGTATGAGGATTGTGGTTTATAGTACAAATACAAGAATGTTCTTCTCATATTGTTTTAAGAATATGGTGATACATGGGGAAAATACAACTAATATAACTTATGGGCTATAGTTAACAGTAATATTGTAATCTTTTTGCAACAATGGCATAGACGATAACCATATCAATTCTAAGGGTTAATAATAGGGGGATATAAGAGGTTATGTGATTTTTCCTTTTGAGTAATGTAGCCATCTGGCAATTTGATGTAATTATGAATTCTGAAAATATAATTGAATCATGCTTGTAAACTGATCTGTTAATCTGGGCCTGATTAAGTTGTTATTATTATTTTTTTTTTTTTTTTAAAGATTTTATTTATTTATTCATCCATCCCCCCCCTGCTGCCCGTGCTCGCTGGGTCAGCCAACCACGCCGTGCGGGCGGGCTTGCCCTCACCAGGAGGCCCCGGGAACCGAACCCGGGGCCTCCCATATGGTAAACGGGAGCCCTACTGATTGAGCCACAGCCGCCCCCCCTGATTAAGTTATGATTAGGGCATTGACTGGGCCACGTCAGTAGGGCATTGAGCCCCACCCCTTGGTGAGTGTGGAATCAAATATAAAAGGCATGGCAAGAACAGAGTTGAAGCAGTTTTTTTGAGAAGCAGTTTTGATGCTGGAGTTTTATGTTGGAGAGAAGGCCCCAGGAGAAGAGAAGTGAGCCGTTTGCCTGATAGTCTACAGCTGACTTGTGGAGGAACCAGAGTAGCTAAGCCCCGAGAGAAAAGCAGCCCCGGGGAAGAGAGGAACCCAAGAAGCCTGAACTGTGGCAAACATCGGCAGCTGTCTTGCTCTAACACGTGGCGATGGACTTTGGTGAGGGAAGAAATTTATGCTTTATGGCCTGGTAACTGTGGACTTCTACCCCAAATAAATACCCTTTATAAAGACCAACCCATTTTTGGTATTTCACATTAGCACCCCTTTGGCTGACTAATACAAGTAATGAAAACATTCTAAAATTGACTGAGGTGATGACAGTACAACTCTGTGATAAAAATGAGAGCCACTGAGAATACATTTTGGATGGATTGTACAAGGCATGAGACTGTATTACACAGTAAAGCCTGTGGTGAATGATGGATGGTGGTTAACAGTACAAATTTGAGAGTGTTCTCAAATATACAATACTAATACATGGTGTTAATAATAGGATGATTTGTGGGAAAAGATACTCCAAATGTAAGATATGGTCTATAGTTAGCAGTAATACTTTGAAGATGTTCTTTCATCATTTGTAACAAATGTTCCATAACAATGCAAGGTGTTGGTGGTGTGGCGATGTATGGGAATCCTGTATGGTATATATGATTGTTTTGTAAACTCACAACTTACCTAATTAAAAAAAAAAAAAAAACAATTCTGTTAAGTATTATCATCCTCATTTTACAAATGCGGAAACTAAGGCTCAAAACAATTAGGTGACTTGGCCTAGGTCACACAGCAGTTAAATGATAGAACTAGGATTTAAATTTCTGCTTGCTTGACTAAAACCTTTGTTCTACCTTGCTACCTTCCTTTTACTACCAATAAACAGAAGTCCCTTTGGGCTTTCCATGTTCTCAAGAATCTTGAATGGTTTGCTGGATATTACATTTTCTTCACTCTTTTGGGCAAGCTGTATTTTGACCAAACACCAGCACTGTGTTTTTCACCTAGGTAGCTACATAATTTTTAATCAGACTGAGATATCATCATTTACTAAACCTTCCCCTGTTGGGAGAAGGTAAAGAATGTTATAAAAAATATATATTATGATGCATTGTTTATAATATTTTAAAAATAATTACTGGTGGCAAATTTTTAAGATTTGGATTACTAGGATGAAGAGCATATATTTTTTTCTTATTAGGTGTTCCCAGATAAGTTTAAAGGTATCTTTTAAAGCAGTTTTTGGAACTAGTATATTTAAATCCTAAATATTTGGTATGAATGAGTGAAATTCCTTAGTTGGTATTGTCATTCCTTTATCTTTTTTTTGAGCCTGAATATTAAGGAGTGCTTTGCAGAGGTTACAAACAAAACAACAATAATAGCACTGATAATATAATAAATAGTCCTTAACATATATGGCTCTTTTATTTTATAGCTATAGTTTATTTATAGGTATAAAGGGTAAAAGACACATCAGGTAGAGTCTGGAGAAATATATGACTTCCTAGTTCTTTCCTCCCTGCTGGGAGGGGTCACACAGAATGTGCTCCTTTCTCTAGCAGCAAATTGCAACAATACATGTGCAGTGTTTCTGCCCAGGGAAGTCTGCTTAAAACTCAAAGTTCAGGATTTTTATTGGGGGCTGGTTATATAACCACACAGTCAAGCCAATATCAAAGTTCTAGACACCCAGAAGAAAAGCAGGTCTTTGTGTCCCCACTAGGCAAAACTACCGTATCATTTAGGAAGTGTTTCAAAAATCACATTCCTAGATGCCACTCAAAGGCCAACCCTGCAAGTAGGCCCTTCTAACATACCTGCCCCATCAGAACAGGGAACCCTACTCTCCTATATGACAAACTGTAGCCTTGAGTACAACTGCCCCACATCACAAATAGGGAAAATTTCTTAATAAGGAAGACAGCTTTGACATTTATTTTATTAGAAAGACATTGCCTTTTATTAGAAATATTTCATTGTAATGAGAACATTTCATGTAATGATAAATGTATATATTTTTTAGGTATATTGCTTACAGAAGGAGCTAAAGATAAAAAATCACAGTCTGCAAGAGACCTCTGAGCAAAATGTTATTCTACAGCATACTCTTCAGCAACAGCAACAAATGTTACAACAAGAGACAATTAGAAATGGAGAGCTAGAAGACATTCAAACTAAACTTGAAAAACAGGTAATTTTATTGGCCAAAAATTATTTTATTTGCATGAAATAGAAACTTAAAAATTGTTCATATATTTTTGGTTATATAAATTGCTATGTAACTTCAACAATTTCATATTTTAAGATATATTCTGTATTTATATTGTAAAACATGTAATTATAAATTCTATTCCTTTGTAATCCAACCTGCATTTCTAATACTGTGGCCACATATTTGTTATTCCATACAACTTAGTTATAATTTAGATTCCTTTATTCAATCTCTTTCTTCCTGGACTTAAATATAATACTTAGCTGAATCATTATACCTTCTAACTCGGTCTTGGTTCAGGACATGGTGTGATTAACCCTAAAGAAATGCCAAAGCAATATACTAAAAGAAAAACCTCATAATAAAATGCTCCTGCTACTTATTTCTATAAATAATTACTCCAATGAAAGAGACCTAGGGAATTTTATGTTAGAAACTAATCTTTTCTCTTTGAAATGTATCAGAATTCTTTAAGCAAATATTTCACAGTTTCTTGTTTTGTTGTCTCTTTTCTCAAGAAATCAAACTATCATTTAAAAATGATAGTCCCAGTAATCTCATTATACCTCACGTTTTTATCATTTGTGTGTTGCTGAATTTGTTTTTTTTGGGTGGGTTGGGTTTATGTACTTCTTAATTAATCCTCAGCCTCTCCCATGGAACTACACAATCTCCTCTCAATATATTCAAACACATCAGGCAGGTATTCTGTATTTTTTTTTTTTAGAGGCATCACTCCTGTGGCTGTCCATCCTATTGTTTGCTATGCCTGCTGTACAGCTTCACCCTGAAGTATCTCTTCATCTCATAAATGTTTGATTCCCATTTCCTAAATCCCTTGTCATTGCCTCTGGTTTTTATGGGATTGATTATGGTCCTTGTTCCTTCTAAAATGGTTTTCATTTCTATCATTTTTTTCTCAATTATTTTCCTTAATTCTACCAGCTCATTTTTTTTTTCATTTGATTTTATTTTTAAAAGATTTTGTGTTCTCTTTAACTTCTTTGAGAATCAAAAGAAGTTTTCTTCAGTATTGGAAGTAAATCTTCTAGTAAATATATTCTCTTTCCGACTTTTGTTTGTGTTCCACTATGCATATGTTCCATATTGGATCCTTTCAGGTTATTACTCATCTTTAGTTTCTTTCTGCTTATGGGTGTACTGTTTAATCAAGAATAGGGTGGATAAATTTTCCTTGGTTTTCTTCCCTTTTTACCTGGCTACTTTTTAAATTTTATTTTTGGAATCTGAATTGGAAGGGTGGATATTAAGGGTTTATAATCTGTATTTAGTTCTTCAGTGAAAACTTAGAAGAGCAGGGAGGATATTAAAGTCAGAAGCTTGAGATAAACATTAAATCACGGTCATGTAAATGTCCACTGAAAACATGGAGTGACCGAGATTACCCAGAGATAAAATATAGAATGAGAAAAGATTGACTTAGATCCCTGAGGGATATGGTGCATGGAAAAAAAAATAGTAAGTATTTCAAGAAGGAAGGAATGATTATTGGTGTCATGGACTGCAGTCAGAGTCAAGTTAAATGAGGGTTGAGAAGTATCCACTAGTATTAGAAACATGGAGGTCATTGGTAATGCACAATTGCAGTTTCTATAGAATGGCCAGAGTGAGTTGAGGAATGAATGAGAAATGAGATAATGATACAAGCATAGTAAGCAATTTGAAAAACTGGACTATGAAGGAAAGGACATAAAGGATGGTAACAGAAAGGGTGGTAGCTGGAGGGAGGTACAGGTATAAAGGAAAGTTTTTTTTTGAAATGGGAAGGTCTTAAACATGTTCAATATGTAAAGAAACCAGGAGAAAGAAAGGTTGAAGATACAGGAGAGAGTAGAGGTAGTCAATAGTATGAGGTTCCTGAGAAAGTGGATAGGAATTGAATTCAGAATACCTAGGAAACAATTTGATTTAGATAGGAGAAACAATACCTCCTTTATTACAGTAGAACAAATGTTGTAGGAACAAATACAAGTTGTATTGGGAGCAAGTGCAAGTTCTAACATTTGAAATCAGATGGGAATTTGGGAATTGTTCACTGGGTGAATCTTCAGCCAATTCATGAAGAAGAAAGGGAACATAGTTTGACAAGAGAAAAAAGAACATTTCAAATGTGGACAGTGACAGGGAACATTTACCATTATTTTGTATAATTTTTATAAGTCCTATTTTAGTGTCATGCTGGGCCCAGTCTCTAAATATGTAAATATGTATATGAATGAAATATCTTTGCTATTAAAAAGTAAGTTTTGCTTTTATATTTCTAGGACATTACTTTCTGGCCTATATTTTGATGTTTGTATTCCATTTTGAAATTGATAGACTAGGCTACTTATTTATATAAATATTTTTCTTCTGAATAATGTTGAACTAAGACTTAATTTAAAACACTTACTGAAAACTGCTTTACAAGGTATCAAAACTGGAACAAGAGCTCCAAAAACAAAGGGAAAGTTCAGCTGAAAAGTTGAGAAAAATGGAGGAAAAATGTGAAGCAGCCACACATGAAGCAGATTTGAAAAGGGAAAAAGTTATTGAGCTTACTAGTACTGCCAGGTAAACTGTGAATGTGCCAATTTTTCATCTAACTTCTTATTTCAGTATCAGTAATATCTCAGTTTCAAAATCAAATAATGTACAGTGAAGCATTTGCTTAAGTAATTAATTTCTCCACAGGTTGTATTCCTAGAGCATTTTGTTTGTATCTTTCTTATACTCCTCAGTTGGACCGTTTTTGCCTTATAGTTTAATACCCTTAATTTTCCCACCATATTGTAGGTTTCTTAAAGCAAAGATCATATCTACTTTATTTTGGAGTCCTGCACAACAACTAGCACAATTCCTTAGAATTCATAGGCATTCAGTTACTGTTGTGTTTAGTTAAATTGTGAATTACATTAAAAGTTGCAGACAGAGATGTACTCATGTAGTGGAAACTTTCAGGAATCTAATTGTAAATGGAAGGAAGTAACTTAATAAAATAAAACTGGTTCTGAACCTTGCCTGAATATTATTAAATAAAATCACCTAAGGAGCTTGTAAAATGTGCTGATGTTTCTAAAGATTCTGATTTAACTGATTGGGCTGAACCCAAACATCAATATTTAATCAGTCAAGAAGGGAGCCTGTGAGCTGAAAGCAACACCCACCTTTCCCAGACCCCTTATACTTCTTCAACAAGAGTTGACATAATTAATAGTAAACTCATATTAGACCCCCTTCTACCAACAGTGAACCTACCCACTGAAACTGAAACCACATCTCCCCAGGCTGCCTTTTCCTCCATCAATAGGGGTTAAGGTGGGGCCTATATGCTCAGAGTAACAGCTTGCTTCCCCAAATGTTCTTCACTCTCTCAACAGGATCAAGAGGGTGTCCCATGTTAAGACCACAGTTCTTCAGATCTTCTTTCCTCCATTGACAGCTGTTTATCCACCAACACTTAAAGCCTTGACTCAATGTCTACCTTGAGTCCATGAAGACTAATCAATTTATACTCTTATCCTTGTTTATGATAGATGCCACAAGAAGCCCTAGATTTCCAGGCCAACCCTCGCCTCACACTAATTCCTAGAGGCTCTCCGTGTATTCTGTTCCCTTCTCCCACCCCATCCCAATTTCTAAACCCTACTCTAATGATCCCAATTTCTATCTTACCTTAGCCACTCATCCCCATGGTTTACCCTAGATCTTGTCATTTCTAATATCTATAGTCTTTCCATAATCTGATTATTACGTATCTACTATATTATCACTTCATTCCTCTAATACCCCAAATCCAACAATTCTTTGACGCCCACCAGCACCTATAATCTGTCAATTCTACCACTCTCATTCCTTTGATCCCCTCCTTCTTTGCTTTACACTGCTTAAATTCCAGTTAATCATTAAAATCACTGATTTGCATATACTCTTAACTCCCTTACCCCTCTTTTTCTTTGTGGCATGCAGCACTTACTTAAATCCAACTCTGACCACTATATGCTTGCATCTTTACAGAGTCTGCAGAAAAATACAACCATGCTGACTAGTCTCCCTTTAATTTCATAACTTCAGACTTAAAGTGTTCCTTTAATGCTACCTGGCAGTCACTATATTTCTCACTCTTGTAGAAGACTGCTTTACACTTTTGCTTCTTTCAAAACTCTTTTTTTTTTTTTTTTAAGATTTTATTTATTTATTCATTTATCCCCCCCTTGCTGCTTGCGCTCACTGGGCCAGCCAACCACACCATGCGGGCGGGCCCGCCCCCACCAGGAGGCCCCGGGAACCGAACCCGGGGCCTCCCATATGGTAAACGGGAGCCCCACTGATTGA
>JAKSZT010053881.1:10853204-10903290 GCA_026826555.1 Tolypeutes matacus
CCGAACCCGGGGCCTCCCATATGGTAAACGGGAGCCCCACTGATTGAGCCACAGCCGCCTCCCCTTTCAAAACTCTTAATACCTCCTCTCCAATCTTGGCTCTCACTGGTTATCTTGCTTTCTGCTTCACTGAGAAAATAGAAGCAATTACTTCTTTCTTTCCTCCCTCCTACCCTTTTGACTACTAGACAAGAAACTCCTCATGATTGTTGCTAATCGGCACATTCAGTCAGAAAGGTAAATCCTAAATACTGATAGGAAGCTTTTAAACAAGATGGTTAGTTTCATTAGAAAGATGTACCATAGTTCCAAGAAATCCTCTTTTCATTAATCAGGGCTTTTCTTTGTTTTTCCTGTTCCCACTATTCTTTTACAACTGGAATAAAACTTTGTAGAATTCTGTTTTTCTCTCCAAAAAGGTATTACAGTTAAAAATATATCTGTATATGTCTCCTCTGCCCTATTTTAGAGTTAACACCTCAACTCATTTAATCTTCAAAAAAGTCCTACAATGTGGGTTTTATTATCCTCATTTTAAGATATGGAAACTGAAATTCAAAGAAGTTAAGGTATAGATGCATAATTTAGACATGACCTAAAACCAGTTTTTGTTATTACACAACTATGAAAAAGTACTCCTGTACTACATGTAAATGTCACTGCATGTGCATGATCCTGACTCTGGTTTCTCAGTGCTGAGGTTCATATAGCACTGTTCAGATTTCTCAAACTGCCTTGATAGCCATTTTTAAAATCTCTTTTGCATTTGAAGAAGCTGGAGATTCTTAGCTGCTTTATTTTAAAAGCTCAGTATTACTGTTGCATAATCCTTTCTTTGACTGTGTTTCCAATCCAGATTTTATTGCTATCAATGATTCAGGGATAAGATCATGACGTTTTTTGGAAGAACTGGTGGATTTAAAACCTATCATAAATTTTTGAAAGTTGTGGAATAATTTTTAGTATTGGGTTATTTATAAAATAAGGGTTCTTTAAATCCTTATATATGTCTTATCTTATAGTAATCCCTCATTTACCCAGCATCAGCAAGGAATAGTTATGAATTAAAAAAATAAAGTGGAATTTATCTCTATCAAAGTGCTGAAACTTAAAAAAAATAAAATAAGAAATGTTTTGGTAGAAAATTTTCTAATATATATATTTGGCATTTTCACCTCTCAAGGTTATCATTATATGCATCAGTTATTAAATTATGCTAAAATATAGTGATCCCCTAATGAAACCTCAAGGTGTATAGAGCTGTGTTTGTCTTTTACTAAATGTCTATAGACTGCTGTGGGGGTTTTTTGGTTCTTCTTTCTCTTTTTTTATAATTTTTCTCCAACTCCTTTGCTGATAGGCTGTCAACTCTTGGCTCTGTATGCCAACCACTTTCAATTATTTTTTTCTACATTATCTATTTATATCTATCCTAACATAAGAGAACTATATTTACCATCTAAAAATCATTTACCTAGGATTTTAGAATTGTAAAATGGTTGTTCATACTTGTCTAATCTAGTAGTTCTTAACTTCGTTGGGCCGTGATCACATTTGAAAATCTGATAAAAGGCTATGGATTTTTTCTATAACAAAGATGTGCATATGCATACATAATTTTACATGTAGTTTCAAGGGTTTTATAGATTTCCTTAAGTTTACCTATGGACATCAGATTAAAAGCCCCTTGAAACTAACTGAAACCTACTTAAATTGTATTTAGAGAAGAAATGCAATCTTCTGTACAGCTGCTTCTACTTGCAAACTCAATTTATGAAATTTCAAAGACCAAAAGAAAACAAAACTAAAAACATATGTTAATGCAAAGTGACATCACCTCTGCCTGCCCTTGAGAATGATAATTAGCAATTATTTTATTAGTATCTCTTTGGAATTACCAACAAATGGACTTAAAACTGCCTCTCAGTATGTTGATTTTACAGGTAGAGGAACTACCATATTGGAATTGGTTTAAGTTTGATTGAAAGTTGATAAACCTGGCTCTATCACTATTAATAATTAGTTTTATTATCCCATATAATTTACCAGTTTCCTCATCTGTGAAGCAGGGAAGTTGTGCTAGTCTAGGAATCTCTAGTCTCTCTTAATGCTAAAAATAAGTCAACACTAATAGTAAGGATCTAAATGAAAAACAACTGATTTGGCTCTCCTATGATGATATGGTCTTTATGATGTATATTTTGATTGCTTGAATTACATGGAGTCATTTTTGGCTTGTTTATTGTCTTGATAATAGAAATTACAGATAAATGAGACACCTATCCATGGATATTCTCAATACATACAAAGCTTTGTGAAAGTTAAGTGTAGTTAGATTAAAAAGAATGCTAGCCTTGTTAAATAATACCAGGTAGTACAGCTTTATGTGGTGCTGCATAATGGATGCAGAATTACAATCTTGTAGTTGGGGCATTTAAAAGTATATAATAGGAGATTTAAGATTCTAAGTGGACTTCTGCTGGTAATATTTGTCCTTATACAACTTGCAGGCTTTGTTTAGCTAGGAAAAAATCAATTGGTTTTTAAGTTTCCAAATTATCATTTATTAACTGTTTCATTTTTTGTTTTTAATTAGACAAATGAAACTTGAGATGGATCAGTACAAAGAAGACCTGTCTAAAATGGAAAAAGAAATAATGCACTTAAAACGAGATGGAGAAAATAAAGCATTGCGCCTCTCTCAATTAGATATGATCTTAGAACAGACAAAGACAGAACTAGATAAGAAAACAAATGCTGGTAAGTGATGGGTTAGCTGAGCTTAGCTGCCTGCGTATTTTTACTTCTGAAGTGAAATAAGGTGAGAATTTAGGATGGTGCAGCTGGAAGAGGCAATGAGTGATCAGTATTTTACCTCTTGCAGATGAGTCAAATTGGATATTAATTATGATTGTTTACAAAATTTTTAATTATGAAATATTTTACATATAGTTCTAAAATTACTCTTTCCTTTTAACAGTGAAAGAATTAGAAAAGTTACAGCACCATACTGAAACAGAACTAACAGAAACCTTGCAGAAACGGGAAGCACTAGAGACCGAACTACAAAATGCTCATGGAGAATTAAAAAGTACTTTAAGACAACTGCAAGAATTGAGAGATGTACTACAGAAGGCTCAATTATCACTTGAGGAGAAATATACTACTATAAAGGATCTCACAGCTGAACTTAGGTGAGTTAAATACTAAGAAATGATATCACAGTTTCAGGTATTTTACCTTATTACTCTGACTCCTGGGATGATAGAAAACTAGAAAAAACCCACATAAAAAACTTCTCATACTCTGATACATTGTATGTTTAATTATGTTTGTTGTTTGATTGCAAACAGTGAGGGGATGGGGAGAAATAAATAAATAAAAATAAATCTTTAAAAAAAAACAACAACACAAGTCTGTCCAACTCTAACATTTGGGTTCTTAGATTAGCAGTGATTGCATAGAATGCTGTGCCAGCATATATCTATTGTGAGTAAGAGTGGAGAGCCAGAACAGAACCAAAGTGAAAAAAATAGATGCAAAAAAATGAAACAGTTATAAACCAGGATGTGAAATGTGGAATAAAGGAAAAGGATAATCCAAGACAGCAAGATGACCTAGTTGTTATATCCCATATCACCAATATTGACCTCTTTCCCAAATTCTGGACTCATATATGCAACTACCTATTTGTTGTCTCCTCTTGGATATTTTTAAGAAACATCTCAAACTTAGCCGTAACAGAACTTATTTTCCACTTCACAGCTTTGCCCTTCTCCCATCTAAGCATCATGCAGTTGCTTAAACCAGAAATCTGTGAAGTTATTCTTACTTTCTTTCCCTCTCTTCTTTCATCTAGTCTGTTAGCAACTTTATTTCCAAAACATGATCTGAAATCTGTTGGTTTCCTGGCTTCTTTTCAGTTACCACCTTAGTACAGCTGTTACCTCTCATCTGTCTATTGTAGCTTCCTAACTAGTCCCCTGATTACATTCTTGCCCCCGCTACAATCCATTCTTCCCAGAAGCCAGTGATAAAACATAAGTCAGATCATATCACTTACCTGCTTAAACTTTCTAATGGCCTCCCCCAAACATTCAGAATAAAAATCCAGGCTCCTTGGGAAATACAAATCAAAACCACAATGAGATACCATTTCACACCTACTAGGATGGCTATAATAATCATTATAAAAACAGAAAATAAGTGTTGGCAAGGATATGGAGAAATTGGAACCCTCATACATTGCTGGTGGGAATGAACAATGGTGTAGCCATTGTGGAAAACAGTGGTGGTTCCTCAATAAGTTAAACATAGAATTACCATATGACCCAACAATTCTACTCCTATAAAAATATGTACATGAATGTTCATAGCAGCTCTATTCATAATAGCCAAAAGGTGACAACCACTCAAATATCCATCGACAGATGAATGGATAAACAATATGTGATATATCCATACATAGAATATTACTCAGCCATGAAAAGGAATGAAGATATTAATAAATGCTACAACATGAATGAATCTTGAAAATTTTATGCTAAAGTGAAAGAAGTGGACTCCAAAAGCCACATATTGCACCATTCCATTTATATGAAATATTCAGAATAGGCATAACCATAGAGACAGGTGGCCAGGTGTTATAGGGAAGAGGAATGGGGAGGGACTGCTTAGGGGGTATGAGGTTTCTGTTTGAGGTAATGAAAAGTTTCTGGAACTCGTAATGGTGATGTTTGCACAACATTGTGAATGTACTTAATGCCACTGAATTGTACACTTAAAATAATTAAAGATGGTAAATGTTATGTTACATGTATTTTGCTACTATAAAAAACAAAATTCCAAGATTCCTATCCTTTCCCTTCACATTTCCTTAAAGGGGTCCTCCCTGACCACCGCTTAAAGTAGCTACTCTCTAATACCCTTTTTAATTCTCTAATGTCATACTTAATATTATGATAATTTTCTTGTAGAGTTATTATTTATAGTCTTCTTCCCACACCTATTAGAATGTAAACTCCATGAGATCAGGAGCTTACATCTTGTTAACTAATAAATTTCCAACACATAGAATTTTGGCAGATAGGGAACATCCAATAAATATTTGCTGATTGTTAAATGAATCCATGAAAGAAGTAAATAGTAAATCTTAAATTCCAGCAAGTTCCTGAACTTCGGAAGGTTAGCTATTCACATAAGGAGAAGTTAGACATTTTCTTTAAAATTTATTACATATTTGAAAATATATAACCATGTATTATAACTTTGAGATTTTCAGAATAATAAACATTTAATTAAAGAAGTTTAGAATTTGCTTTTAAAAATACCTTTATTCAATATTGCTTCATATTTCAGACTGGAAAATCATGAAGATTTTTAAGGTCAACAATATTATCTGCCTTTGTCATTTCAAAATTTAAAGTTCTAACTTAAATTCTCTGATCATATGGCATAAGTCTTAAAACTATGTCAATAGAAAGCATTTTTATAATACAAAGTTATAATATGCTAGGGTTTTAGGAGAACTACAGTTTATTAAAAATGTATTTAAAATATTTTTATATTAGATTTCAATACTTTACCATACATAAGGCACCATTTCAAGTAAAATTCCCATGAGAAATACAGTGGTCATTTTACTGAGCTATGGATATCAGGGATACCAATCATTCAGTTATAATGAAGTCACAACTGTTATCTATAAAAGACTTGCAAATACTCCCTTGATCTGTAGATGAAAAAACTGTGGACAGTTTTTAAAAATTTCTTAAACTGATTCACTCTTAGAGCCCTGGGAATGCTTTGACATTTAGCTTAAATTGTTCTATAATAGTACAGTTTGAGTGCACATACTGACTTTTGCCTTTTTAGAACACTATTAAAATAATTGTATTATTGATCATTTTCTTTATACACTATTTCTTTCAATCTGAGATAATTGCATATATCCTATCACTTTTAGCTTACACAAAAGGTTATCCAGTTGAGTGAAGTTTTTTAAACAATATAAATCCCACTCTTTCCTTTGATCTTTGTCTTTTGATAAATTGCAGAGAATGCAAGATGGACATTGAAGATAAGAAACAAGAACTCATTGAAATGGATCAGGCTCTTAAAGAGAGAAACTGGGAATTAAAGCAAAGAGCAGCTCAAGTAAATTCTCTTAATTATATTTTAATAACATTTTCTGTTATGACAATCACACAGGGTTTCAGAGGTCATCAAATGTTGGTAAAATGGACGCTTTTATAACACATTTATTTTCTATGGAAAATATATCTTTTGTATCATGCTGTTTTTACAGCAGGTGGATTTTTGAAAATGAGGGTTAGCTTAGTATCTGAGCCTTTTTGATCTCATATTACTCTCGATCAGAAGACTATAATATTAAAGGAGTTACTTGCTCAGCTAAGTGTTGGAGGGACAAAAATATCCAGAAGGCATTATTTAGCAATTTTTATCTGGTATAAAATGGAATCTGAGTCATTTTATTTGTTATTTATGAATACAATCATATCTTTTCTTTAATATAATGTATATGACATTCATGATCCAGTATTTCTAAGCAATGATTATTTTCCCATTCTTTTTAATAATTTATCTGAGATGAGTTTCTGTTTCAGTTATATCCACCATAAACAATTCTAAAGCACTTTCTGTAACTGCATTCCAAGCATGCAAGTTTTCAAATTAGAATAGAATTAAATAGCAGTTTAATGTTACTTTTGTATTTAGGTAACACATTTGGATATGACTATTCGTGAGCATAGAGGAGAAATGGAACAAAAAATAATTAAATTAGAGGGTACTCTGGAGAAATCAGAGTTAGAACTTAAAGAATGCAACAAACAGGTAAGTTATTTATAAAATTATGCATTTTATTTATTTATTTATTTAAAGATTTATTTTATTTATTCCTGCCCCCCTTTTTTTGCACTCACTGTCTGTTCTCTGTGCCCATTTGTTGCGTGTTCTGTCTGCTCGTCTTCTCTTTAGGAGGCTCCAGGACCTGAGCCTGGGACCTCCCATGTGGGAGAGAGGCGCTCAATCACTTGAGTCACCTCAGCTCCCTGGTTTGTTGTGTCTTTCATTGTCTTTCCTCTTTGTGTCTCTTTTGTTGCGTCATCTTGTTGGGCTTGCACCAGCTCGCTGTCTTGCTCGTCTTCTCCAGGAGGCATTGGGAACCAAACCCGGGACCTCCCATGTGGTAGGCGAGAGCTCAATTGCTTGAGCCATATCCGCTTCCTTAAAAATTACACATTTTAAATTGTCTAAAATTAAGCATCCATTATTCACATATGATTTTTATAGAATATATACAATAAAAACACATAGGTTAAATCATCTTGTATATGCTACTTTATATTCGTTTTTCTCCTCTTAATGTTGTTTTGAATATAGTTTTTCATGTATCAATGTGTTCATACACTTGTCATAATCTGAATTATTATCTAAATATATACAGAAAACCTGGAAGGATTTGTAAGTAATACTGGTAACGGTGTTACCTCTGAGAAGGGAATACAGTGGAAAGTAGACTTTCTTTTCACTAACTTTCCTTTGTATCTCATGCATGTATTATTTATAAAATTATTTGTAAGGCCATTGTTTTTGTTTCCTAGACTCCTTAAGCAAACACCATGAAATGGTTTGACTTAAACAATGGGAGTTTATTTGCCCATGGTTTTGAGGCTGAGAAAATGTCCAAATGAAGGCATCATCAAGGCCATACTTTCTCCCCAAAGACTTTGACATTCTGGGGCTGGCTGCCAGTGATCCATCGTTCCTCTGTCACATGGCAAGGACATGGCAGCCTGTCCCTACTCTTCTGGGTTCCATCAGTGTCCAGCCTCTTGCTTCCTATGGCTTTCTCTATGTGTCTGAATTTCATTCTATCATAAAGGACTCTTGTAATAGGATTAAGACCCATCCTGATGGAGGTGGGACACACCTTAACTGAAGTAACCTCATCAAAAGATCCTATTTACAATGTGTTCACACCCAAAGGAATGGATTAAATTTAAGAACATGTTTTTCTGGGGTACATACAGCTTCAAACCACTGGTCAAGTAACATTCGTTGTTTTAATATATCCTAATTTTCTTTTCTTATACAAGCGTGATTGAGACTTTTGTCTTTTTTTAGTATATTTTAGGTGTACATTTAAGCATCTTATTAAGCACAGAATTCTTAACACTCATTTCCAAGTTATGGTATGTCTTAAGAAAAACACAGTTTTATATTTTGTTTGATATGTGTGTTTAAAGCTTGCCTTACTTGGAACACAGAGCTGTGGTTAAGGAATTATTTTTCCTTAGATACTTTAATATTGCTCATCTGCTTAACGTTCAGATAGAAAGTTTGAATGAAAAATTACAAAATGCCAAAGAACAGCTTCGAGAAAAAGAGTTTATAATGCTACAAAATGAACAGGAGATAAGTCAACTGACAAAAGAAGTTGAAAGAACACAACAAAGGATGAAAGAAATGGAAACTGTAAGCAAATTATACTTTCCCCTTTCCCCCTAAGGAACAAGTAGAATTCTCTAAAAAGTGTAATGAACCTTTATGTTTTTAAGCTGGTTAGTTTTCGTATACAGAAACTGTGCCAAATACCTAGGTCTTTGACCTTTTTAAATATTTTTCTGATGGTCTGGATATAGACAAGGGTAATGTTTTATTAATTTTAGTATCCCTTATAGAACTTGGTAGGATATCTGTCATATAGTAAATTCAAAAATATGCTCATTTGATCAACAATTGTTATTTGAGAAACTAATAGATTTGTAGACATAGGTATTAATAAAATACAGTCCTTTGTCCTTGACATACTCCATCTAGAGAATAAATGGATAGATAATAATTGTACATTATTGAGGCCAAGTGCCTTGAATTGCCAGATAAAGTTTGATGACTTTGTGTGTTAGTCAGCTGAAGGGGTGCTGGTGGAAAGTACCAGAAATCTGTTGGCTTTTATAAAGGGTATTTATTTGGGGTAAAAGCTTACAGTTAAAAGGTCCTAAAGAATCCAGTTCTAGGTTACTTCCTTACCAAACTCTGTTGCCACATGTTGAAGAAAGAAGGCAGGCAATATCTGTGAGGGTTCAGCCTTCCTCTTCCCTCTTAAGGCTCCAGCTTCTTCCTATCTCAGCTGCAGGCTGGTATAGGGCTTGTTTCTTTTGGGGCTCAGCTGCCCTGGTCTCTTCACAAGGTCAGCTGTAGACTATCAGAGGAATGGCTCATCTCTCTTCCAGGGGCCTCTGCCGTGTCTATGGAGCTCTCTTCCTCTGTGTATCTTCTCTGTGTATGTACTTATGTGTTCTTCAGTGTCCATTTATATAGCCCTCCAAGGTGGCAGGGACTCAACCCTGCACACCCTAATGACATGTCGAATGAAAGCCCTAATCTTGTTTAATCAAGTTAACATAAAGCCTTTGAATTTAAATCAGTCAAAGGGTATCATGCCCAAAGGAACAGACCGGTTTACAAACATAATAAATATCTCTTTTTGGAATTCATAAATAATGTCAAACTGCTACACTTTGTGTCATCAGTTTGCTTGTATGTTAATTGGTAAACCCATTCCACTCAGTTGCCTTTTAAAAAAGTAAATTTGCTTCTAAAAGCTTTTCATAGTTTTCCTGTTTTTAAATACCATACTTAATTTAAAATTTCAGATATAGCTCTTTTTTCAAATGATTTTTTAAATTTCCTTTTTTAAAGAAGCTTTAGATTACATAAATGTTACTTAAAAAATATAAGGGATTCCCATATGCCCCACTCCCTCCCCCTCCCACACTTTCCCACATCAACATCCCTCATTAGTGTGGTAAATTTGTTAAAATTGATGAACACATATTGAAGCATTGCTACTAACGATGGATTATAGTTTACATTATAATTTACACTCTGTCCTGCACAATTTTGTAGGTTATGACATAATATAAAATGGCTTGTATCCATCACTGTAAAGTTGTGCAGGACAACACTAATGTCCTGAAAATGCCCCCATATTCTTCCCTATTCTTCCCTCTCCCATCCCTCAGAACCTCTGGTGGCCACTGCCTTTCATTGCAAGAATAATATTAAGTCTATAATAAAATAATGATGTCTACTTTAGTCCATTGTTCATTCCCCAATCTTGAAGATTTTGGGATGGTGATGTCCACTCTGTTTCTAATTGAGAGGGAGCTTAGACCTCATGAAACAGATGGATGGAACTATCTTGCTTGCAGTTGCAGACACTCTCTGTTCCTTGGGATGGTGGTTGTCCATCATCATGTCCTTGTTAGTTGTCCTGGGTGAGTCCAATGAACTGGAGAGTAGGTGTTGCAACTCTGCTGAAATTCAGGGCTCAACTGACACATGGACAGATCAAAGGTTTAAATCTCTGGGACATATATTTATCAAGTATAGTTCTAACGATATATTGAAGTAAAAGAGGCAGAAGAGCCAGGTGAAGAGAACCTAGAAATGAGTCTAATTCTGTTACACTGGGGAACATAAATTCCAAAGTAAGGTCCACTCACAGGGTGCTGAATTCCTGAGCTGTCTGCCCTGCTTATAGTTTCTGGATGTCTCTAGAGCCCTCAGGAGCCCTGCTATTGGAGGTACTGTTTGCTGTGGCAGCCAGTGAGATCCTGCTGAGACTTGCATAGGCATAACCTCTGGGATGACCTCCCAACTCACTTTGAAGTCTCTTAGCTGTAAAAACTCATTTGTGTTAACCATTTCCCCCTTTTGGTCAAAGTCTTTTTCCAGATGCATTAATAGTTGGCCTGTAGTAATAATCCCTCAGTGCCAGGGAAACTTATCCCTAGGAGTCATGTCCCATGCAGGGGGGAAGGTAGTGCGTTTATATGCTGAGTGTGGCTTAGAGAGAGCCACATTTGAGCAAAAAGGAGGCTTTTAGGAGTTAACTCTTAGGCAGAATATAATACTAGGCTAAGTTTCAATTTCACAAGAAAAGCTTCGTAAGTACAATCAATATCAAGGGCCTGGTGTAATGGTCTGCTCTCCTTCACTAGGCACTGCCCTTGCACTTGGGGTTCCTTGTTGTCCTATTAGAGAATGTAGCAGAACTCCCCAGGATGGGAATTCAATATTCTTTGATTATTGTATGGATCTCCACACACCCAGACCATACTCCATGAACACTTGAACATATTCATATGCCTTAGAGGCATGCCCCAGGTGAAACCCTTCCATGCATCCCCCCATCACTGGCACCCTGCACCAGTGATATTCTCCTGCTACTGTTGTGACCCCTCTGTGATCCAAAACCTCTCCAAAAATGAAGCCAACAAAATAACCAAATAAAATTAATAAGAAAATGAAATAATTTTTGAAGTAGCCAATAAAATACAAAAATTTTTTAATTGGAAATAATAAAAATTTTTTTTTTTAATTTTTAGACATTGTGTCTTTCACCACTGTAAGATCTTTTGTCCTGTATGTACAGTGACATTTTCTTCCATATATTCCCCCAGCATCTTATTTTTTTCATTTTCTCTTCAAAGAAGCTTTAGGATACGGAAAAGTCACATAGAGAATATAGGGGATTCGTATATACTCAAGGCCTTCCCCCTTTCCCCCTCTCCCCTATTAATAACATTTTACACGTGGATGGTATATTTATTACAATTGATGTACAAATATTGAAGCATTGCTACTTAACCATGGTCAATGGTTTATATTATGGTTTACGTTTTGGATTGTACACTTTTATAGGTTTTGATGAAACGTGAAGTGGCCTGTATCCGTTGTTGCAAGATCATGCTGAACAATTCTATGCTGGTCTGTTAGGGGGAGATGTAGGGTCGGGGGATTGGGTTGGACTATCCATGGAACTGGGAGGATGGTTGGGGAAAGGAGCAGGTGAACTTAAAACTACAATGTTGGGAATGTTCTTTTGGCAAAAATGGCACGGGAGGGTTACTTGTGTAGGGTGTTGGATGTGAGGGGGTGTGTAGGACAAGGTGCACCTGGGACAGGCCTCTATGGAATATGTAAGTGTTCATATTGTCATACTGTATTATATCAGTGGGTGGAGACCTACACAATAAACAAGAAAATATCAAACTCCCATCCTGGGGAGTTCTGCTATATTCTCAGTTAGAGAGACAAGAATCCCTCGAGGACATAGGCAGTACCCGATAAAAGAAAACAGACCAGTATGTCAAACCCTCAATATTATTGCAAGTAACTATGAATCTTATTCTTCAAAAATTGAAACTTAGTGGTTACCTTAGGTTCCAAGAGGAGGGGGAGGGAGGAATAGAATAGATGGAATGTAGGGCATTTTTAGGGCACTAGAATTATTCAGCATGATCCTGATACATCTTTTTATTGTGTTGGCTAATTAGCTGATTATCCATCTCCCCCACTAAAATAGAAACTATATCAGGGCAGCTACTTTGTCTCCTTTGGTCACTGCTATATCCTTAGCACCTAAAACAGTATATATCACATAATCATCAATAAATATTTGTTGGGTTACATACATAAATCAAGCAGGGCCTCTGATAGTACGTTGGGGTGTCAGTGACAAAAATGATGACTGGCCCAATCATTTCAAGGACTGGCTAAAAATATTTATATGGGATTTACATTGATATGCAACATCGTTGGACTCTGTGCCCCTGTTACCATCAAGTTTGGTAATTTTTACTGATTTCTCTCCATTTTGTCAGCCCTGAAGTCAAATGTCATTACCTACCAGCTAACCTACCTCATCCAGCTGATTTTTAGATCTACTAACTTACTCTTCACTGGTTTTTTTTCTCTAAGAAAGTAATACCTTACTAGGGATTTAACTTGGCTATGTAAAAAAATTTTAGAGGGGTAGCAATCCCTGTGACAAGTTTTACTTTAGGAGAGAATAAGGTCATGGCCTTAACCCACCTGTGCAGATTATCGGTGGCTTTTGATTATCCATGCCAATATATTTTCATCTGTGGCATGGATCATCAAATGTTAGCTTCTTTTTTTACTATATATTATTATGTATTCTGTCATAAATGTTAAATTCATGATAAAATATACAGTAGGCGACTTAAATAAGAGTTCAGATTGATACAATACATTTGTAATTTTCTCATTAAAAAAAACTTTTTCTGAATATCAGTTTCATAGTAGTTTATATTTGGGAGAGGGAAATTCACTTATTGTAAGAGAAATCAGAGTAAGAAATAGGCTACCATATCATTTAATTTCATCGTACAAATATCTTGTGCTTTTTAGGCTATGAAAGAGCAGGAACAATACATTGCAACTCAGTACAAGGAAACTGTAGATTTGGAGCAAGAGTTGAGGCTAACCCGGGAGCAGATGCAGAACTCTCATACAGAATTAATGGAGGCTCGTCGTCAACAAGTCCAAGGACAGAGAGAAATAGAAAGGCTCTCAAGTGAACTGGAAGAAATAAAACAACTCTCTAAAGAGAAAGTAATTCCTATTCTAAATAATTTTACCTTACTAAAAATCTTAAAATGTCAACATTTACTTTTTTTAACTGTAGAATATAGTTCTTACAAAAAGTAATTGTATTATATTTAGCATAATTTTTCTTTATTACAAAAGTTGTAGGTTTATAAAACAATCATGCATAAAACACGTGATTCCCATATACCACTCTATTATTAACACCTTGCATTAGGTGGGACATGTGTTACAATTGATGAAAACACATTTTTATAATTGTATTATTAACATTAAGTCCGTGGTTTAACTTAGGGTTCCATAAAATTTTTTTGCTGCTACATATATACAACCTAACACCTCACTTTTAAACCACATTCATATATATATTTCAGTTCTGTTAATTATGTTCACAGTGTTGTGCTATCATCACCACCATCCGTTACCAAAGTATTTCCAAATAGGAACTCTGTACATTTAAGCCTTAACTTCCCATTTCTTATCGCCACCCAATGCCGTGATAACATATTCTAGATTCTAACCCCGTAAGTTTGCTTTTTCTAGATATTTCATATCAGTGAGATCATACAATATTTGTCCTTTTGTGTCTGGCTTATTTCACCTTACATGATTTCTTCAAGGTTCATCCATGTTGTCACATGTATCAGAACTTCATTCCTTTTTACATCTGAATAATATGATAATATTCCATTGTGTGGATATACCACATTTCATTTATCTATTCATCATTTTAGGGACACTTGGGTGGCTTCCATATTTTGGCAATTGTGAATAATGCCATTAACATTGGTGTGCAACTATCTGTTCGAGTCCCTGCTTTCAATTCTTTTGGGCATATGCCTAGTACTGGAATTGTCGTTATAGTATGTTAATTCCATACTTAACTTTCTGAGGAACTGCCAAACTGTCTTCCATAGTGCTGTACCATTTTACATTGCCACCAGCAATGAATGAGTGTTTCTGTTTATCTGCATCCTCTCCAACACTTGTAATTTTCTGGTTTTTGTTTTGGTTTTTTTTGTTTTCCCTTGAGGTACTGGGGACCAGGGATTGAACATGGGTCCTCATATGTAGGAAGCTAGTGCTCAACCACTGAGCCACATCCGCTTCCCTAAGCTGGTTTTTTTGTTTGTTTTGCTTGTTGTTTTGTTTCTTTTTTTGTTTTTTCAGGAGTCACGGGCAACCAAACCCAGGACCTCCAATGTTGGAGGCAGGTGCTCAACTGCTTGAGCCACATCGGCTCCACTCCATTTTTTTAATAACAGCTTTTCTAATGGATATGAAATGGTATCTCATTGTGGTTTTGATTTGCATTTCCCTGATGGCTAATGATGTTGAGCATCTTTTTATGTACCTTCTGGCCATTTGTATGTCTTCTTTGGAGAGATGTCTATTCAAGTCTTTTGCTCATTTTCTATGTGGGTTGTCTTTTTGTTGTTAAATTGAAGGATTTCTTTATATATTCTGAATATTAAACCTTTATTGGAAATGTGGTTTCCAAATATTTTCTCCTATTGTTGTTGTTTTACTTTCATGATGAAGTCCTTTGAGGCACAGAAGTTTTTAATTTTATGAGATCCCATTTATTTTTTTTCTTTGGTTGCTTGTGTTTTGGATATAAAATCTAAGAAACCATTGCCTAATACAAGGTCCTGAAGGTGCTTTCCTATGTTTTCTTCTAGGAGTTTTTTTTGTTTGTTTGTTTTTGTTTTTGTAATTATACATATAAATTTTTTTTTTTTTAATCAAACAATATATTACACAATATATTTGGTTCATAGTAATGCATTCATACAGTATTTGTCCTTTTGTGTCTGGCTTGCTTCACTTAGCCTAATGTCCTCCAGGTTCATCCATGTTGCCATATGCTTTATGACTTCATTTCTTCTTACAGGTGCATAATATTCCATCGTGTGAATAGTCCACAGTTTGTTTATCCATTCATCTGTTGATGGACACCTGGGTTGTTTCCAACTTTTGGCAATGGTGAATAATGTGGCTATGAACATCGGTGTGCAGATGTCTGTTCGTGTCACTGCTCTCAGTTCTTCTGGGTATATACCCAGTAGTGGTATTGCAGGGTCACATTGCAAGTCTATATTCAACTTCTTTAGGAACTGCCAAACAGTCCTCCATAGTGGTTGTACCATCCTGCCTTCCCACCAGCAGTGAAGAAGTGTTCCTATCTCTCCACATCCTCTAAAACACTTGTAGTTCTCCATCTTTTTAATAGTGGCCATTCTGATAGGTGTGAAATGATATCTCATTGTAGTTTTGATTTGCATTTCCCTAATCATGAGTGATGTTGAGCATTTCTTCATGTGTTTTTTTGCCATTTGTATTTCTTCTTTGGAGAAATGTCTATTCAAGTCTTTGGCCCAATTTTAATTGGGTCATTTGTCTTTTTATTTGAGTTGTAACATTTCTTTATATATCCTGGATATTAAACCCTTATCAGATATGTGATTTCCAAATATTTTTTCCCATTGAGTTGGCTACCTTTTCACCCTTCTGACAAAGTCCTGTGAGGTGCAAAAGTGTTTAATTTTGAGGAGGTTCCATTTATCTATTTTTTCTTTTGTTGCACGTGCTTTGGGTGTAAGGTCCAAGAAACCACCACCTGCTTCAAGGTCTTGAAGATGTTTCCTTACATTTTCTTCTAGTAGTTTTATGGTCCTGGCTTTTATATTTAGATCTTTGATCCATTTTGAGTTGATTCTTGTATAGGGGGTGAGATAGGGGTCCTCTTTCATTCTTTTGGTTATAGATATCCAGTTCTCCCAACACCATTTGTTGAAGAGACTGTTTTTTCCATCAGCATGGGCTTGGTAGGTTTGTCAAAAACCAGTTGACTGTATAGGTGAGGGTATATTTCTGGGTTCTCAATTCTATTCCAGTGATCAATATGTCTATCTTTATGCCAGTACCATGCTGTTTTGACCACTGTAGCTTTGTAATATGTTTCAAGGTCAGGCAGTGAAATTCCTCCCACATCGCTCTTCTTTTTTAGAATGCTTTTGGCTATTCCGGTGCACTTACCCTTCCAGATGAATTTGGTAATTGCCTTCTCTAATTGTGTAGAGTAAGCTGTTGGGATTTTGTTTGGTATTGCATTGAATCTATAAATCAGTTTGGGCAAGATTGCCATCTTCACAATATTTATTCTTCCAATCCATGAACACGGAATGTCTTTCCATTTTTTTAGGTCTTTTAAAATTTCTTTTAGCATTGTTTTGTAGTTTTCTGCATATAGGTCCTGTACTTCTTTGGTTAAATTAACTCCTAGGTATTTGAGTCTTTTTGTTGCTATTGAAAATGGAATTTTCCTCCTGATTTCCTCCTCAGGTTGTTCAGTACTAGTGTACAAAAACATTACTGATTTTTGTGTGTTGATCTTGTGTCTTGCCACTTTGCTGAGCTCATTTATTAGTTCAAGTAGCTTTGTTGTGGATACTTCAGGATTTTCTAAATACAGGATCATGTCATCCGCAAACAGTGAGAGTTTTACTTCCTCTTTTCCTATTTGGATGCCTTTAATTTTTTTGTCTTGTCTAATTGCCCTAGCTAGAACTTCTAGTACAATGTTGAATAACAGTGGTGACAGTGGGCATCCTTGTCTTGTTCCTGATTTTAGGGGGGAAAGCTTTCAACCTTTCCCCATTGAGTATGATGTTGGCTGTGGGTTTTTCATATATGCCTTTTATCATATTGAGGAATTTTCCTTTTATTCCTATCTTTTGAAGTATTTTTATCAAAAAAGGATGTTGGATTTTGTCGAATGCCTTTTCTGCATCTATTGAGATGGTCATGTGGTTTTTTTCCTTCAATTTGTTAATGTGGTGTATTATATTGATCGATTTTCTTACGTTGAACCAGCCTTGCATACCAGGAATAAATCCCACTTGGTCGTGACGTATAAGTCTTTTGATATGCTGTTGGATTCGATTTGCAAGAATTTTGTTGAGAATTTTTACATCTATGTTCATTAGAGAGATTGGTCTGTAATTTTCTTTTCTTGTGGAATCTTTATCTGGCTTTGGTTTTAGGGTGAGATTGGCTTCATAAAATGTGTTGGGTAATTTTCCCTCCTCTTTAATTTTTAGGGAGAGTTTAAACAGGATTGGTGTTAATTCTTTTAGAAATGCTTGGTAGAATTCACCTGTGAAGCCATCTGGTCCTGGACTTTTCTTTGCTGGGAGATTTTTGATGACGGATTCAATCTCCTTAATTGTTATTGGTTTGTTAAGTTCTTGTATTTCTTGTAACGTCAGTGTAGGTTGGTTGTGCGTTTCTAGAAATTGGTCCATTTCATCTAGGTTGTCTAGTTTGTTGGCATATAGTTTCTCATAATATCCTCTTATGATTCATTTTATTTCTGTGAGGTCATTTGTAATTTCCCGCCTTTCCTTTCTGATTGTATTTATTTGCATCTTCTTTCTCTTTTTCTTTGTTAGTTTAGCGAGGAGTTTGTCAATTTTATTGATCTTCTCAAAGAACCAGCTTTTGGTTTTGTTGATTTTCTCTATTTTTCTGTTCCCAGTTTCATTTACTTCTGCTCTAATCTTTATTATTTCTTTCCTTCTGCTTGCTTTGGGATTGGTTTGCTGTTCTTTTTCTAGTTTCTCTAGTTGTTCAGTTAAATATTTGAGTTTAGCTCTTTCTTGTTTTTTAATATAGGCATTTAGGGCTATAAATTTCCCTCTCAAGACTGCCTTTGCTGTATCCCGTAAGTTTTGATACATTCTGTTCTCATTTTCATTTGTCTCAATATTTTTACTGATTTCACTTGCAATTTCTTCTTTGACCCACCAAATATTTAGGAGTGTGCTGTTCATTGTCCACACATTTGCAAATTTACTTTTTTCCTGTCTGTTATTGATTTCTAGTTTTATTCCATTATGATCTGAGAAGGTGCTTTGTATAATTTCAGTCTTTTTATATTTATTGAGAGCTGTCTTGTAACCTCACATGTGGTCTATCCTGGAGAAAGATCCATGAGCAGTTGAGAAGAATATAAAACCGCTGAGTTTGGATGCATTGTTCTGTATATGTCTGTTAGGTCTAACTTGTTTATCATATTATTCAAGTTCTCTGTTTCCTTGTTGATCTTCTGTCTAGTTGTTCTATATGAGGATGTGAGAGGGGTGTTGAAGTCTCCAACGATTATGGTAGAAATGTCTATTTCTCCCTTCATTTTTGCCATGGTTTGTCTCATATATTTTGGGGCACCCTGGTTAGGTGTGTAGATATTTATGACTGTTATATCTTTCTGGAGGATCGTCCCTTTTATTAATATATAATGGCCTTCTGCATCTCTTCTCTTTTTTGCATTCAAGGGCTGTTTTGTCTGATATTAGTATAGCTACCCCTTCTCTTTTCTGGTTACTATTAGCGTGGAGTATCTTTTTCCAACCCTTTACTTTCAGCCGGTTTGTATCCCTGGGTCTGAGGTGAGTTTCTTGTAAGCAGCATATTGATGGCTCATGTTTTTTTATCCATTCTGTCAGCCTGTATCTTTTGATTGGGGAATTTAATCCATTCACATACAATGATATTACTGAAAATGCACTATTTATTTCCTCCATTTTATTCTTTGGTTTTCATATGTCATCTTTTTTTGTTTCTCTTTTTGTTCTTTTGGTTATCCTTTCTGCTTTTCTTTCTTCTATACTCTCCTCCAAGCCTCTCTCTCCTGTCTTTTTATTTCAGGTTGTAAGGCTTCCTTTAATATTTCCTGCAAAGGTGAACTCTTTTTTGCAAACTCTCTTAGTTTCTGTTTGCTTGTGAATACTTTATATTCACCTTAAGATTTGAAGGACAGTTTTGCTAGATAAAGAATTCTTGACTGGCAGTTTTTCTCTTTCAGTTTTCTAATTGTAGCATACCACTGTCTTCTCGCCTCCATGGTTTCTGAAGAGAATTCTGCACTAAGTCTTACTGGACGCCCTTTGTACGTGATCGTTTGCTTCTCTCTTGCTGCTCTGAGAATTTTCTCTTTATCTTTTACATTTGACATTCTGTATAATATGTGTCTTAGAGTAGGTCTATTTGGATTTATTCTCATTGGGGTACGGTGTGCTTCTTGGACATGTAAGTTCATTTCTTTCATGAGAGTTGGGAAATTTTCAGCTATTATTTCCTCAAATACTCTTTCTGCCCCTTTTCCTTTCTCTTCCTCTTCTGGAACTCCCATGACACGTATGTTGTTGCGTTTTGTGTTGTCATTCAACTCTCTGAGCCCCTGCTCAATTTTTTCCGTTCTTTTCTCTCTTCAGTTTTAGCTACTCTGTCTTCGATATCCCTTATTCTTTCTTCTATCACTTCGAGTCTGCTGTGTATGCCTCAAATGTATTTTGACTTCACCTATTGTGTCTTTTATTCCCATGAACTCCGTTACTTTTCTGTTCAGGATTTCAAATTCTTCTTTGTGTTCGCTCAATGACTTCTTGATGTCATTTATCTCTTTAAGTATATTCTCTTTCATCTCATTAATTTGATTTTGGAAATTTGTGCTTATCTCACTGATTAGTTCTCTCAAATTCTGCATCTCTTCTGGGACTTTGTTTTATTCCTTTTCTTGGGCCATGTCTTCTATTTTCTTAGTATAGCTCATAATTTTTTGCTGGTGCTTAGGCATCTGGTTAGTTTGTATTTTACTTAGATGCTCTATCTCCTTCTCTTTTATGGGGTTTTAGTGGCAGGAGGCTGTGAGTTACCACAGCTCTTTGATTTTTGGCTCAACCTTGATTGTTAGGATTGTTCTGCTAGTTGTTCAAAACTGGGCACTGGACCCAGTAATTGGTTGTAGAGTCGCTTCCTAGGGCCTTGGGCAGGGAGGCTATAGAGGCCAGGAAAAGCCTCTCTTATTAATTTTCTTATGTGCACTTCCTTGGTCTGCCAGTAAATGGCACTTTTTGGCAGCTTTCAATTCAATGCCTGGTCGGAGCGTATTTGTTGTGACACAGACCAGATCAATGTGATAGAGCTTCCTGTCTGGGGGCTAGGAGCCCTGTGATTCAAACTTTCTGAGACAGTTCTCCAGACTTCTCTCATAGCGCCCTCTTTTCTCAGCTAGGAAATATTTCCACTCCCTTCTGAATCCTCAACAATCAGTCCCTGTTAGTGGAGGAGGAGATTGGGAGGTTTGTATATCTTTAGCCCCTTGCAAGCTCCAAGGCAAACAATGGCGCAGCCCCACCCAGCCTGGAAGGGTTCTCGGGACAGGGCAGATGAAACCTGGGAGTCAAAAGCAGGGTCTCTCTCCCCTCTCCTGTGGAGTCCTAAACAATTAGTCCAGGCTAGAAGAGAGGAAGGTTGCAAGGGTCGGATTTCTCCAGTCTTTCCTAGGCTCCCAGTGCAAACCGCCATGTGAGGGGGCGGATATGGCTCAAATGGTTGGGCATCTGTCTGCCATATGGAGGGACCTGGGTTCGATCCCCGGGACTTCCCGGTAAAATAAAAAATATATATATAGAAGGCACATGGGCTGCCAGGCTCTGTGTGCCGCTGAGCCGTCGGGCCCCGGGAGCCATGCAGCAGGATGATGACGTAACAGGGGAGAGACAAGATGAGATGCTCCGAAAGCTCCAGAAGCCAGGAGCAGAGGTGGCACAGGCGGCAGAATACCTCTCTCCTACATCGGAGGTCTCCAGGATCGAATCCTGGTGAAGACTGGAGGAGGAGGATGAGAAGAGATGGCAGGAAACAGACACGGAGAATTGCCCAGCGAATGGACACAAAACAGCAAATGGGGCAGGGGGTGGTTAAAATGGATAAATTAAATAAATAAATCTTTAAAAACAAACAAACAAACAACCGCCATGTGGAAGGGTCTGTGGGGCTCCGCAGCCCAAATTTACAGGTCAGAACCTGAGTCAGCCTAAGGCTGTGTCCCTCTATCTCCCCTTTCCGGGAGTGGTAGATCCCTGGAGCCCCCTTTGTCTGTAGTCCCAGGCCCAGAGGCCCGAGAATTCTGAAGAGTGTGGAGGAGGGTGCCAGCAGCAGCAGAAGCTGCTACTTCTCACTCACGGTTCTGTTGTCACGATTTCCCTCTTCTGTCCCTCTCTCCTCTGGGTGGTGTGCAGCCTTCATCTGCTGTCCTAAACCCTAGAAGATCTTTTTCGGTGCTGTTTCATCTTGTCCTCTAGCTATTTTTCTGGAGAAGAGATTCCCATGTCTTACTAGTCCGCCATCTTCCCGGAAGTCCTCTTCTAGGAGTTTTATAGTTCTGGCTCTTATATTTAGGTCTTTGATCCATTTTGAGTTGATTTTTGTATATAGTGTGAGTTAGGGATCCACCTTCATTCTTTTGCACATGGACATAGAGTTTTCCCAGCACTATTTGTTAAAAGGACGATTATTTCCCAATTGAGTGGATTTGGCATCCTTGCCCAAAATCAGTTGGACATATATGTGAGTGTTAATTTTTGAGCTTTCAGTTTGATTCCATTGTTTTATTTATTTTTTTTTTTTTAAAGATTTTTATTTATTTATTCATTTATCCCCCCCTTGCTGCTTGTGCTCGCTGGGTCAGCTAACCACGCCGTGCGGGCGGGCTTGCCTTCACCAGGAGGCCCCGGGAACCGAACCCAGGGCCTCCCATATGGTAAACGGGAGCCCTACTGATTGAGCCACAGCTGCTTCCCGATTCCATTGTTTTATATGTCTGTCCTTGTGCCAGTACCATGTTTAGCATAATTTTTAAATATAATTAGGAAATCCCTCAGAACTGAGTTTTGGCCAAACTAATTGATTTTCAATAAATTGAGTTATCAGTCACTTATAGATTTCAAGTGAGTTAAGCAATCACTTGAAGGAAATATAAAGCTAATAAATCTTTTTTTTCTTTTTTTTTTTTTTTTTTGAGTAAATTTGTAACTAAATTTGTAACTGCTATGAAACCAGCAGTCTAGAACCCTTTGAGAGGTGAAGTGCTTTTAAAAAGCACGAACACTCATATAAATTTTATTTCCCCAGTGTTTATTAAAAGGACTACAACTTGGCTTAAAAATATTTAGATTGGTACTTAATTTCTTCGACTTTAAGGCAAATGTGTTTATTGGTGTTTTAGAAAAGTTTTTTTAAATTTCTTTCTGCTCCCTATTTGATTATTAATTCGGTATGGAAATTTAGTAAAATATTTTTATGTTTAATTTTGGTTAACCTAACTATGTTTTTTTTTTTTTTTTTTTTTTATTTATTTATTCATTTTTACCCCCCTTGCTGCTTGTGCTCGCTGGGTCAGCCAACCACGCCATGCGGGCGGGCCTGCCCTCACCAGGAGGCCCCAGGAACCAAACCCTGGGCCTCCCATATGGTAAACGGGAGCCCCACTGATTGAGCCACAGCCGCTTCCCAGCCTAACTATGTTGCTATTCACATTTCTGGATGGTTAGACTAATAGAGAATATATAGGGAATTTTTATTAGCATTATATTGGGCATCTTGGATCTACTAGGAAAAGGAAAGCTTTCTACTTCTATATTATTTCTTACTGCTTAGATCAATAGTATCTAAGTAGTCAATCAGTTTTATCTGATAAAATCAGCTCAAGTCATCAAAAACATAAGTTAAAGTGGAGAATTATTAAAAATAATACTTTTATAAATTTTGTATTTTAACCCAGATCTAAATATATACATCCTTTTGTCAATGTTTTGATACAGGGTCAAAGCCTTGGTTCTTTGTGTATGAATTCTTTGGTTAGAATTCCAAGTAGTCTCTCTTGCATTATCCATACTCATATTCTGCCATCTATTGTTTCAATTTTGGTTTCTTTAAAGTAGATAGCGAATTAAAAGACATTTGTGAACCAATCAGAGTGTAACATCTGGTATATTTTTCATAGGGTTTCCCACAGTATTTTACATCTATCTTGGCTGCTTCTAAGTGGATAGCAAATGTTTGTGATCACTCATTGAACTGTTCCAAAGCATATGATTTCATTTTCATGTAAAAATAGCCCCCTTTTTGCATGCATATTTCATCAGTTTAAATTAAATATAATAACATTACATAATTACAATCATAAGGACAACTAGCATAATTAGGTTTGGATAAAAAACACAACTGGCTGTTGATAAGGAAACAATGTATCTGGTGAGCAAAAGTACACAGGTATACCTAGGAGTAGATTGTTAAAAGCCAAAGTTCAGTCGTGAATTTGTTTTACAGAAAGCAATACTAGGGGATGGATGTGGCTCAAATGGTTGGGCGTCCATCTCCCACATGGAGACCTGGGTTTGATCCCCGGGACCTCCTGGTAAAAAAAAAAAAAAAAAAAAGAAAGAAAGCAATACTAATAGTCTCATTTAGCAGTCTCTTAAATGTCTACATTTTAAAGTATACCATTTAATAAGTTAACATTTCATGTGTGCTTATATAAAATTATAAAAGTTGAAAATATCATTATTCACTGGCTTGGTTAATTATAATAACTAAATAATCAATTATATAGAGCATCTACTCAATATGTCATTTTAAAGGAAGCTCATGGAAACCATTTAGCTGAAGAATTGGGAGCTTCTCAAGTACGTGAAGCTCAATTAGAAGCAAGAATGAAAGCAGAAATCAAGAAATTGTCAACAGAAGTAGAATCTCTCAAAGAAGCTTATCATCGGGAGGTAAAGAAAATTTTGTTAACAGTAGCCCTTGGTAAAGAAGGTTGACCCGTCTGGATAAAAGTATAAATCTAGCTCTTAAGGGTTCTTCATTATAGAATAAGGCATTTTGGTCTTCATTTCTGGTAGCCTAAACAATTTTCACTTCATATCTAGTGAAGTAGTATATTGTGGGGTTAAGAGCTCAAATTCCCAATTCTGGTAGTCTGGTTTCAAATCCCAGCTCATCACTGAGCAGTTGTGCAGCCTTGGGTAAGTTATTTATGCTCTGTCTAAAAGGAATATAATAACAGTATACATCTCATAAGACTATGGTGAGGATTAATTGAATTAATACTATATATGTAAAGTTCTTAGATTGATTCTGACACATCATCAATCATTAACTATAAAATAGCTCTTGCCAAAAACTAACTGGAGATATTTAATAACTGAGATGTCATGTGATATGCATGTAATATGCATCTTTAATGCTTTGTAATTGCCAACATTTGTTCTGATATTAAGTTAGAGAGGCAATGTTAGAACTTGATACTTTGCTTATTTTAAAATCTATCAGTATTCCCTCAGCCTTTATAGAAATGGACATTGTTATTAATTAGAATAGCATTTCTGTCATATTAAAAACTACGTTTGAAGATATCACCCAAAATCTTTGTATAAGATCTAAATAAATTACTTCTCAAGTAAAGTTCTAATAAAGCATTTTTCTATATGATAAAGGTTGCAAGTATATTTGTATTAAATCCCTTTCAAAGGGGCTTGTGGTGGCCATGTCCTGCTTAAGTACATTTAGATTGAGATTTACTTGAAAAGATTGTGACTGCCAAACAAAATACATTTGCAAGCTGAATCCAATTCTTGGGCCAAGAGATTGCAACCCTTGGTGTTTAGAGACAACTGTAAATGCTGTTGGACTCAGTATAATTATTTAATTGACATTAGCTGCTCAACTTAGTGACCATCAGTAGTAAAGTATTTGCTAATAACTACTCATTACACTTTTGTTATAGGTTCCTATTCAGATTTTATCGGTAGTTATCCAATTTTTTACTTTTAGTTTTGTAAGCTACCTGAAATTATTTATAAACATAGTATGTAAAATAAATTGTAAAAATTGGTTCTAATGTCCTGATTAATATTTTGTACTGCTATTTTATATGTATTATGTAAAAATATGTACTATATTTTCCTCCTCTTTGATAGTTGACAAAGATTTATTTTTGAAATATGTATGTTGGTTGAATTTTAAAATGAGAGAATGTATTAAAGTAATAGAAAAGGGGATTAGTAATTTTTAACAGTATATATATATTTAAAATACAGGTTTCAAAACTGTCATAAAAGGTACTTAGTACTTATTGCAAAACTCCAGACTTTTATGGATGAGAATGAAATTTTTAAAAACTTTTTATGTGGAAAATTTTAAACATATTATCAAAAAATAGAAAGAATAGTATGAATAGTGGTAATTCTCCTGTATTACTTAATTTCAATAATTATCAACTCATGGTCAATTTGATTTCATGTATCAGTACAGTGACCATATTTATTAACTAAAAGGAAATATTTTTGAGAATGAAAAGGGGTGCTGTTAATAATTACCAAGATGCCCTCCCCCCATATCCACATATTATTTTGAAGCAAATCCCAGACATCATTATTTCATCTGTAAACATTTCAATAAGTATCTCTAAAAGATAAGGGTTATTAAAAAAAACAAAACAAAACACCACAATGCCATTACATACCTGAAAAATTGACAGTGATTCAAATACCCAGTTATTGTTCAGATTTTTACCCCATTGGCTCAAAAATGTCTGTGTAGTTGGTTTGTTTAAATCAGGCTACAAATAGAATCCACTGCATTTGGTTAACATTTCTTTAATAAATAAATTTAAGACTATGTGTTCTTTCTCCCCATTTTTTCTATATATTTTATTTGTTGAAAAATGAGATGTTTATAAATATAAACAAAATTTACTTTCTTTTAAGAAAAGTAAGTGGAAGTGGAAAGTATAAGGATGTTGTTGAAACCGTCTCCACCCTATTTTATTTCTTCTTTTCCTTTTCCAATTTTGGGGCTATACAGATGATTTCACATCAGGAGAACCATGCAAAGTGGAAGATTTCTGCTGACTCTCAAAAGACTTCTGTTCAGCAACTAAATGAACAGTTAGATAAGGCAAAACTGGAATTAGAAGAAGCTCAAGATACTGTAAGCAATTTGCATCAACAAGTCCAAGACAGAAATGAAGTAATTAATGCTGCAAATGAAGCATTAGTTATTAAAGTAAGTGAACATTTATGAATACATGAAGAATATTATGAAAAAGTAATTTATGTCATATTTTTCCTGTTCTTGTATTTTGTAGAGGACTATACGACCAGCTGTTGAACTGTTTGAATAAAAAGCATTTCATTTAGAAGACATTGAATTTGGGAATTATTATTATAATATATATCATATTACCACATGACTGATAATTTGAAAATGTTCAAATATAAATTCATCTAATCATAATGGTTACTTTTGAAAGTGTTATACTTGATATTCCTAAAAAGTTGGAGCATTTTTCAAAATCAGTAGAGTTCCTTTAAAAATCATAAAGTAGAAATTGCACAATTATATTCAGAATTTTTTTTTACTAGATTTGCGTATAGACAACATTTTTCATATATCCTGTTGCTACTTATTTACCCCATTGATCATGTCAGTTTTCTCTAGAATTTGGACTTAATGGCAGTATTGGTACATAGAGATTTAAAATTTAACATTGTGGCTCAAGCAGTTGAGCACTCATGTCCCACACGGGAGGGGGAGGTCCCTGGTTTGGTTCCTGGTGCCTCCTAAAGAAAGAAACAAACAACAAGCAAGCAATGAAAAAACAGTGAGCAAAGCAGCAAGCAAAACCAACTAGCAAACGGACGAGGGAGCCAACTCAGGGGAGCTGATGTGGCTTAGTAGTTGAGCGCCAGCCCTCCCGCATACAAGGTCCTGGGTTCAATCCCCGGTCCTGGTACCTCAAAAAAAAAAAAGGTGCTTAAAAAAACAACAACAATTTAACATTGATTCAAAACTGCCAATAAATATATGGTAAAGTTGTCAGCTAAGACCGTAAAAAAGAACAAATAAACTCAGTAACAGTTGTGAAGCAATAATTGATATTATAGCAAAATGGGAGCTAATGAAAAGCAAAACACTTATCCAGATATCTCAGAAATATTTCTAGTCACTAAACTAAGCACTTGGGTTCCTTTTGTTATATAGTTGATTCATAGTATTAGAGGAAAGCTGAATAGGTATAATCTAAAATTATGTTTAGGTTGAACACTCTGATTTTTTTTTTTTTTTTTTTTTATTGAAACATCAATGTATATAGTGTTTAGGGGATTTACAACATTTATACAAAATTACAAAGTTTCATTGTAAAGAACTGACTAAAATATTGAGATTGTACATTGTATCCTTTGTCAAGTAGTTATCTTCACTCACTTGCTAGATTACCAATGAGAAAAATACAATTGGATTGCATTTATCAACTTTTCTGTTTAAAGTTCAAATATTTGGGAAATTGTCAAAATATTGGCTAAATGGTACCATTTCTTAAATGAATTAAAGATCCAGGGATCATAGAACACGTAACATGTTAGCTAACATACCAGTCAGAAAATGGAAATCCCTTGTTACTGACAGTAGCTCTCAAAGTCAACCCCAACTGACTCTAAAATCTAGACTGAAGAAGAGGCAAGAAGGTGAAAGAAAGAGAAGAAAAGTAAATGGAAGAGCAGACAAGCATAACTAGCAGTTTAAAGTAGCTATAAGTAAATTAAATCAGTTATTTTAATAGCAGCAGAAAATGAGAGAAAACAGTAACAGCAATGAGGAAGAGAACTGGTCTTTTTAGCTCATTGCCTCTCGTCTCCTAACTAGTACCATAGTCTTTGATGGTAACTGGAGTGAGGACAAAGCTAAGACCATTTTCCAAAAGCCCCTGAAGACATTGCTGTATTATGGCACAATACAATAATAATCACAAGAGTGACCTTCCTTGAGTCTTAAGAAAAATTTGAATTATATTTATTATATTCAGTACACTACATTTCATTGTAAACATAGTGTGTGAAACTAAGTTAAGTGGAATCCTACTTATCTGAGATACCACATTTCTCAGTCATGGGTAAATAAGGCACAAGGATAAAAACCTCCAGCTACACATAAGCCCATACTGTGTCAACTTTACAGCCTTTCTAATTAGTTGTGATTAAAAAAATGTGAATGCAAGATTTACTACAAAAAAATGGTATTCTAGCCGGTTATAAAGTATATCTAGATAAAGTAATATAAAGACATAGAAAATCTGAAATATACATATTAAGCTTTTATTTTGTAATGCATACTTTGGTTAAGGACTATTTTTAGAAAACAAACTTAAGAGTAGAAACTATCAGATCAAAAGCGACTCATTTAGAAGTATCTTATGAATACTTACAAGAACAAGAGAATGTGTTTGAACAGGAAACTACTACACTTTTTTTTTTTTTTTTTTTTTTTTTTTGAGGAACATGGACCAGGGATTGAACCTGGGACCTCCTATGTGGGAAGCCAGCACTCAACCACTGAGCCACATCAGCTCCCCTGAGTTGGTTTTTTTATTTGTTTGCTTGCTTGTTTTTGTTTTTAGGAGGGACCAGGGACCGAACCTGGGACTTCCCATGTGGGAAGCAGGCACTCAACCGCTTGAGCCATATCCACTCCCCTATACTTCTTATTACTTAGCTTTTATAATAAAATTTCATCTCTTAATTTTCTGGGTTTTTATGGTTTCTCAGAGAATGCAGTCTCATTTCTAGGATCCCAAAGTTAGGTCAGAGGATCAAAATGAAAGGCATGGAAAAATAATAGAAATGAAAAGTTTATGTAATAAGGATTGATTATTAATGATCAATTTCTTAAAGCATTTTCTTCAAAAAAATTTTTAGTGTAATATTTTCTTCTAATGAGGACATATAAAGCAGAGTAACTAATATACATTTATTTCCTATTAGAAATTCCAAAGGGAGTTGTTTTCTGCGTGTGTGTGTATGTGTGTATGTTAGATTAACAAAAGATGTAGTGACATCTTTACTTTTGCAGAGAAATTTTTAGATGTAAGAGTTCAGTCTTGAATAAAAATTGATATTGTCATTAATACTAAAAGAGAAAAATATCCCATAAGGAAAATGTAATTTTCATGGAATTCCTTAGCATGTTTTCAATTTCAAATGAATATATGTAATTGTCCTAGAAGCTAAATAGTAGTGTTTAAGCAGAGCTTGGAAAACTCTCTTTCAAGAATGTTGTAGAAAGAATTCCTGTACAGGGAAAAGGTTGATTTAGGTGACTTGTAAGAGTCTGTGGTTTTATGAGTACATCATTCATATATCAAATATGTATTGAGTACCTACTGTGTACCAATTTTTCTATAGGAATCAGAATTAACCAGATTACAAGCCAAAATTTCTGGACATGAAAGGGCAGAAGACATCAACTTTCTACCAGCCCCATTAACACCACCAACAGAAATTAGAACCAACATTCAGGATCCAAAATTTGCTAAATATTTTCCCACATCTTTTTTCAAGTGTGGAAAACTACGTCGCTCTATTAGTGCCAGTGACCTAAGTTTCAAAACTAATGATGATGAAGATCTTTCTGAGGAATTATTACAGGACTTAAGGAAAATGCAATTAAAACAGCCTTCAACATTAGAAGAAAGCCAGAAGTCTCTGACTTACACTCAGTCAGACACACTTGCATATAACCTAGATGATAGTTCTGAGAGTAATGACTTTAGTACTCTTAGTGGAATGCTAAAATACATAAACAAAGAAGTGAGACTACTAAAAATGTCTTCTATACAAGCAGGTGCTGGTTTAACTCAGGTATGTATTTCATATGTTAGAAGTTATAATAATTTGTTTCTAATGAACATTATTTTATTTCTTGGAGAAAAATTCATATGTTTAAATGAAATATGCCATGTTGTAAAAATCCTGTTTATGTTTGTCTTAGGTCCAAGAATAGATATATAATGTAAGTGTTGAAAAGGAATAGAGAAAAAGCACTTTTCTTTAACAGTAGGCAACTGTTAAGAAGGAAAGCCAAAATAATGTCTAAACTTTAAAAGCAAGGACCAAAAATTCATAGAAAAGAGACTTAATATATTATATTTCTAAGAAAAACACTAATAATATCTGAAAAGGAAGACTTTTAAATTTATACATTAAATATAACTAATAGAAAAATATGCTTTTCTAAGTGAAGACATTAGATAATAGTAGGGAAAGGGAGAGGCATGGGGAGACAGAGTAGGAAGTGGAGTGAAAACTAGGCAGAAATATATAAAAGAGAGGATCAAGAGAAAGTAGATTCTGAGCTGAACTTCTTTATAACTTTGTCATAATTTTGGCTCTATGCATTAGAATAAGTTACAATTTTATTTCACTGACCTTTAGAAAGTTGATTTACTGATGAGCCATTATTAAAAATCAAGAATAAAGCCAAATCACCTCATTTTCCTACCTTCCTCCCTAAAATATTTCTTTAGTCTGTATTTATCTTCCCTTCCTTTCTTCCTTTCTCTTTAAGAGAAAGGTGTATCCTTTTCTTTTTATAGAGAGAACCTCTTGAACATATACTTTCAAGCTTTTAACATTCCTATTTTGCTACTCTGCTTCCTCATTTAATTGACCTCTTTAGTGTCTTCTGGCTTTCATTTTCAGATATTTTAAATACATGCCCATTTCAGATATTTTAAAAGGGTAGTTACTTGTTACTACCCTTCCTACTCTATAACTTATTAAATTTGGCCTCTTGAATTTTAAATTTAGTGAAATGTTCTTTTGAAAGTCACAAATGATTCCTTATCAACAAATTTAATAGCCTCTTTCTCCTTATTTTTTAGAGCTTTTTGACAGTACCCATTTCCTCCTTGAAAAATTCTTGTCTTGACTTTTATGACTTTCTGTTTTTCTGGTCCTCCTCTTATTCCTACCTGATTATCTTTTTCACTTTGCTCCTCATATTCTATTTAACCCTTGGCTGTATTTTGTCCAAAATTCAGGCTTTAATTATATAATCAAGATACTGCTTTTAATTTTAGTATAATTTTGATGTACATAAATAATGGAAGTACAAAAAAGTACTTTGTATATTTGGAATACTTTTAACCCCACACAAGTAGAGTTGAAAGTTTAGTTTTGAATGTTAACCATTGTTAAAATAGCCTTCTATATTTGATTAAATATAATTTCTATATTTGATTAAATAACTAGTTCTACCTCGTGCTAGGAAATCATTTTGAACTTTAGAATATAGGAAAACGTTAAGACGCTCCAGAATTAATTGTTTCTATATTCCCTGGAAATTATACAAGTAAAAATTGTTATGGTGACCTTTGTTTTGATCATAGACGTCCACAATGGCTCATAATATCTCATTCACCTGAGAATATGGTACTGAATAGGCAACTTTATCCCTACTAATACACACCTTTCAGACACTCTGGCATTGTTTATAAACATTTAATCTATAGTTTGCATGCAGAGTAGCCCTGCATTAACCATTAAGCAAAATAAGCATGAACTTAGGGCACCAAGGTAGGGGAAGCACTACAGAGTTTTTGCCCTAACTATCATGCCCTTACAGATGCTCTTACAGATGCACTTGACTTTAGTAGAAATTTTTTATAATTGTCTTTATCTGCCATGTTCAGATTTAATCTGCACTGTTAGCAAAATCATTTTCTTTTGGTTTGGTGAGTGACAAAAGTTTCTAAGTTTGTTTTGAAGGTATCTTCAGATATTATATGTGTTTCCATTCATGGTGTACGAGTTTCACTTCTGTCAAGTGTAAAACCAGTTGGCTGAGTCTGGATAGCATTTAACTCATCAGCTGCTTTGTGTAAAAGGACCCTTAAGCTCTTTATTTTAAGCAGTGGAAAAGGCTGAGGGAAAGCCATTATTGGGTTTGTGCTTAGGACATCAGTTGGCCTTAACCCAGCCCTGCTCCAAATAGTGTAGTCTTAAAAATGACTGATACAGCAGAAAGAACTTGGGTAATTGGTATAAATATGTAAAGTATTAACCCCCTTTTTCTTGATTGCAGCTTAAATACTGATTTTCCTAATGGTTAACCATGTTGGCAATCCCACTCCAGTAAAACTTCAAAAACTAGATTTTAACCATTCTGCTTTCAGACAAAAGCTTCAGAACCCACATAAAAATTACACATTACACACAATTGTAAGTACAGTTTCAGGCAGTTAAGAACTCCTGTTTTGGATTAGAGCAATGGAAGAGCTATCACTATTGAGATTAATTAGCTACCCAGTTTAGTAGGAAATTATAAGAAGTATTATTTATATCCATCTTATTTCCAAAAAGGATTGTAGGAAAAAAAAAAAAAGTATAATTGACAAAAAAGGATTGTAGGTAGCTTACAGAGTATAGCCTATATACCATGCAATGATATGAAAATAGGAAATGAGAAAATCAGGTTTAGGGAAAACAATTAAAGATGGAGGGTGGGGAGCACAAGATGAAGCAGTACAGGTGAACATCTAGAGACACAGTAACATTTTCAAGCTTACAGCTCCAATAAAGACCAAGATATGAAAAGAGGATTTTACCATATTTTAGAATCTCCTGGGCCTTTTCTTTCTATTTTTCTACTTCTCTATGTCATGCTGCCTCTCTGTATGAACATTTCTTTTATTCTTCTATTCATTCTGTGTGTTCTTTCTCTCTTTTTTCTGCTTTTCATTGACTTTTCTCATTTCACCCTTCTTCATTACTGTGCCTTCAATTGGACCATAATGTGACAACAAAATCTATTCTAAATATCTTAATTTTTTAACCCCTTTTCCTTGTTTTAAAGTCAGCTTAGTTTACATTCCCTCCATGCCCAATCTTGTCACCCTTGTGCATATAGTATTTTTTATAAACATGTTGTCCATTGTGGCCTTTCTTTTAAAAATTATTTATTTAGGATACCACAAGTTTTATTATATGTGCATTAGTGTGTGCCTGCTGGCTAATCTTTTTTTTTTTTTTTTCTTTATTAGGGAAGTTGTGTCTTTACAGAACAATCATGCATAAAATACAGGATTCCCATATACCACCTACCACCAATACCTTGCCTTGGTGTGGAACATTTGTTAAAATTGATGATAGCACATTTTTATAATTGTACTATTAAAGTCCATGGTTTAACTAAGGGTTTGCTGTTTGTGTAGTATTTTTTTAAATAGAATTAATTTTTTTAGAGCAGTGGTAGGTTTACAGCAAAATTATGCAGAAACTATAGAGTTCCCATTAACACCATTCCCCCATGAGCGCGCACACACACACACACACACACTTTTCCCTATTAACATTTAGCATTAGTGTGTTACATTTGTTACAATTGATGAACCATTGTAATTAGAATTATATTATTAACTAAAGTTTATAGTTTACATTAGGGTTCATTCTTTGTGTTATATATTCTATGGCTGTTTTTTTTTTAATTTATTGTATTAAGATATATACAACCTAAAATTTCCCATTTTAACTGCTTTCAGATATACAACTCAGTAATGTTAATTGCAGTCACAATGTTGTGCTACCATCACAATCATATATCACCAAAACTTTTCCATCATCCTAAACAGAAACTCTATAACCAATAACTCCCCATTTTCCCTCTCCTTACCTGTGCCCCTGATAATCTGTAATTTATTTTCTGTCTCTATGAATTTATATATTCTAGTTATTTCATATAAGTGAGATCCTCTTATGCCTGGCTTATTTCATTCAACATGATAACTTCTGATTCATGTTTTTCACTCTTGCTTTGTATTGTACTCTTGATTATTATAGTGGACTTTTAATGCTAAGTCAATATAAGAATAATAATCCATTATTTTGCATTATTCCAGGGAGAAAATTTGTAATTAAAAGAAGATGTTGATGTGATGAAAAATGGAATTTTGGCTACCGTGCTGTGTTTACTTAATTATATGTATCTCATACTTCATAGAGGCTGTTATTTTATTGCTTTTGAATAAATTTTATATTTCAATCTTTTTAAAGAAAACTCTTCTAAAACTTGATTATATTTTTAGTAAAAATTAATTTATTATTTTTGGTTTAAATTTGCTGCTTTCTTTGTCATTGTTTTTTTATCTAAAAATCATTGTTAAATGTGTAATAAGTACATTGAGTAATTCATATTTTCAATGAGACTATCAAATTGCTTGATTATTTTTCTAATACTTAAATTTAAAAATTAATGATAGGAATTTAGAGTCCATTTTAGCCCAGTTTCATAACTGTATTAATAATGGCTCATTTTTATTGAGTGCTTACTACAGGCACTGTTCTAAGCACATATTTATAAATTTTTAATAAAAATATTTTAAATAGAAATAATTTATTTTTAAAAATTATTTCAGAATTCCTTATTCTGAAATACTACAGACACTATTTTAGGTACTTTATATATATATATTTTTTAAACTCTTTATTCTGAAACACTTTCAAACTTACAGGACAGTTACAGAAATACACAAACCCCATACAGAAGACTCCAACATACCCTTATCCCCCCAGATACTCATATTCACCAATTTAAACATTTTGCCACATTTGCTTTATCATTCTATCTATCCATCAATCATTCTATCTATCCACTGTTTCAGTTTGCTAAAAGCTAATGGGAACAATTTACCAAAAATGTATTGGCTTTTATAATGGGAATTTATTAGGTTAAAAGCTTACAGTTCAGGGAAGCGGCTGTGGCTCAATCAGTAGGGCTCCCGTTTACCATATGGGAGGCCCCGGGTTCGGTTCCCGGGGCCTCCTGGTGAAGGCAAGCCCACCTGCACGGCGTGGTTAGCTGACCCAGCGAGCACAAGCAGCAAGGGGGGGATAAATGAATAAATAAATAAAATCTTTTTTAAAAAAAGCTTACTGTTCTGAGGCTGTGAAAATGTCCAAATCAAGGCATCATCAGAGATGCTGTCTCACTGAAGATCAGGTGCTAAAAATCCTGGACTCCTGCCACGTGGCAAGACACAATGGCAGTTCTGCCAGTCTGGGTTTCTGTCGCCGCCTCCAGGTTTACTTCCTCCCTGAGCTTAGCTGAGGGCAATCAGGTATATGGTTAGTCCCTCCTCTTTCCTCTGGACCTTGTCTCTTCCAGCCTCTCAGGTGCCTCTTTCTGTGCCTCTGTGCTCTATGATTCCAGCCTCTGACCTCTCATACCTCACCTCTCAGAGTTTTTCTGTCTTTGCCACTTTTTTTCTGTGTGTCTGCTGCTTTTAGTCCTCCATTTATAAAGGACTCCAGAAAGAGGGCCAAGACCCACTTTGGGTCACACCTCACTGAAGTAATCCAATCAGAGATCCCCCAGCTGAAGCCAATCCAATCAAAGGATCCCACTCCCACTGGAATGGATCAGCTTCAAGAACATGGTCTTTTCCAGAATCCACAAAAAGGTTCAAACTGTCACACTACCAATCTGTCTTTTTATTTATCAGTTCATTTTCTGAGCACTTCAGTTTATCATGCTCCTTCAACACTTAATACTGCCATGTACATTTCCTAAGAACAAGAATATTCACTTATTTATCCACCATAAGTGCAGTTATCAAGATCAGGAAATTTAGCACTGGGGGACGGATGTGGCTCAAATGGTTGGGCGTCCGTCTCCCATATGGAGGGACCCGGGTTCGATAACCGGGACCTCCCAGTAAAAAAAAAAAAAAAAAAAAGAAATTTAGCATTGATATAAAGCTCAGTCTATATTCCAGTTTTTCCTATGTCTGAATAATGTCCTTTTGAACTTTCTCTCCTCCCTTTTTGGATCCTGTCCAGGATCTTGTATTGCTTTAATTGTCATTGTCTCTCTAGTTGCTCTTTCTTTCTTTTCTTTTTTTAATCATGGGAACATATATACAATGTGAACTCCCCGTCTCTACCACTCCCAAGCCAGTGGGATTAATCACATTCAGTGGGATTAATCACATTCACTATGTTGTGATAACCTCACCACCTCCCATTAGTAAAACTTTCCCGTCTCCCCAAACAGATACCCTATACCCATTTTGCATTAACTCCCTTTCCCCTGGCCCTCACCCCTCCCAACCTGTACTCTAATTTCTGTCTCTATGAGTTTGTGTATTCTCCAATATTTTCTTTGTAGTTTCAGTGGAACTACATGGAGTTACATTTAACATCCTTAATCTGTAACAGTCTCATTTGCTTTGATACCATCTTAACTTCAGTAGTATACACAAACTATGTTCCTATACTCCTCTGTTCCTTCATCTTCATGTCGTTTTTGTTACAAATTACTTGTTTATACATTGTGTCCAAAACCACTAATTTATCATTGCATTTTATGCATTTGCCTTTTACAACCTGTAGGAAGTAAAAAGTAGAGTTACAAACCAAAAATACAATAGTAGTAGCATTTATATTCATTCCTGTTCTTACCCTTACTGGAGATCTATATTTTTTCATGCAGCGTCAATCTGTTTTCTATTGTACGTTCTTTGCAACTTGCAGAACTCTTCTTTGCATCTCTTGTAGGGTTGGTATAGTGTTGACAAACTCCCTCAACTTTTGTTTATCTGGGAATGTCTTGATCTCTCCCTCATTTTTGAAAGACAGTTTTGCTGGATATAGAATACTTGTTTAGCAGTTTTTTGCTTTCAGCATTTTGTCTTCCCACTGCCTACTTGCTTCCACATATCTTATTGAGACTCCCTTGTACATGACATGCTGCTTCTCCCTTTGCAGCTTCAGAATTCGCTCTTTATCTTTGGCATTCAACAGTTTGCCATGGTGTGGTTCTGTCTAGGTTTATCTTGCTTGGAGATAGTTGAGCATCTTGGATGTGTATATCCATGTCTTGTTAAATACAGGAGGTTTCAGTCATTATTTCTTTGAATATTCTCTCTGCTCTTTTTCTCTCTTTCCTCTCCTTCTGGGACTCCCACAATGCATATATTTATACACTTGATGATTTCCCATTGTTCCTCAGTCTCTGTTCACTCTTCTTCATTCTTTCTTCCCTCTGATTCTCAGACTGGATGATTTCAATTGTCTTATCTTCAAGCTCACTGGTACTTTCTTCTGCCAGCTCCAATCTGCTGTTGAACTCCTTATATGTTACTGTGGTCTTTAGCTCTGCTTGGTTTCTTTTCATAATTTCCATTTCTCTATTGATATTCTTATGTTCCTCTATCATTTTTTCCTGATTTCCTTTAGTTCTTAGTCCATGTTTTCCTTTAGCTTTCTGAGCATATTTGGGACCATTTTCTTAAAGGCTTTATTTGATATGTTCCTGGTCAGGTCCTCCTCGTTGATGGTTTCTAATGCTTTAATTTTCCCCTTTGCCTGGGCCATCACATCCTGCTTCTTTGTGTGTTTTGTAATTTTTTGTTGAAATGTGGACGTTTTTGTATTTTAATGTGTTATCACTGGAAATTAGACTTTGAGGCATGTCTCTTAGGCCACATACCCCTGGATTTTGGAGCACTAGGCCCTTATAGCCCACGCTGGCACCAGTAACTCAGGTTACAGTCCTCACTGCTGCCTGCCATGTGGTTGGGGGGTTGAGATGGTAGCTGCTGCATGGAGGATAAAATTCAATATTTATTGCAGTTTAGTAGCCTATTCCTCCAGCTCTTTCTTGGATGTTGCAGTGTTCCACTAGACTCTGGGGTTTCAAGATAATTAATTCAGATAGTTACTGCTAGTTCAATAGTTCTTTTGGTAGAAGGCCTGATTCCTACAGTTCCCCACCTGGATACCAACATTTTAAAAAAAATTTATATATACTTGGCAGCCAGACCTTTTAGGGCTGTTAGATTCAGGAGATGAACTGACATTACTACTAGGGTCCCAAAATGCCATCACTTTTCTCTTGGTTGGAGTGGAGGCTTATGAAATCCAAGTGATAAATGGAGTCCTGGCCCAGGCATATTTCACAGTGGGTTTAAAGGTCCACTCCTCCACCTGGTGGTCATTTCCCTCATCTCTGTGTACATATTTGGGATGCACATACTTAGCAGCTTGAGACAGCAAAAGTAGAGTAAGAAACAGTTGAGTCAGGTGGCCTGGGGAAAAAGCTCACCTACTTTACATCCTGCAGAGGAACACCTGGGAGAGGAGGAAATAGGTCTCCAGGGAAATAGGATATTCAAACTCCTGTAAACAGGAAACTTCTCAGGCCACTAGCAAACACAAACTCAGGACAAGACACAGACCCAGAAAAGACAGGGGGACCCTGCACTTTGCATTCACCTTGATGGACATTCTTGATAGGAGAGCTGACACTCAAGAGAATTTTTGTCATATCATTAGCTGGATACAAACTCAAGAAAGAGACAGTTCAGGGAGTAAATCCCAGAGTTAACATTTTAAAATATTAAAATGTACAGCATGCAACAAATGATCACAAGATAAACAGGAAATGATGGCCCATCCAAAGGAAGAAGATGAAAATCCAGAACTTCAGTCAAGACCAGACTGTGGGGAAACAGATGTGACTCAAGCAGTTGAGTGTTGAGCTCCCCTATACCATATGGAGGACCTGGGTTCGATCCCTGGGACCTCCTGGTAAAAAAAAAAAAAAAAAAAAAGGTGTCCCAGACCTGGAGATGCGCAGGCCCCTGTGCAGTGAAGTGATACACCAAAAAGACCATGGTGCAAGCAGAAGGAAAAAAAGACCAGACTCTGGACATACCAGACAAAGTCTTTAAAAAAAAAAAAAGATATTCAATATTCTCAGTGAAATGAAGGAAAACACATAGAAGTAAATGATATCAGGAAAACAGTAAGTAAACAATAGGAAAATCTCAATAGATAGAAATTTTTTAAAACAGGTCTGGAATTGAAAACAACTGAAATGAAAAACTCCCAGGAGGATTTCAACAGCAGATTGGAGCTGGCAGAAGAAAGAATCAGTGAACTTAAAGACAAGATGTTTAAAATGGTCAGACTGTGGGCCAGAAAGAAAATAGAATTATAAAAAGCACAAATAGCCTGGCGTCTGTGGGACACCATCGAGCTTACCAATATACATATGATGGGCATCCCAGAGGGAGAAGAAAGTGAGAAAGGGGCAGAAGGAATATTCAAAGAAATAGCTAGCAAAAGACATTAATGTGCATATCCAAGAGACCCAGAGAACACCAAACAGGATAAACTGATCAAACTATTGTGTGCCAAGGACAAGGAGGGAATTCTGAAAGCTGCAAGAGAAAAACAATGTTAAGTACAAGGAAGTCCCAATTAGATTAAGTGCTGATTTCTCATCAGAAACCATGGAGGCAAAAATGCAGTAGGTTGAAATACTTGAAGTGCTGAAAGAAAACAATTGCCAACCAAAAATTTTTTATCTGGCAAGACCTCCTTCAAAGATGAGGGGGAGATTAAGGCATTCCCAGATAAACACAAGCTGAGGGATTTCATACCACTACACCTGCCCTACAAACAATGCTCAAGAGAGTTCTTCAGACTACAAGTAAAGAACACTAGACAGTAATTCAAAGTGGCATAAAGAAATAAAGACCTCCTTTACAGGTAACCATTTGGGTCATAATAAATGCCGGTACTATTTTATTGTATTTTTTGTATTTAATTCCACATCTTCTTACAGATTCTAAAATGCAGAAGCAAAAAATGTAATGATAAATCTATGGTTTTGAACATACAATATAAAAAGATAAAATGTGTGGTAAATACAAAAAAAGGTGGGCAGACAGGGATATAGGAACAGCTTGAGCTATTGAAGTCACATTTGTACCCAATCCAATATGATTATTATGTATTTATGATGTTAAATATTAACCACATGTGCTTTGCGCTTCTTGCTTCCATGGCTTTCTCTCTGTCTGAATTTCATTCTTTTATAAAGGATTCCAGTAATGGAATTAAGACCTATCCTGAATGGGGTGGGTCACACCTTAACTGAAGTAGTCTCATCAAAATGGCTTACTTACACTGGGTTTATGCCCACAGGAATGGATTAAATTTAAGAACATGCTTTTCTGGGGTACATACAGTTCAAACCACCACACTCCAACCTCTAGGCCCCCAAAAGACATGTTTTTTCCACATGCAGAATACATTCATTCCATCACAATATCCCAAATATCTTAAATCATTTCATAAACAATGCTTACTACAAATCTTATAAAAATCAATTATAGGTATGGTCTGCCCTGGGGCACAATTCCCCTCCTGCTGTGGACCTCTGAAACCTAGAGAACAGAATTATCTGCTTCCAATATACAAAGGAGGGATAGTCATGGGATAAACATTCACATTCCCATAGGGAGAAATTGGAAGGAAAATGGGTCACAGGTCCCAAACAATTCCAAAACCCCCCAGGTCTACTTCATTAGATTTCAAGATCTGAGAGTCATCTATGGGACAATGGTTTTTCCTCTGGGTTTGATGGTGCAGCAGCCCCACTCTTTCCAAGGGTGTGCTCGGTGGCCATACTCTTCCCCAAACACTGGGATGAACATGCCAACATCTTCACGCACTGGGGAGATGGCCAGGCCCTCAGCTCCACCTTCATCAAACATTGGGGTGGCAACTGGACTCTAGGCACCACCTTCGTCAAGCATAGGAGTGGCAGTTGGACTCTAGGCTCCACCCTTGTTAAGTATTGGGGTAGCAGCCAGACTCTGCAATCCCCCAGGCATCTGAGAAAATGGTGGTGACACTCTTCCTGAACAACAAGGCAGAAGGTCTGTCCTGCTCAAGTGCTAAAGCATACCCTTTTCATATACATAGGTGAGCCCAGTCTCTTGGCCCAAGATGATGTCTTTGGTCTATACCTCAGCTTCTATGGTTCTGCCTTTGAAGTGATTATTCCTTCAGTCTGTGCCTTTTCTGTCCCTTTTAGTCCAGGTTGGCAATGGTTCTGTTCATACAGATCTCCCCCCAAAAAACTAGTTGGTTTCACATGTAGTACACAGGAGTCCAAACCATCAGGCAGTAGGACTTTCCACAGATCCTTCCAGCATAGGTGCACTTCCAGTCCTGACTTGCACTGAAATGACTGACTGATTTCATGTTTAGTTAAACCCTCACATGGAGCACTGTTCTCTGGGGACTTGTTTTCTGAATGCTCAGAAATTTCCAAACCATCGGTTTCTGGTTTCTTTGTGCCCAGGAGTTCAATTCTCAGCTTTTCTCTTTCCTCTTATATTTTATTATAAGGAAAATGTACTGCATGGAGAAACCAGGCAGCACTTTCCACATTTAGTTAGGAAATCTCAGCTAAATATCCAAGCTCATCACTTTCAAACTCTGCCTTCCATCTGACATCAGGGCTCAATTTTGCAAAATTCTATGCCACTTTAAAACAAGGGTCACTTTTCTTCCAGTTTGCAATGTCACATTCATCATTTCTGTCTAAGGCCACATTGGAAGTACCTTTAGTATCCATATTCTACCAACAGTCTCCTCAAAGCAATCTAGGCCTTTTCTATCAAGCACCTCACAATTCTTCACACTTCTACTCATTACCCAATTACAAATACTTTTTTTTAACATTTTTGGAATTTGCAATAGCAGCACACTACTCTCAGTACCAAATCTGTTTTAGTTTGTTAGCTGCCAAAAGCAGATACATAAAATGTGTTGGATTTAACTATGGGAATTTTTTAGCGTACATTTTTGAAGTCATGAAAATATCTAAATCAAGTCATCATCCATTCAATGCTTTCTTCCTGAAGACCAGCTGCAAACAATCCTGGATTCCTCTGTCACATGGAAAGTACATGGCAGCATCTGCTGGTCTCTCCCCTCTCTTCCATGTTTCATTGTGTTCAGCTTCTTGCTTCCATAGCCCTTTTCCTCTTTGAATTTCATTCTTTTATAAAGGACTCCATTAAGAGGATTAAGACCAATCCTGGGCCATGCCTTAACTGAAGTAACCTTACTGAAAGTTTCTACTTACAATAGGTTTACACCCACAGGAATGGATTAGCTTTAAGAACATGATTTTCTGGGGTACATTCGATTCCAATGATAAAATAGACTTTAGGTAAAAAACAATTATAAGGGATAAAGATAGTCATTACATACTGATAAAGGGGAGAATTCAACAGGAAGATATAGCAATTATAAATATATATGCACCCAACAGCAGAGCTCCAAAATATATAAAGCAAATACCAATTTGAAGGGAGAAACTGGTGGTTCTAGATTAATAGTAGGACACTTTCATATGTCACTTTGAATAATGGATAGAACATCTGGACAGAAAATAAGGAAATAGAAGGCTTGAATGATACTCTAAACCAACTAGACAGACATATATAGAATACTTCACCCAACAAAACCAGAATACACATTCTGAAGTGCACATGGATCATATTTCAGGAAAGATCATCTTAGGTCACAAAACAAGTATCAGTTTAAAAATATTAATATCATACAATGTATCTTCTCTGACCACAATGGAATTAAACTTGAAGTCAGTAACAGAGAAATGTAAAGTTCACAAATATGTGGAAAATAAAGTGTACTCTTTTTTTTTTTTTTTTTTTTTTTACCGGGAGGTCCCGGGGATCGAACCCAGGTCCCTCCATATGGCAGACAGACGCCCAACCATTTGAGCCACATCCGCCCCCCTAAACAGTGTACTCTTAACCAATGGGTTAAAGAGGAAATCACAAGGGATATTAATAAATCTCTTGAAGTGAATGATGATACATAACAAACATACCAAAACTTATGGGATGCAATGAAGGCTGAGAGGGAAATTTATATCTCTAAATTCTTACATTAAAAAAGAAGAAAGATTTCAAATAAGAGACCTAACCTCAAAACTGGAAGAACTAGAAAAAAGAAGAACAAACTAAGCCAAAGTGAGCAGAAGAAGGAAATAAAGATTAGCACAGAGATAAATGAAATAGAAAAAAATAGATTCAACAAAACCAAAAGTGGGTTCTTTGAAAAGATCAATAAAAATGACAAACCTTTAGCAAGGCTGATGAAAAAAAAAAAGATGACACAAATGACTAAAATCAGAAATGAAAAGGTGGATATTACTACCAACCCCACTGAAATAAAAAAGGACTATAAGAGATAATCTGAACAACTGTACACCAACAAATTAGAAAACCTAGATGATACTGATAAATTCGTGGGAATACACAAACTACTTACACTGACTCAAGAAGAAATAGAAGATCTCAATAAACCAATAACTAGTAAAGAGATTGAATCAGTAATCAAAAGCCTCCCAATGGAGAAAAGCCCAAGATCTGATGGCTTCATGAGAATTTTACCAACTATCCAAGAAAAAAGTAACACCAGCTTTCCTTAAACTCCTCCAAAAAAAAAAAAAAATGCAGAGAGGAACAGTCCCTAAAGTCATTCTCCAAGACCATCATCCTCATACCAAAGGTAACGATACCACAAGAAAAGAAAATTATAAACCAATATCTGTTACGATACAGATGCAGAAATCCTCAACAAAATGCTAGCAAGCCAAATTCAGCAGCACATTAAAAGAATTATGCACCATGATCAAGTGGGATTTATGCCAGATATTCAAGCATATTTCAACATAAAATCAATTAATGTAATACACCACATTAACAGAATGGAGAAAAGCACATGATTAACTCAGTTGATGCAGAAAAGTCATTTGACAAAATCCAGCACCCCTTCTTGATAAAAAATTAATAATAGTAATAAACACTTAGAAAATTAGGGGAAACAAAGGAAACTTTCTCAACATGATAAAGGGCATCTATGAAAAACCCATGGCTAACATCATACACAATGGTGAAAGACTTGACAGCTTTCCCTCTAAGATCAGGAACAAGACTGTAACCACTGTTATTCAACTATGTACTGAAAGTTCTAGCTAGAGCAATTAGGCTAGAGAAAAAAAGGTATCCAAATTGGAAAGGAAGAAGTAAAACTTTCCCTATTTGCAGATGACCTGATCCTATATACAGAAAATCCTGAGAAATCCACAAAAAAAGCTACTGAAACTAATCAATGATTTCAGCAAAGTGGTGGAGTACAAGATCAACATGCAAAAATCAGTATTTTTATGTATTAGTAATGAACAATCTGAAGAAATCAAGAATGAAATATCTAGGAATAAATCTAACCAAGGATGTAAAGGGCTTCTACAAAGAAAACTGAAAGATGTTACTATTAATCAAAGAAGACCTAAGTAAATGGAAAGACATTCAATGTTCATGGATTGGAAGACTAAATATTGTTAAGATGTCAATTCTCAACTAACAAAAGGATGATGATGGACAACGCCCATCCCAAAAAATAGTATCTACAACTATAAGCAAAACAGTTCCATCCAGCTGCCCCATGGGATCTAAGCCCCCTCACAATCTGAAGCAGAGTGGTCATCACCATCCCCAAATCCTCAAGACTGAGAAATGTACATAAGTGGAGAATGCATCATGGACCAAAGCAGACTTATTTTAGTAATGGAAGGACTTGTAACATTGATATAAAGACAGTGGTCACCAGAGGTTCTGAGGGGAGGGAGAGGGAAGAATAGGTGTAACCTGGGACATTTTGGGGACATTGGAATTGTTCTGCATGATATTGCAATGACAGATACAGGCCATTATACATTACATTTTGCCAAAACCTATAAAATTGTGCAGTGCAAAGTGTAAACCATAATGTCAACTATAGACCATGGTTAGAAGCAATGCTTCAATATTTATTCAATTGTAACGAATGTACCACACTAATGAAAGCTGTTAATGGGAGAAAGTTTGAAAGGGGGAGGAAGGTGGGGTATATGGGAATCCCCATGTTTTCAATGTAACTTTTATGTAATCTAAAACTTCTTTAGAAATTAAAAAAGAGATGTCAATTCTACCCAAAGTTATTTACAGACTCAATACAATCCCATTCAAAATGCCAACAGCTTTCTTTGCAGAAATGGAAAAGCTAATCATCAAATTTATATGAATGGTAAAAGACCCCAAATAGCCAAAGCCATCTTGAAAAAGAAGAACAAAGTTGAAAGAGTCACACTTCCTGATCTTGAAACTTACTACAAAGCCATAGTAATCAAAATAGCATGGTACTTGCACAAGGACAGACATATAGACGAATGGAATAAAATTGAAAGTTCAGAAACCACATTTATGCCCAAATGATTTTTTGCAAGGTTGCTAAATCTACTCAATTGGGAAAGAATAGTCCCTTTAACAAATGGTGAAACTCTATGTCAATGTGCAAAAGAATGAAGGTGGACCCTAACTCACATCATATACATACATACATATATATCATTGTATATCATCCATATACAATGATCAACTCAAAATGAATCATTGATATAAATATAAGAACCAGAACTATAAAACTCCTAGAAGAAAATATAGGGAAGCATCTTCAGGACTTTGTGTTCTTAGACTTTACACCCAAAGCACAAGCACCGGAGGAAAAAATAGATAAATGGAACATCATCATAATTAAAACTCTTGTGCATCAAAGGACTTTATCTTGAAAGTAAAAAGACAACCTACACAATGGAAGAAAATATTTGGAGACCACATATCCAATAATGGCTTAATATCTAGGATATATATAGAAATACTACAACTCAACAATAAAAAAGACAACCCATTTTTTAAATGGGCAAAAGACATGTGTAGACATTTCTCCAAAGAGGATATACAAATGGCCAGAAAGCACTTGAAAAGATGCTCAACATCATTAGCCATGAGAGTATACAAATCAAAACCACAATGGGATACCATATCATGCCTACTAGAATGACTACTATTTTTAAAATTGAAAAATTACAAGTGTTGGAGAGGATGCAGAGAAATAGGAACACTCATTTATTGTTGGTGGGAATGTAAACTGGTTCAGCTGCTGTGGAAGACAGTTTGGCCATTCCTCAGAAAGTTAAGTATAGAATTACCACATTACCTGGCAATCTCATTTCTAGTTATACCCAGAAGAACTGAAAGCAGGGACTCGAACAGATATTTGGATACCAATGTTCATAGTGGCATTCAAAATTGGCAAAAGATGGAAGCAACCCAAGTCTTCATCAACTGATGAATGGATAAATAAAATGTGGTACATATATACAATGGAATATTATTCATCCATAAAAAGGAATGAATTCTGATTCATGCAACAACATGGATGAATCTTGAAGACATCACATTGAGTGAAATAAGCCATACACAAAAGGAAAAATATTGTATGATCTCACTGATATGAAAAAATTAGAATAAGTAAATTCATAGAGTGAGAAGCTAGAATGTAGATTACAAGGGAATGGGGTTGGGGTTAGGGAATAGCTAGTTACTGCCTATAAGGTACAGAGTTTCTATTAGGGATGATGGAAAAGTTTTGGGTGGTAGCACAACATTGTGAATGTAATTAACAGCACTGAATTATATATTTGAATGCAGTTAAAAGGGGAAACTTTAGGTTGCATATATGTTACTCCAATATAAATTAAAAAAATAAAATCCATGGAACTGCACAAAACAGTGATCCCTAAGTTAAACCGTGGACTATAGTTAATAGTACATTATAAAAGTGTGCTTTCATCAATTGTAACAAATGTATGGCACCAACACAAGGTGTTAATAATAGGGTGGTATATGGGAATCCTGTATTTTACACATGATTGTTCTGTAAACCCACAATTTCTCTAATAAAAAAATATCAACATGCAGAAATCACTTGTGTTTCAATTTACCAGCAATGAACATTCTGAAAAGGAAATTAAGAAATTTAATTTACAATAGCATCTAAAACAATAAAATATCTAGGAATATATTTACCAAGAAAGTGAAATACTTGTACATATAAACTAAAAAATACTGCTGAAAGAGGTTAAAGAAGACCTCAATAAATGGAAGGACAGCCATGTTCATGAATTGAAAGACAATATCATTAAGATTTTAATACTACCCACATTGTTCTATAGAGTCAATGCAATCCCTATCAAAATTCCAGCAGATTTTTTTTTATTTGCAGAAATGGAAAAGCCATTCCTCCAATTCATATGGAATTGTAAGGGACCCTGAAAGGTCAAAACAATCTTGAAAAAGAACAAAGCTGGAGGGCCCACATTTCCCAACTTCAAAACTTATTACAGGATCAGATGTGGCTCAAGCAGTTGAGTGCCCACTTCGCACATAGGAGGTCCCAAGTTCAGTTCCCAATGCCTCCTAAAAGAAAAAAAAAAAAAGAACAGACAACGAGCAGACAATGAGGAGGAAAAAAAACAGCATCAATGAGCGTACAACCAACAAACAAGGAGCATAAACAACAAGCAAAAACAATGAGTAAAAAGCAATGAGCAAACAGACAAGGGAGCGTTCGGGGGGCGGGGGGCAAAGTTATTTTTTTAAAAAAACTTATTACAAATCTTTGGTAATTAGAACAGTGTGGTATTGCCCTAAAGCTAGGCATATAAACCAATGGAATAGAATTGAGATTCCAGAAATAAATTCATCTATGGCCAGTTGATTTTTAACAGGGGTGTCAAAACTGTTCAGTGGGGAAAGAATAGTTTCTTCAACAAATGGTGCTGGGAAAACTGGATATCCAAATGCAAAAGAATGAATTTGGACCCCTACCTCTCATTTGAGTTAATTTACAAAAATTTACTCAAAATGGATAAAAGAACTAATTATAAGAGATAACACTGTAAAATTCATAGAAGCAAAGATAGGGGTAAATCTTTAGGACCTTGTGTTAGCAATGGATTCTTAGAGATGACACTCAGGGCATGAGCAACAATAGAATAGATAAATTCAACTTCATCAAAATTAAAAACATTTTTCCATCAAAGGACCTTGTCGAGAAAATGAAAAGACAACCTGAAGAATTGGAGAAAATAGTTGCAAATCATATATATGATGAGTTTAATGTCCAGAACATAAAAATAACTCTTACAACAAAAAAGATAAATTACCCAATTTAAAAATCATGGTGGGGAGTGGATGTGGCTCAAGCAGTTGAGTACCCGTCTCCCACATGGGAGGTCCCAGGTTTGGTTCCTAAAGAAGACAAACAATGAGCACAAACAATGAGCAGACAATGAGCAAAAACAAAACGAGCAGGGAGCAGATGTGGCTCAAGCAGTTGAGTGCCTGCCACTCACATGGGACGTCCCAGTTTGGTTTCTGGTGCCTCCTAAAGAAAAAGCAGACAATGACCAAAAACAATGATCAAAAAAATAATGAGCAGAGATGAGGGAGCCATCTCAGGGTGAGGGAATTATGGGCAAAGGATTTGAATAGACATTTCTCAAAAGAAGACATATAAATGGCCAATAAGCACATGAAAAGATGTTCAACATCATTAGCCTTTAGAGAAATGCAAATCAAGGCCACAATGAAATACCAATTCATTCCCACTAGAATAGGTATTTTAAAAATGGAAAATAACAAGTGTTGGTGAGGATACAGAGAACTAGGAACTTCACATTGTTTGTGGGAGTATAAATGGTGCAGCCACTGTGGAAAACCAGAATAAACCATGTGAGCCAGCAGTTCCACTTCTGGATTTATACCCAAATCAGCTGAAAGCAGGGACTTGAACAGATACTTGTGCACCAGTGTTCATAGCAGTATTATTCACAGTAGCCAATAGGTGGAAGCAACCCAAGTGTCCATCAACAGATGAGTGGATAAACAAAATCTGGTCTAGCCATACAATGGAATATTTTCTGGCTCTAAAAAGGAATAAAGTTCTGATATATGCCACAACCTGGATGAACCTTAAAAGAATAAATCCAGACACGAGAGGACAAATGTTGTCTGATTTCACTACCATGAGGTATCTAGAATAGACAAATCTTTAGAGGCAGAAAGTAAAGTAGAAGTTATCAGGGGGGCTGGAGAGAGGGAGGAAGGGGAGTTAGTGATTAATTGGTACAAAGTTTCTGTTTTGGAAGATATTTAGTGTTCTGGAAATAGTGAAGATTACACATTACTGTCTATACTTAATGGCACTACATTGTAAACTTAAAATGGTTAAAAAGGTTTTATGTTATGCATATTTTGCCACAATGAAAATAACATTAAAAATATGATAAAAGGGTATTAAGTACAACTTTAGGGAAGCAGATGTGGCTCAAGCATTTGGGCTCCTGCCTACAACATGGGAGATCCCGGGTTCAGTTACTGGTGCCTCCTGGAAAGGGCAAGCAGGACAATGAGCTGGCGCGATGGGCTGGCACAGTGAGCTGATGCAACAAGATGACAGAACAAGGAGACACAAAGAGGAGGCACATTGAGAGAGAAAACAAATCAGGGGGCAGAGGTGGCTCAAGCGATTAGGCACCTCTCTCCCACTTGGGAGGTCCCAGGTTCGGTTCCTGGTGCCTCCTAAAGAGAAGAGAAGGAGACACAGCACACAACAAATGGATACAGAGAGTTGACAGCAAGCGCAAAACAACAAGGAGGGGACTAAATAAATAAATCTTAAAATAAAAAAAACTAAGCACTTTTTAAAATTTAACAAAAAGGGGAGATTCCTAGGAAGATATTTATCAAAACTAACTCAAGGGGAAATGGATGTGACTCAAGTGATTGTGCTCCTGTCTACCATATGGGAGGTCCAGGGTTCGATTCCCCAGGACCTCCTAGTGAAAGGCAAGCTGGCCCACACAATGAACTGGCCCAAGTGGATAGCTGGCCCACGCAGAGTGCTGGCCCACATGGAGTGCTGGCCCGTGCAGAGAGCTGGTGCAGCAAGATGACACAACATAAAGAGACACAGAGGAGAGACAATAAGAGATGCAGCAGACCAGAGAGCTGAGGTGGCACAAGAGATTGAGTGCCTCTCTCTCACTCCAGAAGGTCCCAGGATCAGTTCCCAGTGCCACCTAAAGAGAAGACAAGCAGACACAGAAGAACATACAAAGAGCAGACAGCAAGCACAAAACAACAAGGGGGGTGGGAAGAAATCTTAAAAAAAAAAAAAAAAAAAAA
>JAKSZT010053881.1:10903390-10935552 GCA_026826555.1 Tolypeutes matacus
AAAAAAAAAAAAAAAAAAAAAAAGCTTAAGACACCAAAACCTGACGATGAAGAGTATAAAAATGCTACACTGGGGGGATGGGTGTGGCTCAAATGGTTGGGCATCCATCTCCCATATGGAGGGACCTGGTTCCATCCCCGGGACCTCCCAGTTAAAAAAAAAAAAAAAAAAGAATGCTACACTGGAGAGCGGATTTGGCTCAAGTGGTTGAGCACCTGCCTCCCACATGGGAGGTCCCGGATTCAGTTCCCCATGCCTCCTGAAAAAAACAAAAACAAACAACAAGCAAAACAAATGAAAAAAGTCAACTCAGGGGAGCCAATGTGGCTCAGTGGTTGGGTGCCAGCTTCCCATATACAAGGTTCCAGGTTCAATCCCTGGCTTCTGGTATCTCTAAATAAATAAATAAATAAAATAAAATGCTACATTATAAGCTAGTCTTACAAGCATAGATGCATAAACCTTAAAAATATAAACAAAGCACACTTCTGCTTGGCCAAGATGAAGTAACAGGGAGCAGATTAACCATTTACCTGAACTAAATAAAAGGCTATGTGCAATATATAAAACAACAGTTTTCCAGACTTTGGACATCAGGCCACAAAAGACATTGATTCTTGAGAAATGGGAAATAAAGAAGGTGAGCCCTGCTATTGTCCTACCTTATTACTTGTAAAGAATTTTCAGACCACCTCACAGAAAGGGGAACTCAGGCAGAGCCCAGCAGTCACTCTGTGCTAAATAGACAGAGCTAACAGTCTGAGGAGACTAAGGAGGCTAGAATTCACAGTGCAGGGTACCAGAGAGGAGAGAGCTGCACACAGAACTCTGGAGATCTGCAAATTGTCCCTCTTGCATTTTCAGTTGAGTAATGATCAGTGAATATATGTGAAGAAACTACTAAAGGCCTGGGAAAGAACCACCTGAAATAAGTAGAGGGAACAATCCTTAGAGATCACACAGCTCTGAGAATATTTCCTATTCCCACCTGTAAGCATAGAAAATCTCATAATTTACAAGCATCGGGTAGAGTTCTCAGAAGAGTTTTGCCTCAGTAGTGAGGAAATGAGCCTTAGACTAGGTGCTGCTCTGTTACCACTTAAGAGAGATTAAAAGCAAGACCTGAAAGGATCAAATTGTTTCCAAGGAACTTAACCACGCCCAAGAACAATGCCCAAGAATATTTATATTGATACAATATACAGCATCTAATAAGGTAAAATTAAGAATGTCTTCAATCCTATCAAAAATTAACAGGGAAGCGAAAAGCAGAAAAATATGGCCCAATAATGAGAAAAGTAAACCAATCTAAACTGATGCAGAAGAGACAAAGCTAATGGAATTAGTAGTCAAGGGCATTAAAAGTTATAACTATTCCATTTGCTTAAAGCTTGAAGAAAAATTGAACATGTTGATCAGAGACATGAAAAACATAAAATGAGACCAAGTGAACTTTTGGAGAGGAAAACTACAGTGTTTATGGTGAATAATAGATTGAATGGGATGACCAGCAGATCAGATACCATACAAGAAAATATTCATAAACACGAAAATATTGCAATAGAAACTCAAACAAATAAAAATACTATGAGCAAATGAACAGAACATCAGTAAACTTCAGGAAAACTCAAGTGGTCTAATATATTTGTAATTGGAGCCTCTGAAAATCAAAAGTTGGAAGAACAGAAAAATTATTTGAAAAAAGTGGTTAAAACTTCTACATTTGATGAAAATTATAAACCCACAGGTTCTAGAACCTCAATAAACCTCAAACACAACAACCAAGAAAAGTATGCTAGGGCATACCATATCAAATTGCTTAGAACCAGTGATAAAGAGAAAATCTTACAAGCAGCCAGAGGAAAAAAGCAGCATTATATACAGAAGAACAAAGATAAGTATGACAGCAGCTTTCTCATTGGGAATGATACAAACCAGGAGATAGTGGTGCAACATGTTAAAAGAATGGAAAGAAAAAAATCCTGTCAACCTAGAATTTTATGCACTGCAAAACTATTTTTCACTCAATCACTTGAGCCACCTCAGCTTCCTGGTTTGTTGTGTCTCTCCTTGTCTTTCCTCTTAGTGTCTCTTTGTTGCGTCATCTTGTTGCATCAGCTCAACACACCTGCCCATCATGCCAGCTTGCTGTCTTGCTCGTCTTCTCCAGGAGGCACTGGGAACTGAACTTGGGACCTCCCTCATGGTAGGCGGGAGCTCAGTCACTTGAGCCACATCTACTTCCCAATTCTCAATAAATTTAAAAGAATTCAAGTCATACCACATATGTTCTCTCACCACAAGGAATTAAATTAGAAATATATAAAAAAGAGTTATCTGGAAAATCCTTAAATTTTTGAAAATTAATTAATACATTTCTAAATAAACCATGGGTCAGAAAAAAGAAATCAAAGGGGAAATTAGAAATTTTGTACTCAATGAAAATGAAAACAACATGTAAATTTTTGGGATGGAGCTAAGAGCACCAAACACTTATATTAGAAAAGAAGAAAGATCAAATGCAAATCAATGTCTTCCCTTTTCAACTTAAACTAGAAAAAGAAAAGCAAATAAACAGAAAGGAAGCAGAATAAAAGAAATATTAAGGGAAGCGGCTGTGGCTCAATCAGTAGGGCTCCCGTTTACCATATGGGAGGCCCCGGGTTCGGTTCCCGGGGCCTCCTGGTGAAGGCAAGCCCGCCCGCACGGCGTGGTTAGCTGACCCAGCGAGCACAAGCAGCAAGGGGGGGATAGATGAATGAATAAATAAATAAAATCTTTAAAAAAAAAAAAAAAAAAAAAAAGAAATATTAAGGGAAATGTATGTGGCTCGAGCAATTGGGCTTCTGTCTACCATATAGGAGGTCCAGGGTTCGATTCCTGGTACCTCCTGGTGAAAGGCAAGCTGGCCCACGAGGCGAGCTGGCCTAAGCGGAGAGCTGGCCCATGCAGAATGCTGGCTGGTGCAGAAAGCTGGCACAGCAAGATGATGCAACAAAAAGAGGCACAGAGGAGAGACAATAAGAGACGCAGCAGACCAGGGATGTGAGGTCGCGCAAGAGATTGAGCACCTCTCTCCCTCTCCAGAACATCCCAGCATCAATAATATGAATAGCCCTATTACTATTAAATAAATGTAGGTTGTAGTTAAACATATCATTACATAGATAAAAATCTTATCTATGTAAAAATACATAGCTTACTTCCATGATCTGATACTTTCATGGTAAATTCTACCAAATGCTTAAGGAAGAAATAATACCAATTCTACACAAAAACTACCAGAAAATTGACAAGGAGGAAATACTTTCCAGCTCATTTTCTCAAGAATGAATTATCCTGACACCAAAACCATACAGTCATTATAAGAAGAGAAAACTATAGACCAATGTCCTCATGGATACAGGTACAAAAATTCTAAATGAAATTTTGGCAAAAAAAAAAAAAAAAAATCCAACAATATTAAAAAGGTATTATATCATTACCAAATAGGGTTTATCCAAGAATGTAAGGTTGATTTAACATTTTAAAAGTAATCGATCCTCTATATTTTCAATGAGACTTTTCTGTAACCTAAAGCTTCTTTGAAAATAAGGTAGGAAAACAAAGACACTGGGGGAACATATAGAAGAAACTGTAAACATACATAAAAGATAGATCTTACAATGATGGAAGGCACAATGCAAGAATTGTTTTTTTGTTTTGTTTTGTTTTGCTTTGCTTTGATTTCGGGGCAGTTTGGCTTACAGAAAAGTTATAACTATGGCAGGGGAGGATCACTTGTGCAGTAGTGGTGGGAAGTATGGGGAAAGATGCACCCATGGCATGCCTCTGCAGAGTATGAATATGTTCATTTGGTCATGGGGTGTTATCTCAGTGGGTGGAGACCCACACAATAACCAGCAAATTATTAAATTCCCATCCTGTGGAGTCCTGCTACATTCCCTAATAGGAATCTCTAGAGTACATAAGCAGTGCTTAGTGAAAGAAGACAGACCATTACTCCAGGCCCTTGATATTAATGCTTATATATTTTTAAATTTTTTTAAATAGGTTTTTTTTCATATATATATATATATTTTAAAAGATGCTTAGATTACATAAATGTTACACAAAAATTACAAAGATTCACATGTTCCCCACCTCTTAATGCTTATATTTATGAACCTTATTCTTATAAAATTGAAAGCTAGCCTAGTAATATTTATTGCCTAAGAGTTACCTCCTGACGGGGTGTGGATCTCCTGGGGTTGTGTGCCTGCAGTTAATACGTTAACCTAATTCCCCAATGTAGCAGAGTTAGATTCATTTATAATTTCCCTACATATGGTTCTTCTGCCTGTTTTATCTGAATATATAATTAGCATTATTCCCATTAAATATATGTCCCAAAGACTTAAATTTTTGGTTTGTTCATATGCCATTTGAGCCCTGAATCTCAGCAGAATTTCAGCCACCACCTACCCTCCAGTTCATCAGACTCACCCAGGACAACTAACAAAATGATGATGACGGACAATGCCCATCCCAAAAAACAGAGTATCTGTGGCTGCAAGCAAGACAGTTCTATCCATCTGCTCCATGGGATCTAAGCTCCCTCTCAATCAGAAGCATAGGGGTCATCACCATCCCAAAATCCTCAAGATAGAGGAATGAGCACACATAAGTGGGGTATACAACTATGGATCAAAGTAGACTTATTGTTTATTCTAATAATGGAAGAACTTGTAACATTGATATAAAGATAGTGGTCACCAGAGGTTCTGAGGGGAGGGGAAGGGAAGAATAGATGTAACATGGGGCATTTTTGGGACATTGGAATTGTTCTGCCTGATATTGCAATGACAGATACAGGCCATTTTGTCAAAATCTATAAAATTGTACAGTGCAAAGTGTAAACCATAATGTAAACTATATACCATGATTAGTAGCAATGCTTCAATATTTGTTCATCAATTGTAACAAATGTACCATACTAATGAAAGATGTTATTAATAGGGGAAAACGTGAGAGAGGGAAAGGGTTGGGTATTTTGGAATCCCCTATATTTTCTATTATCCTATATTGGATATATTTTGTGTATTCTGAAACTTCTTTAAAAATAAAGTTTAAAATATATTAAAAAAGAAAATAAGGAAAAATTAATCAAGTATATCATGGAACTAAAGCAACAATTTAGCTGGCAAAAACTGAAACAGGTTTTTTTGAACTCTGCGTATTTTTCTCTTATTTTTTTTTTCCTTGGCATTTAAGAAATCTCTCTCTTTTTTTTTTTTTAAAGATTATTTATTTATTTATTCATTTATCCCCCCCTTGCTGCTTGTGCTCGCTGGGTCAGCTAACCACGCCGTGCGGGCGGGCTTGTCTTCACCAGGAGGCCCCGGGAACCGAACCTGGGGCCTCCCATATGGTAAACGGGAGCCCTACTGATTGAGCCACAGCCGCTTCCCAAGAAATCTCTTTTTTAACAACAGAGACATTTTTAGAAATCTCTCTCAGGTTACTGGCTTACAACTTAAATAATGGAACAGAAACTTTGTGCCACACAAATAAGGAATAAAATATTTGCAAAAACCATTTGGAAGACTCACTAAACCAATGGGCAACTGCAGCCCTCAACAAGCAATAACAGCAAACCATGGGGAGGAGAGAGAGTCTGATTTCCAGGATTACCATTACAATATTCAAACGTCCAGTTTTCAACAGCTGGGCATACAAAGTAACAGGGAAATATTACCCAGTCAGAAAAACAAAGAAATTAACAGGAACCATCCCTGAGGAAGCCCAGACATTGGATTTACTAGACAAAGACATTAGGTCTTTTTTTTAAAAAAGATTTTATTTTATTTATTCATCCCTCCCTTGCTGCCTGCGCTTGCCGGGTCAGCCAACCATGCCATGCGGGTGGGCCCACCCCCACCAGGAGGCCCCGGGAACCGAACCCGGGGCCTTCCATATGGTAAACGGGAGCCCCACTGATTGAGCCACAGCCACTTCCCAGACATTAGGTCTTAAATATACTCAAAGAGCTAAAGTAAACCATGGACAAATAACTAAGGAAACCAGAATAAAAATGTCTGAACAAATAGAGAATATAAATAAAGAGATAGAAATTATTAAAAATGAACCAAATAGAAATTTTGGAGCTGCAAAATAAAAAGCTCAAATGAAAAAGCCACTCAAGGAGTTCAACAGCAAACTTGAGCAGCCATAAGAATTAGCAAGGGGATGTAACATGGGGCTCAAGCAATTGAGCTCCTGCCTACCACATGGGAGGTCCCTAGTTTGATTCCTAGTGCCTCCTAAAGAAGACAGTGAGCTGGTGCAACAGGTAGGTGTGGCAAGCTGATGCAACAAGATAACACAACAAGAGACACAAGAAGGAAAAACATAATGAGAGACACAACAAAACAGGGAGCAGTGGTTCCCAGTGCATCCTAAAGAAGATGAGCAAGACAGCAAGCTGACGCAAGCACAGCAAACTGATGCAACATGATGATGCAAGCAGAGGCACAAGAAGAAAAAATATGAGAGACACAACAAAGCAGGGAACAGAAGTGGCTCAAATGATTAGGTACCTCACTCCCACATCAGAGGTCCTGTGTTCAGTTTCCAGTGCCTTCTAAAAGAAACAAGGAAGATGAACAGACCCACCAAGTGCAATCAACGAGGGGGTGGAGAGAAATAAATAAATATAATAAATATTAAAAAAAAAAAAAAAAAAGAATGAGCAAGATTGACTGTAGATCGATTGAAATTATCCAGTCTGAGGAACAGAAAGAAAAATGAATGAAGAAAAATGAGCAGAGCCTGATAGACCTATGGGGGTCCCAGAAAGAGAGGAAAAAGAGAAAGGGACAAAAAGAGTATTTAAAGGAATAATGGCCATAAACTTCCCAAATATGATGAAAGGTATGGATCTACACATCCAAGAAGCTCAATGAACTCCAAATAGCATGAGAAGAACTCTTTATCTGGAAGAATTGCCCTTCAAAAATAAGGGTGAGTTTAAAATATTCACAGATAAACAAAAATGAGAGAGTTCATAATCAAGAGGCCAGCTCTACAAGAAATACAAAGGGAGTTCTACAGCCTGAAAGAAAAAGACAGGAATGAGAGACTTGGAAGAAAGTGTAGAAATGAAGATTTTCAGAAAGAACAACCAAATGGGTAAAAAGACAGACCAAAATAAGATATGACATATGAAAGCCAAAGAACAAAATGGCCAAAGTAATAATGTCTTTACAGTAATTACATTGAATGTTAATGGATTAAACTCCCCAATCAAAAGACATAGGCTGGAAGAATGGATTAAAAAAATATGAGCAAGGGGGATTGTGGGCACATGGCTTTGGATTAGGCAGATAAGGCTCAGTGCTCTCACAAAAACAATGGAAAAAGAGCCAAAAGCTGCCAGAGAGACCTGCTTGGGGGGTCAGCAGACCAGGACAGTGCTTCACAACTCCCAAGAGGGTGAGGAACAGAGGGATGAAGAAGCCAAAATGACAAACTGTGAGTTACCAAACCTCCAGACCACTGGGAAGGGCTCCCCTCTCCCACCCCTGAGATATTCAGTGGGGGTAAAACCCCTGGTGCCTTGCAGCTGACTGAGAGGAGAGCAGACAAGGGAAAAGAGAGGGGTGTTGGGGGGGCTTTTCTTCAGTGAATTCAGCAAGCAGAGCCCACTTTGAATCTCAGGTCTGGCCAGACAAAAGCAAAGGAAAGCCAAGAGAGATACATCTCCATGGAAAGGTGTATCAACAAGCGCCATCTGCTGGCCAGTCTGGAACTACATGGACAAAAACTGCTTTTAGAGCTCTCTTTATCCCACCCCTGGAAGAAAGTCTGTGCCCTATTAGTGAGACCCTTGCACGATTTTGGTAACTTAAGCTGGGCAATTTTAAAGACTTAGAATAAGTTGAAACAAATATCAAAGAGCTGTGAAAAAATAATAACAATAGGCAAGAGAGAGAAATTGGCTATGAGAGTAAATTCACCAAACTTATCAGATGCCTAGACATCAGCAAAAAATTTACAAGCCATATTAGGAAATAGGAAGAGATGGCCCACCAAATGAACAAACCAAATATCCTGAAGAGATTCAGGATTTAAGACAATTAATCAATGATAATCACACACTCTCCTAAATCAATTTAAAGAATTGAAAGAAAATATGACTAAAGAGACAAAGGATATTAAGAAGACACTGAGTGAGCATTAAATAACAATTTGAAAGTCTGCAAAGAAAAGTTACAGACCTTATGGGAATGAAAGACATGATGGATGAGATTAAAAATACATTAGAAGCACATAAGAGCAGATTTGAACTGCTTGAAGACAGAATTAGTGATTTCGAAGACAGAACATCTGAACTGGAAAAGACGGGAATAAAAAGAGAAGAGAATGGAAAAAGCTGTCCTTCAAAAATGAAGGGGAGGGAAGTGGATGTGGCTCAGTGATTGAGCTCCTGCCCACCACATGGGAGGTCTGTGGTTCGATTCCTGGTGCCTTCTAAAGAAGACAGCAATGCCAGGCTCTGCTGAGCCACGGAGCAAGATGGTGATGTAACAGGAGAGTGACACAAGGGAGAGCCAAAACAAGATGCGCCGATAAACCAGGAACGGAGGTGACACAGGTGGTAGAACGTCTCTCTCCCACATCGGAGGTTCCCAGGATCGAATCCCAGTGAAGACAGGAGGAGAAAGAGTAGAAGAGAGGGCAGGAAACAGACACAAAGGATTGCCCAGCAAATGGACACAAAAACAGCAAAAACTGGATGGGGGGGAGGGCATTAAAAATGGATAAAAGTAAATAAATAAATAAATCTTAAAAAAAAAAAAAAAAGAAGACAGCAAACTGGCATGATGGACAAGTGCAGCAAGCTGACACAACAAGATGATGCAACAAGAGACACAAGAAGAAAAAGCGTAATGAGAGACACAACAAAGCAGAGAACGGAAGTGGCTCAAGTGATTAGGCGCCTCCCTCCCACAATGGAGGTCCCAGGTTCAGTTCCCAGTGCCTCCTAAAGAAACAAGGAAGACAACAGACACAGCAAGTGCAAACAATGAGGGTGTGGGGAGAAATAAATAAAAAATACATCTTAAAAAAAAAAATGAAAGGGAGTTCAAAGTCTTCACAGACAAACAAAAGCTGACAGAATATGTTACCAAAAGACCAGAATTATAAGAGATACCAAAGGGAGTGCTGCATCCTGAAAGGAAAAAGTAAGGGCAAGAGACTTGGAGAAGAGTGTAGAAATAAAGAATATTAGAAAGCGTAAAATGATAGACTATAGTATGATACGACAACAGAAAGCCAAAGGTCAAAATTGATGAAGTAAGTAATGCCTTTACAGTTATAACATTGAATGTTAATGGCTTGAACTCCCAATCAAAAGACACAGACTGAGAGGCTGGATTTAAAAATATGACCTATCTATATGTTGTCTATAAGAGACTCACTTCAGACATAAGGACACAACCAGCTTAAAAGTGAAAGATTGGAAAAAGATATTCCATGAAAATAGCAGCCAAAAAAGGGCTGGAATAGCAATACCAATATCAGACAAAATAGATTTTAAATGCAAAATGGTTATAAGGGGTGAAGAAGGCCAATGTATATTAATAAAAGGGGCAATTCAACAAGAAGAAATAACTTCTAAATATTTATGCACCTAACCTCAGTGCCCCAAGATACACGAGGCACACACTGGCAAAGCTGAAGGGAGAAATAGTGGTCTCTGCAATAATAGTTGGACACTTCAATACACCACCCTCAGTTTTGGTTAGAACATCTGGACAAAGAATAAATAAAGAAACAGAGAACTTGAATAATATGATAAATGAACTAGACCTAACAGACCTCTATAGAGCATTGCACCCCAGAACAACAGGATATACATTCTTTTCAAGTGCTCATAGATCCTTCTTCAAGATAGACCATATGTTGGGTCACAATACAAGTCTCAATAAATTTTAAAATATTGAAATTATACAAAACACTTTCTCTGATCATAACGGAATGAAGCTGGAAATCAATAATGGACAGAAAAAGGGAAAATTCATAAATATATGGGAATTAAACAACACACTCTTATTAAACAATCAGTGGGTCAAAGAAGAAATTGTAAGATAATTCAGCAAATATCTTTTTTTAAAAAAAGATTTATCTTATTTATTTATCCCCCCCCCCACCTTGCTGCTTGTGCTCGCTGTGTCCATTTGCTGTGCATTTTTCTGTGTTTGCTTCTCGCACCTTGTTGCATCATCTTGCTATACCAGTTCACCGTGCTGCACCAGCCGTCAGCTCACCTTCACCAGGAGGCCCCGGGAATCGAACCCAGGGCCTCCCATGTGGTAAACGGGAACCCAACCACTTGAGCCACAGCCGCTTCCCTCAGCAAATATCTTGAGGTGAATGAAAATGAGAACACAACATATCAAACTCTATGGGACACTGCAAAGGCAGCGCTGAGAGGGAAATTTTTTTTTTTTTTAAGATTTTATTTATTTATTCATTTATCCCCCCCTTGCTGCTTGTGCTCGCTGGGTCAGCTAACCACGGCCCGTGCGGGCGGGCTTGCCTTCACCAGGAGGCCCCGGGAACCAAACCCGGGGCCTCCCATATGGTAAACGGGAGCCCTACTGATTGAGCCACAGCCGCTTCCCAAGAGGGAAATTTATAAAGCTCAATGCTTACATTTAAAAAGAAGAAAGAGCTAAAACTGATGCTCTAACTGCACACCTGGAAGAAATAGAAAAAGAACAGCAAATGATTCATAAACCAAGATGAAGGAAAGAAATAGTAAAGATCATAGCAGAAATAAATGAAATCAAGAACAAAAAAAAAACAATAGAGAGATTGAACAAAACCAAAAGTTGGTTCCTTGAGAAGATCAACAAAATCAACAAACCTTTAGCTAGACCGACAAAGAAAAAAAAAGAGAGAAGACACAAAAATAAAATCAGAAATGAGAGGAGGGACATGACCACTGACCCTGTGGAAATAAGAGAGATCATAAAAGGATATTATGAACAACTGTATGCCAAAAAACTAGAAGATATAGATGAGATGGATACATTTCTGGAAACACATGAACCACCTACACTGACTTTCTTTTTTTTTTTTTTTTTTTTTTTTTTACCGGGAGGTCCCAGGGATCGAACCCGGGTCCCTCCATATGGGAGACGGACGCCCAACCAGTTGAGCCACATCCGACCCCCACCTACACTGACTTTCGAAGAAATAGAAGACCTCAACAAAGCAATCACAAGTGAAGAGACTGAAACAGTCATCAAAAACCTCCCAAAGATGAAAAGCCCAAGACCAGATGGTTTCATAGGTGAATTCTACCCATCATTCAAAGGTGAACTAATACTGATCTTGCTCAAGCTCTTCCAAAAAAAATTGAGCAGGAAAGAATGCTACCAAACTCATTCTTTGAAGCCAACATCATTCTTATACCAAAACCAGATAAAGATACTATGATAAAAGAAAATTACAGACCAGTATCTCTAAAAAATATAGTTGCAAAAATCCTCAACAAAACACTTGCAAACAAAATCCAAAAGCACATTTTAAAAAATTATATACCACAATCAAGAGTTTTGTCCCAGATATGCAAGAATGGTCCAATACAAGAAAATCAATTAGTGTAATAAACCATATTGATAAATTGAAGAAGAAAAATCACATGACCCTCTTGGTTGATGCAGGAAAGGCATTTGACAAAATATAGCACCCTTTCTTGATAAAAACGCTCCAAAAGATAGGACTTAGAAGGAAGCTTTCTCAATATGGTAAAGTGCATATATGAAAACCCTACAGCTAGCATTGTTCTCAGTGGTGAAAGACTGAAAGCTTTCCTGCTGAGATCAGGAACAAGACAGGGATGCCCACTGTCACCATTATTATTCAATATTGTGCTGTAAGTTCTAGCTAGAGCAATTAAACTAGTCAAAGAAATAAAAGGCACCCAAATAAGGAAAGGAAGAAGTAAAACTTACACTATTTGCTGATGACATGATCCTATATCTAGAAAATCCTGAAAAATCCACAACAAAGCTAATAGAATTAATAAACGAGTTCAGCAAAGTTGTGGAATACAAGGTTAATACACAAAAATCAATAGGGTTTCTATACATTAGTGATGTGCAATCTGAGAATGAAATCAGAAAAAAAATTCCATTTATAATAGCAACTAAAACAATCAAATATTTAGGAATAAACTTAACCAAGGGCATAAAGGACCTGTATTCAGAAAACTACAAAACATTGCTAAAAGAAACCAAAGACTTAAATGAATGGAAGAACATATCATGTTCATGGATTGGAAGACTAAATATCATTTAGATGTCAATTCTACCCAAACTGATTTACAGATTCAATGCAATCCCAATAAAAAATCCCAACAGCCTTTTTTTTGCAGAAATCAAAAAGCCAATGGAAGTGGCTGTGGCTCAATTGGTTGAACTCTCGTTTACCATATGGGAGGCCCCAGGTTTGATTTTCAGGGCCTCCTGGTGAAGGCAAGCTGGCCGGCGCTGTGTGGTGAGCTGACGGCCCACCGGGCACAGTGAGCTGGCACAGCAAGATGACGCAACAAAGGGAGATAGACAGACACAGAAAAACGCAAAACAAATGGACACAGCAAGCCCAAGCAGCAAGGGGGGATAAATAAATAAATAATAAATCTAAAAGAAAAATCACATTTAAAAAAAAAGCCAATAATCAAGTTTATTTGGAAGGGTAAGGGGCCCTGAGTAGCAAAAAAAAAAAAATGTCTTAAAAAAGAAGAATGAAATTGGAGGACTCTCACTTCCTGATTTTAAAGCATATTACTTAGCTACAGTGATAAAAACAGTATGGTACTGGCATAAGGACAGACAGATTGACCAATGGAAACAAATTGAGAACTTAGAAATTGAACTGTACATCTACATTCAAGTGATTTTTGACAAGACTATTAAGCCCACCCAGCTGGGACAGAAGTCTATTCAACAAATGGTGCTGAGAGAACTGGATAGCCATATCCAAAAGAAAGAATCACACCTTATACAAAAATTAACTCAAAATGGTTGAAGGACTTAAATATAAAAACCACAACCATAAAACTCCTGGAAGGAAATGTAGGAAAACATCTTCAAGATCTTGTGGTAGGTGGTAGTTTCTTAAACCTTATGCCCAAAACCCAAGCAACAAAAGAAAAAATAGATAAATGGGACCTCCTCAAAATTCAATACTTTTGCACCTCAAATGACTTTGTCAAAAGAGTGAAAAGGCAGCCAACTCAATGGGAGAAAATATTTGGCAATCATATATCCAATAAGGGTTGTTTTTTTTCCTTCAAGATTTATTTTTATTTATTTATTTTTTATCCCCACCCCCCCTTGCTGCTTGTGCTTGCTGTGTCCATTTGCTGTGCATTTTTCTGTGTCTGCTTGTCTCCCTTTATTGCGTCATCTTGCTGCGCCCCATCAGCTCACTGCGCCGCACGCGCCAGATTGCCTTCACCACGAGGCCCTGGGATTTCAACCTGGGGCCTCCCATATGGTAAATGGGAGCCCAACCACTTGAGCCACATCCACTTCCCTGATAAAGGTTTAATATCCATGATACAGAGATACTACAACTCAACAATAAAAAGACAAACTACCCAATTAAAAAAATGGGCAAAAGACTTGAAAAGACAATTGTCCAAAGAAGAACTATAAATGGCAAAGAAGCACATGAAAAAAATGTTCAAAATCACTAGCAATTAGGGAAATGCAAATCAAAACTATAATGAAATATCATTTCACACCTATTAGACTGGCTGCTATTAAAAAGTCAGAAAACTGTAAAGGTTGGAGAGGATGTGGAGAGATAGGAATGCTTATTTACTGTTGGTGGGAATGAAGAATGGTACAGCCACTGAGGAGGACTGTTTGGCAGTTCCTAAGGAAGTTGAATATAGACTTGCCACGGGACCCAGCAATACCATTGATAGGTATATACCCCGAAGAACTGAGAGCAGTGACATGAATAAGTATCTGCACATTGATGTTCATAGCAGCATTATTCATGATAGCCAAAAGTTGGAAACAACTCAGGTGTCCATCAACTGATGAATGGATAAACAAATTGTGGAGTATGCACATGATGGAATATTATACAGCGGTAAGAAGAAATGAAGTCACAAAACATATGACAACATGGATGAACCTGAAGGACATTATGTTGAGGGAAGCAAGCCAGACACAAAGGGACAAATACTGTATGATTACCCTATTATTAACTAAATATATATTGTGAAATATAAATATGTGAAATATGAATATGGGTAGAATTGCATATATAAGACCTTTTTTTTTGAAGCTGAACAAATGTAAGTTAATAGTACAAAATGTTAATATCAGACAAAAAAAAAACCCCACATTATACTAAGTGAAGGAGACCAGACATAGAGTACTACATATGATTCCATTTATATAAAATGTAAATATAAACCAATTTATAAAGATGAAAGTAGATTAGTGGTTATGTAGGTCTAAGGAAAGAATGCTAAAGGATGTGGAATCTTTCTTTTTGGAGCAATGAAATTGTTGTAAAATTTTTGAGATGATGAATGTACAACATTGTGATTATACTAAAAGCCATTGATTATATACTTTGGATAGAATAGCCAGAAACAGCAGCTATGTATAGTGGGGGAAGCATAGAGAGATTGAGAGGTGAGGAATTTTCTTGTTTGCTTATTTGTCTTTTTTGTTGTTGTTTATTATTGTTATTGAAATAATGAAAATGCTCTAATAATGATTGAAGTGATGAATGCACACTATGTGATTACAGTGAATACCATAGATTATACACTTTGGATGAATTGTATGATTTATTAATATGTATCAATAAAATTGATTTGTTTAATATATATATATGAGCCATCTATATGCTGTCTACAAGAGACTCACCTTACACCCAAGGATACAAATAGGCTGAAAGTGAAAAGTTGGAAAAAGATATTCCATGCAAACAGTAACCAAAAAAACTGGGGTAGTTATACTAATATCAGACAAAACAGACTTTAAATACAAATACATTATAAGAGACACAGGTGGCCATTATATATTAATAAAAGGGGCAATACATCAAAAGAAATAACAGTCATAAATATCTATGCACCTAACAAGGTGTCCCAAAATACACAAGGCAAACACTGGCAAAACTGAAGAGATAAATAGATGTATCTGCAATAATAGTTGGAGACTTCAGTACCCCATTCACATTAAAGATAGAACAATAAGACAGAGGCTCAATAAGGAAACAGAGAACTTGAACAATATGATAAGTGAGCTAGACCTAACAAACATATACAGAACATTGCACCCCAAATCAGGAAGATATACATTCTTCTCTAGTGCTCATGGATCTTTCTCCATGATAGACCGACCACATGTTGGGTTGCAAAACAAGTCTCAATAAATTAAAAAAGATAGAAATGATACAAAGCACCTTCTCTAATCATAATGGAATGAACCTGGAAATCAGTAATAGGTAGTGAATGGAAAAATTTGCAAAAATATGAAGGCTAAACAACAAACTCTTTAAAAATCAGTGGGTCAAAGAAGAAATTGCAAGAGAAATAAGTAAATATCTTAAGACAAATAAAAATGAGAATACAGCTTATCAAAAGTTATGGGGGGAAGCGGATGTGGCTTCAGTGATTGGGCTCCCTTCTACCATATGGAAGGCCCCAGGTTCGATTCCTGGGGCATCCTGGTGAAGGCAAGCTGGCCCGCACCTGTAGAGATCTAGCATAGCAAGATGACGCAATAAAGGGAGGCAAGCAGACACAGAAAAACGCACAGCGAATGGACAGAGAGAGCAAACAGTGAGCATAAGCGGCAAGGGGAGAATAAATAAATAAAATAAATCTTAAAAAAAAAAAAAACTTATGGGATGCAGCAAAGGAAGTACTGAAAAAAGTGTTCCAACAAATTAAAACAACCTACATGAAATGGGCAAATTCCTAGAAATGTACAAACAACCTACACTGATTCTAGAAGAAATACAAGACCACCACAAAGCAATCACAAGAAAAGAGATGTCTCAGCAGGATCTCATTGACTGCCAAAGTAAATATTGCCTAAAATAGCAGGGCTCCTGAAGGCTCTGGAGACACGCAGACATTAGAGGCAGGGCAAGCAGCTCGGGAGTTTGGTGCCCTGCCAGTGGGCCCTACTTTGGAATTTGTGCTCCCCAGTATGACAGAGTTGGACTCAGTTGTGGTTTCCCTACACATGGCTCTTCTGCCCCTTCTGTTTGAACATATAGTTAGTACTAGAGTGGATAGGTGTGTTGGGGGCCGTAAAAATAATATATCCATGTCTATTTTGCCTTAAGCGAGGTCAGTGGCATGCAACATGGCCGCCAGGACTGAAACAATAACACCCTAGCCTTCTTCTAGGAAGTCAGCAGCATTTCGCGCCCATGCCAAAGATTCGCACCAGAAATGCTGCCACCTACCCCTAGCAACAGCACCTAGCCACTCCCTCAATACTGCCACCTCCCCCCAGCAACAGCACCTACCAATCCTAAACCGCCACCCGTCCTTATTAGCCACTCCCTCTTCCCTTAGAGTATATATATACCCTGCTTCTTCAATAAAATTTTGCAGCTTGATCAACTGGCGCCCAACGTGGGGCCCCTGATTCTGCGAGGAGGAGAACGCCGCACTCAAAGAGAGAGCTCTCACATTCACCGAAGAAAAAGGCACATTCACCGAAGAAAAAGGCAACCGGGATCGCCGCGAAGGACTCGCTCGCGAGACAGATCCGTTCACCAGTTCACCAGTGTCGGCGAAACGAAAGAAGAAAAAAGGAAGAAAAGCAAAGGTAAGCCCCCACCCCCATCATGGGACAAGTAACCTCCCAACATGAAGTATATGTTAGTCAAGTCAAACAATCACTCAAGGCACGAGGAATTAGAGTTAAGAAAAAGGATCTCACATATTTCTTTGATTTCTTATTAAAAACTTGACGTTGGTTCCCTCGGGAAGGTACTATAGATCAGAAATGCTGGTTTAGGGTCGGAGATTGTTTAAAGGATTACTATCGCACTTTTGGTCCTGAAAAGGTCCCTGTCACCGCTTTCACATACTGGAACCTCATTAATGAAATCCTAAAAGTTCATTCCTCCACCCCAGACATTCAAAAGCTCTGTAGAGGAGGGGAGGAAGTTTTAAAAGAGCATTCTTGCTCCGCCTCAAAAAATAACTTGGTAATTCCCTTCCCCCGTTCCAGCCACCTCCTTACGTGCCTGCTGTTTCACAACCACCATGTCCTCAATTCCACACAGTCACATCCCTGCCTCAGTTTCACGCCCTCGAAGAGGTTGCAGAAAATCTCCGGCTACACGCCGAGAATTTCAAGGACGCTTTTCAGCAGGACCGTCTGCGGGCTGCCAGTTTGCTTGCTAACCTTCGCTCAGCAACCCAAAGTATCGCAGCCCTTGCACACCCAGAGAGAATGCCTCTAACCCCAGAGAATGCCCTCGCTTTCCCAGTCACGCGTAGTCAAGCCCAACCTGCTATTTCTCGTGTTACCTCACAAAATGGCGCCGCTGATTCTCAAAATGGCGACTCTAGCAGTGAAAGCGAAAGAGATGATAAGTCGGAGGCTCATAACTCTAGTGAAGACGAGAGGGGAGAGGATAGTACCACTTCCACGGCCAAATACAAAAAACTCAGCTTAAAACACTTGGAAAAACTGAAAAAGGCAGTGAATGATTACGGCGCTACCGCCCTTTTCACGCTCACCTTATTGGAAAACATTAGTGAAAAGGAACTTATTCCTAACGATTGGTCACACCTGGCTAGAGCCGCCCTGTCCGGCAGTGACTTCCTATTATGGAAATCGGATTATGAAGAGCATTGTAAGAAATATGCCACGTGTAATGCTCGAAAACTGGCCTCCAAAAATTGGACTTTAAACAAATTCTTAGGTCAGAGCCCTTACCATCAAAACGATAAGCAAGCTCAATTCCCCCCAGGTCTCCTTGCGCAAGTGCAAACGGCCACGTTTAGAGCGTGGAAAAAACTCCCACAAAAGGGCGCTTATCCACTACTCTGGGTTCACCTCCCAGCCACTCCAACAAAAGTGCTCTCGTCGTATGTTACACTCACCGTGGCCCTCATAACCAAAGGCCGACAAACTAGCTGTCAGCTATTTGGAAAAGATCCTGATTCCCTTATTGTCCCATACACCCAAGATCAGATCCATTGGCTTTTCCAAACCGATGACGAGTGGGCCATCACATGCACTTCGTTCCCAGGCGATATTGATAACCATTACCCAAGCGACCCGTTAATTCAGTTTGCCAAGCTTTATCAGTTTACCTTTCCCAAAGTTACGAAAATGAAACCAATAGACTCAGCTATCCTAGCCTTTACTGATGGTTCCGCAAAAGGGACAGCGGCATATGTTATCCAGGGTCAAACCTTCTCCATAGCCTCCCCCTATACCTCAGCTCAGCTTGTCGAACTCTATGCAGTCATACAGGTCTTTTCTCGTCTACAAAACCAACCCTTTAATCTTTACACTGATAGCGCATATATAGCTCAGTCTGTTCCTCTGTTAGAAACAACACCATTTATTAAACCATCCTCAAATGCAGTCCCCTTGTTCTCAAAACTGCAAAAACTAATTCTTACCCGACAGCTCCCTTTCTTCATAGGACACCTCCGTGCCCATCAGTGTTTACCAGGCCCCCTAGCGGAAGGCAATGCACTGGCAGATGCCGCCACTCAACTTATATGTCCCAATCTCTCCGATCCTCAAACCTTGGCCTCCCAAGCTCACGCCCAACACCATTTGAATGCAAACACTCTCCGCCTAAAATTTAACCTTACAAGGGAACAGGCAAGGGACATTGTTAAAGCCTGTAAAAATTGCGTAATGCAGTTACCAGTCCCTCACCTGGGAGTCAACCCAAAAGGACTCATCCCAAACGAAATCTGGCAAATGGATGTCACCCATTTTGCCAGTTTTGGACATATCCATGTCTGTGTTGACACATTTAGTGGATTCATTCAGGCCAGTCTACAAACAGGAGAGGCTTCAAAACATGTTATTTCTCATTTGCTGCATTGTTTTACCATATTAGGCCGGCCTAAGCTCCTTAAAACAGACAATGGACCTGGGTATACTGGAAAAAACTTCCAAACCTTCTGTCAACAATTAAATATTAAACACATAACAGGAATACCTTATAACCCCCAGGGTCAGGGAATGGTAGAACAGGCACATCGCACTCTAAAGAACGCCCTGTGTCGCCTGGCCGAAAGTACCCTCAACCTCACTAAACAACGCCCTCGAGACCTTCTACACCATGCCCTTTTTGCCCTTAACTTCCTAACCCTAGATATCAATGGACACTCTGCTGCTGACAGGCATTGGCATCCTAAAACACAAATGCAACAAGCCCCTGTTATGTGGCGTGACCCCATAACATAAAAATGGAATGGGCCTGACCTCATCATTATCTGGGGACGAGGGTCTGCTTGCATATATGACCAAGAAGAGGAAGGCCCACGCTGGCTCCCAGAAAGACTAATAAGACATGTTAATTCTTTACCGTCGGAACCTACCCCACCTACATCCACTCCTCCACCAAACTCTCCTTCCCCCGATTAACAATCTTTCCAGGGTACGTTCTCCCCTCCCTGAGAAGCCTTTTTTCTTTTCTCTCTCTCTTCCAGAACTCCTCTGGTTCTGGACAGCGACTTACTCCACCGATACACACCCGATAGTGAAAAGGAAGCAGAAGAAAGAAGTCCTGCTCGCAGGTTTGCCCCCAGGGAGTGACCTTCGGCTTGAGGGTCTCCCTCACTATAAACTATCTGCACTCTGTCCCCTTAACCAAATACAGCTCAAGCGAGCCCCTAACAATACGATCATGTTAGGCCTATCACCACTCAAGCCTATCGTCCTTTGCCTCCTTACCCTTACTGTCACTACCTACGGGGAAACTACCAATCCCCATCAGCCTTACAAATGGACTCTTTCTAGATGGGAGGATTCCCAAGTCCTGCTAACCAATATTACTACCTCCCCCACCTTTACTGCCCCAATTAGCAAGCTCTTCTATCGTCCATCGCTCAGGAACTTTGGTAACTCATATTGTCCCAGTTCTGCCCCAGGGCGTTCGTACTGCAATCAGCCCGCGCACTACTGTTGTGCCTACTGGGGATGCGAAACATTGGCTACTGGGTGGTCACCCCCAATTGCTGACCAATTCCTCACGGTGCAATTCGCCCCTGCTGGATGCACTCGACCATTTTGGCCTGAACCCTTGAAACTACCACCGGGTAAAACTCCCTGTGCCAACCTCACCCTTTCCATTCGAAGCCCTACAGATCCCTCTTGGGTCATCGGTCGGACCTGGGGAATCAGACTATATGTCTCCGTCCCCGACCCTGGCACACTCCTGCTTATAAAAAAGGAATTGGTGGAAGTGAACCATGGCCCAATAGGCCCTAACAAAGTCCTGTCCCCTTCCCCATCGCTCAGTTCTCCTGCCGCCCGCCCTGCTTTAAACCATTCTACAAATGCACCAGGGGCACCTAGCGTTGTAAAAATTACCTCTCCTACCCCTAATCCAGCCATTAACAATCCACTCTGGCAAATGCTCAATGCTACCTTTCTTGATCTAAATGCTTCCCAACCCAATCTTACTCGCAACTGCTGGCTATGTCTTTCTGTTAAACCCCCCTACTATGATGCTATAGCCCTTAATGCCAGCTATAACACTTCCTCTAATGACAATCCTTCCCAATGCAATTGGAACAAAGAAAAAACCCGTGGCCTCACCATACAATCCGTCCTGAACACCAGACGGTGCGCCGTCGGTAATGCCTTTGGTAACATTTCCGCCACCTTAACTAAGGCATGTGTACATTTATCCCCTCCGTCTCAGGATAAATTTTACATTCCCCCTGAAGGGGCAAAATGGCTGTGCTCCTCATCAGGGCTTACTCCCTGTGTAGCCACAACAACCCTCAATAGTTCAGGAGAAGTGTGTGTCTTGGTTATTGTTCTCCCCCATGTCCTTTACCATCGCGAGGAAGACCTCTATCAGCATTGGGACGAGCAGCCTTCTGTTACCATAACTAGACAAAAAAGAGAAATTATTACTGCTGTTACCATTGCTTCTCTTTTAGGTATTGCAGGTATAGCCACTGGGACCACATCTGCCATCCTCCAACAACAAGGTCTCTCTCACCTAAGAGCTGCAGTAGATGAGGATATAGCCCACATTGAAACCTCCATCACCCATCTTGAGAAATCCCTTACGTCCCTATCGGAGGTAGTTCTCCAGAATAGAATGGGTTTAGACTTACTTTTCCTTAAACAGGGAGGGCTTTGTGCTGCGTTAGGCGAGGAGTGTTGCTTCTACGCTGATCATTCTGGATTGATCAAAGATTCCATGACCAAACTTAGGGAAGGATTAGCAAATCGCAAATGCGAACGGGAGGCCCAAGGAGGTCCTTCCTGGGGTATTGATGGAATCCTCCCTTATCTCCTCCCTATACTAGACCCCATATTGACCTTACTTCTAGTAATATCATTTGCACCCTGGGCCATTAAAAGAATAATTCAGCTAGTTAAAGATCAGATTGATTCTGCCCTAGGCAGGCCCATTCAGGTGCATTATCACCGGCTCCACCTCGCTGATCAAGGTATAAATATAGAATTCTTGGCTTAAGACCCCCCCACACGGGAACAGCATATAACTCAAAAATATGCTGTTAACCTCTGCTATGTTTGGTACCGCTGGGTGTAGGGCAAAGCACCGCAAAGGAGGGCCAAAACTACCAAAGGCCGTTTTTAGCTCCTTGTGAAATATGCCTCACTTGTATAAGAGTTTATGCCAACAGCGAACCAACTGGCCAGCGGTTTCAAGTGCTGGGTTGAATAGCCAGTGACGGGCAACTGGACCCCCCCTTCTTCTCTTCACTGCGGCAAAGCCACTGGATCAACCTAAGACAGGGACTTGGCCAATCGCTGCCAAGGTCTCCGATGACGGGTAAGATTCAGCAGCCATACAGCACGGTCCTGACCTAAAACAGGCACAGCCCCTCCTCGAAAGCAAGTGAGGCCACTATTTCCCCCAGCAGGTCAATGCCAAACGAATGCTACAACTACATTCTTCCTCCATCCTTTTGAAAAACAAAGGGAGGATATGTTGGGGGCCGTAAAAATAATATATCCATGTCTATTTTGCCTTAAGCGAGGTTGGTGGCATGCAACATGGCCGCCAGGACTGAAACAATAACACCCTAGCCTTCTTCTAGGAAGTCAGCAGCATTTCGCGCCCGTGCCAAAGATTCGCACCAGAAATGCTGCCACCTACCCCTAGCAACAGCACCTAGCCACTCCCTCAATACTGCCACCTCCCCCCAGCAACAGCACCTACCAATCCTAAACCGCCACCCGTCCTAATTAGCCACTCCCTCTTCCCTTAGAGTATATATACCCTGCTTCTTCAATAAAGTTTTGCAGCTTGATCAGAATCCTGTCTTGCTGTCATTCTTCGTGTCTCTTGTCCCATACCATTCTTCTCTCGCAGGAGCTGGAGCCTCAGGTTGACTGTCCCACGGGCCGGGACATAGGTGTATGTCGAAAGACTTAAATCTTTGGACTTTCCATGTGCCAGTTGGGCCCTGAATCTTAATAGCATTGCAACACCTACTCTCCAGTTCACTGGACTCACCCAGGACAACTAATAAGGAGGTAATGATGGACAAAAACCCAAGGAAGAGAGAGCGTCTGCAACTGAAAGCAAGATAGTCCCATCTATCTGCCCCCTCTCAATTAGAGGCCATCACCATCCCAGAATCTTCGGGATTGGGGAATGAATGATGGGCTAGAGTAAACTTACTGTTATTCTACTATAGACTTATTGTAATTCTAGCAATGGAAGAACTGTTATCATTGATGTGGAGACAGTGGCCACTGGAGGTTCTGAAGGGAGAGAGAGGGAAAAATAGGTTTAATACGGGGGCATTTTCAGGACTTAGGAATTGTTCTGAATAACATGGCAATGACAGATACAGGCCATTATATATCTTGTCATACCTTACAAAATTGTGCAGGAGAGTGTAAACTACAATGTAAACTATAATCCATGCTTAGTGGCAAGGCTCCAAAATGTGTTCATCAATTGTAACAAATGTACCACACTAATGAAGGATGTTGTTAATGTGGGAAAGTGTGTGAGGGGTTGGGAGCAGGGCATATGGTAATCCCCATATTTTTATGTAACATTTGTGTAATCTAAGTATCTTTTTTAAAAGATAAAAAAGTAAATTATATGAAAAGAAAACTCCCCAAAATGAAAAGCCCACAATCAGATGACTTCACAGGTGAATTCTACCAATCATTTCAATAAGAATGCTAATATAGCTCAAACTCTTCCAAAACTTTGAAGAGGAGAGAAAAATCACCTATCTCATTTTATGAAGCCAATATCGCCCTAATACCAAAGCCAAATAAAGATGCTACAAGAAAAGAAAATTACAGACCAATCCCTTTAATGAATATATATGTAGAAATTCTCAAGAAAATACTTGCAAATTGAATCCAACATTTTAAAAGAATTATACACCACGATGAAGTGAGTTTTATTCCTTGTGTGCAAGGCTGGTTCTACACAAGAAAATCAACTAATGTAATACACCATATTAACAAATCAAAGGAGAAAAACCATCCAATTTGATGGTCATCTGATTGACACAGAAAAGGTATTTGACAAAACCCAGCAACTAATCTTGATAAAAACACTTCAAAGATATGAATAAAAGGAAAATTCCTCAACATGATACAGGGCATAAAAACCCATAGCCAATATCATCATATTCAATGGGGGAAAGTTCTAGATAGAACAATTAGACAAGAAAAAGAAATAAAAGGCATACAAATTGGAAAAGAAATAAAACTTTCACTATTCATAGATGACATGATCCTACATTTATAAAATTCTGAAATATCTATGACAAAGATATTAGAGCTAGTAACCAAGTTCAGCAAAGGCAGGATACAAGTTCAACATGCAAAAATCAGTAGTATTTCCATACACTGGTAATGAGCAAGCTGAGGAGGCAATCAAGAAAAAATTTCATTTACAAAAACCACGAAAAGAATCGAATGCCTAAGAATTAATTTAACTAATTATTTAAAAGACCTATACTCAGAAAACTACAAAACATTGCTAAAAGAAATCAAAGAAGACCTAAACAAATGGAAGGACACTCCATGTTCATGGTTTGGAAGACTAAATATCACCAAGATGTCAATTCTACCCAAATGATTTACAAATTCAACACAATCCCAATCAAAATTCCAACAGCCTAATTTACAAAATAGAATTCCAATTTATTTGGAAGGGAAAGGGGCCTTGAATTGCCAAAAACATCCTATTAATTAAAAAATATGTACAAAGTTAGAGGACTCACACTTCCTGAACTTAAAGCATATTATTTAGCTACAGTGGTCAACTGATTTTTGACAAGGCTGCCAAGTCCACTCAACTGGGACAGAGCAGTTTCTTTATAAAATGATGCTGGTAGAACTGGATAGCTATAACCAAAAGAATGAAGGAGGATGGATAGGAAGCCCTATCTCACTCCCTATACAAAATTAACTCAAAATAAATTAAAGACCAAAACATAAACGCTAGGGCCATAAAACTCCTAGAAGATAATGTAGAAAAGCATCTTCAAGTTTTAGTAGTAGGAGGTGGGTCCTTAGAATTTACACCCAAAGCACGAACAATGAAAGAAGAAATAGATAAATGGGACCTCCTCAAAATTAAACATTTTTGGGGGCTTCAAAGGACTTAGTCAACAAGGTGAATAGGCAGCCTGTTCAATGGGAGAAAATGTTTTGTAACCACATATCGAACAAGTTTTGTTTTTTTTTTTAGTTTATTGTTCACATTTATTTTCCTTTAAGTACTAATAAGTATTAAGTAATATTAAGTAATAAATAGTAATAAGAATGCATATCTGTAACATGCTTTTTTAACCTATAAATTTTTTTTCATATCCTTTCTCCATTTTTCTGTTGGGTTTTTTTTTTTTTTTTTAACTTTATTTTGTACATTTAATAATTGAAAACATAAACAATTAAAAACTAAAAAGTAAACACAGATGAATAAATATATACATTTCTCAATTAAATGTAATGGATACATGTAAATTTTTTTTTTAATCAAACAATATATTACACAATATATTTGGTTCATAGTAATGCATTCATACAGTATTTGTCCTTTTGTGTCTGGCTTGCTTCACTCAGCCTAATGTCCTCCAGGTTCATCCATGTTGCCATATGCTTTATGACTTCATTTCTTCTTACAGCTGCATAATATTCCATCGTGTGAATAGACCACAGTTTGTTTATCCATTCTTCTGTTGATGGACACCTGGGTTGTTTCCAACTTTTGGCAATGGTGAATAATGTGGCTATGAACATGGTGTGCAGATGTCTGTTCGTGTCACTGCTCTCAGTTCTTCTGGGTATATACCTAGTAGTGGTATTGCAGGGTCATGTGGCAAGTCTATATTCAACTTCTTTAGGAACTGCCAAACAGTCCTCCATAGTGGTTGTACCATCATGCGTTCCCACCAACAGTGAAGAAGTGTTCCTATCTCTCTACATCCTCTCCAACACTTGTAGTTCTCTGTCTTTTTAATAGTGGCCATTCTGATAGGTGTGAAATGATATCTCATTGTAGTTTTGATTTGCGTTTCCCTAATCATGACTGATGTTGAGCATTTCTTCATGTGTTTTTTTGCCATTTGTATTTCTTCTTCGGAGAAATGTCTATTCAATTCTTTGGCCCATTTTTTAATTGGGTCATTTGTCTTTTTATTGTTGAGTTGTAACATCTCTTTATATATCCTGGATATTAAACCCTTATCAGATATGTGATTTCCAAATATTTTTTCCCATTGAGTTGGCTACCTTTTCACCCTTCTGACAAAGTCCTGTGAGGTGCAAAAGTGTTTAATTTTGAGGAGGTCCCATTTATCTACTTTTTCTTTTGTTGCACGTGCTTTGGGTGTGAGGTCCAAGAAACCACCACTTACTACAAGGTCCTGAAGATGTTTCCCTACATTTTCTTCTAGTAGTTTTATGGTCCTGGCTTTTATATTTAGATCTTTGATCCATTTTAAGTTGATTCTTGTATAGGGGGTGAGATAGGGGTCCTCTATCATTCTTTTGGTTATAGATATCCAGTTCTCCCAACACCATTTGTTGAAGAGACTGTTTTTTCCCATCAACGTGGGCTTGGTAGGTTCCCAACAAGGTTTTAATATTCATGATATATAAAGCAATCCTACAACTCAATGATAAACAGACAAATGACCCGATTTAAAAATGGGCATACAATTTTCATAGTATTTTCTTATAACCATTTTATTTTTGTTAGTAATACCCCAACTTCATTTCTGATTTTAGTAATTTTTCTTAGTCTGGGTAAAGGTTTTTCAATTTTATTTCTCTTTTCACAAAACCAGCATTAGGTTCCATTGAGTCTTTATTGTTTTTCTGTTATCTATTCTCCAAGGCAGACCATAAGTTAGGCCACAAAACAAGTCTCAATAAATTGAAAAAGACTGAAATCATACAAATTTTCTTTTCTGATCATGGTGTATAATTCTTTTAATATGCTGTTGGATTCAGTTTGCTAATATTTTGCCTAGGATTTTTGCATCTATATTCATAAGGGATATTAGTCTGCAATTTTCTTTTCTTGTGGCATCTTTATCTGGCTTTGGTATTGGGTGACACTGGCCTTATAGAATGAGTTAGGAAGTATTTATTTCTCTTCAATTTTTTGAAGAGTTTGAACAGGATTGGTGTTAATTCTTCTTAGAATACTTGGTAAAATTCACCAGTGAAGCCATCTGGTCCTGAGCTTTCCTTTTTGGGGAATGTTTTTTTTTTTAATAATTAATTTTTTTATTTTTAAGGAAGCTTTAGATTACATAAATGTTACATAAAAAATATAAGGAGGGAAGTGGATGTGGCTCAAGTGATTGGGCTCCTGCCTACCACATGGGAGGTCATGGTTTGGTTCCTGGTGCCTCCTAAAGAAGACAGCAAACTGGTGTGACTGGCAGTCATGGCAAGCTGGCCCAACAAGATGACACAACAAGAGACACAAAAAGAAAAACATGGGAAGCGGATGTGGCTCAATAGATAGGGCTCCCGTTTACCATATGGGAGGCCCTGGGTTCAATTCCCGGGGCCTCCTGGTGAAGGCAAGCCAGCCCGCGTGGCGCAGTGAATTGACACAGCAGGATGACCAGGCAGGGGGAGACAAGCAGACACAGAAAAATGCACAGCAGATGGACACAGCAAGCACAAGCAGCAAGGGGGGATAAATAAATAAATAAATAAAATCTTTAAAAAAAAAAAGAAAAGAAAAACATGATGTGGGACACAACAATGCAGGGAGCAGAGGTTCCCGGTGCCTACTAAGGAGGATGAGCAAGACAGCGAGCTGACGTGATGGGCAGGCATGGCAAGCTGACTCAACAAGATGATGTAATAAGAGATACAAGAAGAAAAGCATGAGAGACATAACAAAGCAGGGAATGGAGGTGGCTCAGGAGATTAGGTGCCTCCATCCCACATCGGTCCTGGGTTCAGTTCCTGGAGCCTCCTCATGAAACAAGGAAGACGAACGGACACAGCGAGTGCAAACAACAAGGGAGTGGGGAGAAATAAATAAATAAAAATAAATCTTAAAAAATTGAGTGGGAGCAGTGACACGAACAGACATCTGCACACCAATGTTCATAACAACATTATTCATGATTTCCAAAAGTTGGAAACAACCCAGGTGTCCATCAACAGACGAATGGATAAACAGACTGTGGTCTATTCACACGATGGAATATTATGCAGCTGAAAGAAAAAATGAAGTCATAAAGCATATGGCAACATGGATGAACCTGGAGGACATTATGTTGAGTGAAGCAAACCAGACACAGAAGGACAAATACTGTATGACTTCATTACTATGAACCAAATATATTGTGTAACATATTGTTTGATTAAAAAAAAAATGTATATGTATCCATTACATTTAATTGAGAAATGTATGTATTTATTCATCTGTGTTTACTTTTTAGCTTTTAATTGTTTATATTTTCAATTATGAAATGTACAAAATAAAGTTAAAAAAAAAATATATATATATATATGGGATTTCCATATGTCCCGTTCCCTCCCCCTCCCACACTTTCCCAAATTAACAACATTCCTCATTAGTGTAATACATTTGTTACAATTGATGAATCCATAATGAAACATTGCTACTAACCATGGACTATAATTTACATTATAGTTTACACTTTGTCCCACACAATTTTGTAAATGATGACAAAATATACAGTGACTTGTATCCATCACTGCAATGTCATGCAAGACAAATCCAATGTCCTGAAAATGCCCCCATATTATACCTATTTTTCCCTCTCCCATCCCTCAGAACCACTGGTGGCCACTGTCTTTACATCAATGATAAGAGTTCTTCCATTGCTAGAATAATAATGTCTATAGTAGAATAATAATAAGTCTACTTTAGTCCATTGTTCATTCCCCAATCTTGAGGATTTGGGGATGGTGATGCTCACTCTGCTTCTAATTGAGAGGGGGCTTAGATCCCATGGGGCAGATGGATGGAGCTATCTTGCTTGCAGTTGCAGACACTCTCTGTTCCTTGGGGTGGGTGTTGTCCATCATCATCTCTTTAGTTGTCCTGGGTGAGTCCAATGAACTGGAGAGTAGGTGTTACAACTCTGCTGAAATTCAGGGCTCAACTGGCACATGGAAGGACCAAAGATTTAAGTCTCTGGGACATATATTTATCAAGTATATACCATCCACATGTAAAACATTATTAATAGGGAGAGGGGAAAAGGGGAAGGGCATTGGATATATGGGAATCACCAAATTCTCTATGTGACTTTTCTGTATCCTAAAGTTTCTTTGAAGAGAAAATGAAAAAAATAAGACACTAGAGGAATATATGGAAGAAAATGTCACTGTACATACAAGACAACAGATATTACAGTGATGAAAGATAAAATATCTAAAATTTTTAAATTTCAAATTGTTTTAAAATGTTTTGTATTTTATTGGTTTTTTAAAAAATAGTTTTTCAAATAAATTTTATTAGATTATTTTGTTGTCTTTATTTTTGGAGGTGTTTTGGATCACAGAAGGGTCACCGCAGTGGCAGGGGAGGAAAACTGGTGCAAGGTGTTAGTGATGGGCAGATGCATGGGAAGGGGTTCACCTGGGGCATGCCTTTTTTGGGAAGTTTTTATTACTAATTCAATCTCTTTACTTATTATTGGTCTGTTGAGATCTTCTATTTCTTCTTGAGTCAGTATAGGTAGTTTGCATGTTTCTAGGAATGTGTCCATTTCATCTAGATTATCTAATTTGTTGGGATACAATTGTTCATAGTATTTTTTATATCCTTTTTATTTCTGTGGGATTGGTAGCCGCTCCCCTTTTCACATATGATTTTAGTTATTTGTATCCTCCCTCTTTTTTTCTTCATCAGAGTCTAGTTAAAAGTTTGTTGATTTCATCGATCTTTTCAAGAACCAACTTTTGGTTTTGTTGATTCTCTTTTTTTACTTTCTATTTCATTTATTTCTGCTCTAATCTGTTATTTCCTTCCTTATACTCATGTTAAGATTAATTTGGTCTTATTTTCTAGTTCCTCCAGTTGTGAGTTTAGGTCTCTGATTTGAGATATTTCTTCTTTTTTAATATAAGCATTTACAGCTAAAAATTTTTCCTTAGCAGTGCCTTTGCTGCATTCCATAAGTTTTGGTATATTGTGGTTTCTTTTTCATTTACCTGAAAATATTTCCTAATTTCCCATGTGATTTCTTGTTTAAAACACAAATTTAAAACACAAATATGGAATTTCACAAAATTCCATATTTGTGAATTTTCCATTTATATCTCTGTTTATTGATTTCTAGTTTTATTCTGTTGTGGTCAGAGAAGATACATTGTATGATTTCTATATTTTTAAGTTTATTGAGACTTGTTTTGTAATGTAAGATATGGTCTATCCTGGAGAATGACTCATCTGCACTAGAGAAGAATGTGTATTCTACTGTTGTTGGATGACGTGTTCTATATACGTCTGTTAAATCTAAATGATTTAGGGTTATCATTCAAGTATTCTATTTCCTTACTAATCTGTCAGATGTTCTATTCATTATTGAAATTGTTTTACTGAAGTCTTTCACTATTAATGTAGAACCATTTATTTTTCCTTTCAAGTCTGTCAATATTTGCTTCATATATTTTGGGTCCCTCCTATACATATGTTTATAATTATTAGTCTTTTTGTTGAATTGATACCTTTATCAGTATATAGTGCCCTTCTCTCCCCCTTGTATAGTTTTTAGTTGTTTCTTATACTGCATTAACTGTGTGCAAGCTGCTTCTGCCTGCAAGGCAAGTTCTGGGAGAACAAGCCAGAGAGGAGTGTACTGGTTCAGTCGTTCAGGATGCCTTCCAATAGACTGGCTTTGATAAACAGGCACTCCATAGGATAAACAGTGCATCCTATGTTCAGTACGCACACAGAATTTTCTCTGCTTCATCTGGAAAAGGACCAGGGACCCAAAGTAGGAGCACAGAATCACTCCACACCATGTCAGAGAGGGGTGGTGGAGGGCACCACAATTTTTTTTAAAGCTGTGTTTCCCTGATGTTGCACTTGCCCGGTTAGTGCACCTACTTTCTGGAGTTTTGAGGAAGATGGCTTTGCCAGTTTTGGCTAGTCGTTCAAAGATTCTCTGGGGTAGGTAACAGGATCCTAGAGCATCTTATGCTACCATCTTGGTCGACCAGAAGTCCCAGACTTGAATTTTTAACTGTCTTCTGGATACTTTTACCTGAATATACAAAACATGTTCTATTATTATTTATTATTGAACTTGATATACAAAATACTTGGTCTTCTTCCTATATTCCTTTCTCGGTTAATGGTGTCACATCCACCCTTTTTCTTTTCCCAAACTGGAAATCTCAAAGTTATTCTCAATTCCTCCCTCTCCCAACTTCTCATATTCAGTCACTAATGTCAAACAATCTCTTTAAGAAATATCTTCAATATAGCCATTTCTGCCATTCTCTCTTCCATTGCCCTAGTTTAAGCTTGCATCATATTTCACTTATACTATCCAAACAGCCTCCTAATTGGTCTCCTTTTTTATGCTCCCTGATCTAGTCCTTCCTCCACAATACCAACAGTGCAATCTATCTTTCAAAGAATCTTATCAACACTACACTCTTGTTTCTGCCTATCAAATAATGCCCAATATCTTCAGAGTAGAAAACAACTTATGACATGGTTACTTTGTGATCAGTTGGTATTGTTATAGCTATATCAAACATACCACTTTTTATTGATCACAAAAACATAGTAAAAACAATAAAAAAAAAAAAAAATCAAAGGGAAGATTTTTTTTCTGTCATATTTAACACTGAATTAAGCAGGAAATTCACACACACACAAAATAATATCAAGCCCTGTAAAGAACTATGTTAGCATAAATAAAAGGATAGTCTTTGCACATAAATTATAAGGAAAGGACTTCTAGCTACATAATGTTTTCCCAAGCACATTCAATTAATGGCATCATATTAAAACAATTTGCATCATATTGACCCATTTTCAGCTTTAAATTCACATTTGTAAATTCTCTAGAGTTGGGTGAAGATATTGGCAAATGGGCAGGAAAAATTTTTTTTGCTTGAATGGCCTAACTACTGTTGTCTTTCTCACTGCCATTTCATTTTGTAAAAGGCTTAGCTTATTTATTTATTTATTTTTTTTTTTATAGAGTCTTTTCTCTTTTTTTTAACGATTTATTTATTTACTTTATCCATTTTAAACACCCCCTGCCCCATTTGCTGTTTTGTGTCCATTCGCTGGGCAATTCTCTGTGTCTGTTTCCTGCCATCTCTTCTCATCCTCCTCCTCCAGTCTTCACGAGGATTCGATCCTGGAGACCTCCGATGTAGAAGAGAGGTATTCTGCTGCCTGCGCCACCTTAGCTCCTGGCTTCT
>JAKSZT010053881.1:10939342-10969666 GCA_026826555.1 Tolypeutes matacus
CCTTCCTTCCTTCCTTCCTTCCTTCCTTCCTTCCTTCCTTCCTTCCTTCCTTCCTGTGTAGCTGTTGGCCAATTTAATGTAATTATGAATTCCAAAAATATAATTGGATCATGCTTGTAAACTGATCTGTTAATCTGGGCATGATTAAGTTATGATTAGGGCGTTGACTGGGCCACGTCAGTAGGGCATTGAGCCCCACCCCTTGGTGGGTGGGGAATCAAATATAAAAGGCATGGCAAGAACAGAGTTGAAGCAGTTTTTTGAGAAGCAGTCTTGATGTTGGAAAGAAGGCCCCAGGAGGAGAGAAGTGAGCTGTCTGCCTGATCATCTACAGCTGACCTTGTGGAGGAAACAGGAGCTAAGCCCGGAGGGAAATGCAGCTCCAGGAAGAGAGGAACCCAAGAAGCCTGAACCCTGGCAAATGCCGGCAGCTGTCTTGCTCTAACATGTGGCAATGGACTGTGGTGAGAGACGAAACTTAATGCTTTATGGCCTGGTATCTGTGGGCTTCTAACCCAAATAAATACCCTTTATAAAGACCAACCCATTTTTGTTATTTCACATCAGCACCCCTTTGGCTGACTAATACAGCAAGCATTGAGGGTTAAAATTTCCCCTCTCAACACTGCCATCACTGTATCCCATACGTTTTTGTGTATATTCTTTTTTTTTTTTTTTTTTTTAAGATTTATTTATTTACTTTATTCATTTTAAACACCCCCCCTTCCCCATTTGTTGTTTTGTGTCCATTCGCTGGGCAATTCTCTGTGTCTGTTTTCTGCCATCTCTTCTCATCTCCTCCTCCAGTCTTCACCAGGATTCGATCCTGGAGACTTCCGATGTAGAAGACAGGTATTCTGCCACCTGCGCCACCTCGGCTCCCGGCTTCTGGAGCTTTCGGAGCATCTCCTCTTGTCTCTCCCCTGCGTCTCTCTCTTGTTGCGTCATCATATTGCTGCATGGCTCCTGGGGCCTGGCGGCTCACCGGCACACAGAGCCTGGCAGCTCATGCACCCTCTCTCTCTCTATTTTTTATTTTACCAGGAGGTCCTGGGGATCGAACCCATGTCCCTCCATATGGCAGACAGATGCCCAACCATTTGAGTCACATCTGCCCCCTGTGTATATTCTTTTGATACTTTAATAATACTTTTGCCATTCATACATGTTGTTCCACATAATTATTCATTCCATTTTATTGCTGAGTAATATCCCATTGTATGACTAAACTACAATTTGTTTATCCCTTTATATCTTTCTACATTAACTGAATTTTGAGGTTATTATATCTAGAAATATGGTTACTTTCTAGAAGATAATGCCTCTATGAACTTCAGTGTGCAAATATCTAAATCTCTGCTTTTAGTTCGTTTAGGTATATGCCTAGTAGTGGGATTGCTGAGTCATATGGTAGTTCCATACTTTGCTTTCTGAGGAACCAAATGTCATTCACAGTGGTTGCATCATTTTACATTGCCACCAGCAATGAATGAGTGTTCCTATTTCTCTGCATCCTCTCCTACACTTATTTTCCATTAAAAAAAAAAAAAAATAGGAGCCATTCTAATGGATGTGAAAATCTGTTAACTTTTTTAAGATTTATTTATTTATTCTCCCCGCCTCGTTGTTTGTGTTCACTGTCTGCTCTCTGCATCCATTCGCTGTGTGCTATCTGTGTCTGCTCATCTTCTCTTTAGGAGGCACTGGCAACCAAACCTGGGACCTCCCATGTGGGAGAGAGGTGCTCAATCACTTGAGCAATCTCAGCTGCTTTTTTGTGTCTCTCATTGTCTTTCCTCTTTGTGTCATCTTGTTGCGTCATCTTGTTGCATCAGCTTGTCGTGCCTGCCTGTCGCACCAGCTCGCTGTCTTACTCATCTTCTCAGGAAACACTGGGAACCAAACCCGGGACCTCCCATGTGGTAGGCAGGAGCCCAATTGCATGAGCCACATCTGCTTCCCTGTTACCTTTTGCTAATGGAATACTTCCTAACTCTTATATTTCTGAAATTACATTTAATTTATAAATTTTTACTGCATCATTTCAGATCTATAATGATAGAATTGATTTTAATTAGACTCTTTAGCTTCTATGTATGTGTGTAGCATGCATGTGTATTTGTGTATATGTATGTGTATATATGAATAGTGTATTATTACAGTAATTATATACATATATATGTATAATTATATACATATATACACAAACTATATATATACTATATACATAAACTATATATATTGTTTATTTATTTTAGGTAAGCCAGTTACTCAGTAAACATTTCCAAAGTGTCTATAATCAGTCAGCACTGTGTTACACTTTGGGAATTTTTGGATTAGCTATAACTCCTTTATGTTCCCCTTGCATCCTCTAATACACAATGTATTGTAATTGCTTCTTAGATTATAAACTTCATGAAGGCAGGGACTAAATCTTATTATCATTATCTCTCCAGTACTAATTAGTGATCTTATCCACATTTCTCCTTAGTGAGACTGGCTCACTTTCATTTGTTTTATAATGGAACTATAAGCTCAGGTGGGATACTGCTTTTTATTAGTCAGCCAAAGGGGTGCTGGTGCAAAGTACCAGAAATCTGTTGGCTTTTATAAAGGGTATTTACTTGGGGTAGAAGCTCACAGTCACAAGGCCATAAAGCATAAGTTACTTCCCTCACCAAAGTCTGTTGACTAGCAAATGTCTGCTAGTCTCTGCAAGGTTTCAGGCTTCCTCTTCCTCCTAAGGCTCCATGGTCCCAGTTCCTTCCAATCTCAGCTGTAGGTTAGCATAAGGCTCATCTCTCTCCCTGGGGCTCATTTCTTTGCAGGCATTCTCAGCTGTTCAGGGCTCTGGTCTCTTCAGCTGCAAACTATCAGGCGAATGGCTTGGCTCTCTCCCTGGCACTCCAGCATCAAAACTAAAACTCTCCTCTGCCATGTAATTTTCTCGGAGTCCCCACCCACCAAGGGGGCGGGGACTCAAACATCCTACTGACATGGCCGAATCAAGCCGTACTCATAATTTAGTCAAGTAAAAGTGAAACCTCTGAATTTAATACAATCTAAAACACCCAGAGGAATGTATCAGTTTACAAACAATCCAATATCTATTTTTGGAATTCATAAACAATGCCAAACTGCCACACTACTTCAGACAGTTTTAGCATCATGACTCTGCCATTCCTGGTAAAACAAGGAAAGAGAAGGGTGAAACCAATCTTTAGACCTTCACACAAAAATAGTTCCCAGGGCATGGAGAATAGGGAGGGGGAAGGCCTGGCTGAGGGCAACTGGGTGGGCAAATTTCCATGTGTGCCAGTCTCTGGTCTTAGGCTAGGCAAACCTAAGGGGTCCAAACAGAATCCTGGGTATTTCAGCAAGAGGACAGAGTACAGCAGTGGTGATTCAGCAATCCAGAGAGGCAGGTGAGATTCTGGCTATCTTCCTAAATAGTAGTTTCAGACTCTGAGCTGGGTTTAGGGGGTCATATCCTGAAAACTGAGAACAGTGTTTTAGTTTGCCATAGGGCTACTGATGCAAAGTACCAGAAATGTGTTGGTTTTTATAAAGAGTATTTATTTGGGATAAAAGCTTACAGTTCCAAGGCCGTGAAAAGTCCACCTCAAGGGTGTTTATGACCTAGGGGCTTGACATCCCCCTAGTCTGTTTTCAGGTGTAGCCATATGTCCACATTCTGTGATGGTGGATGGATGAGCCTAGACTCTTCCCTGGGAACTCCCTCACCAAAGTCAGCTGCCCCGTGTTGAAGCAAGATGGTGGGCAATCTCTGCCTGGTCCCTGCTTCTGCCGTAGGTGTCAACTCTCAGGCTCAGCTGCTCTGCTTTCTTCCCAATTTCAGCTGTAAGCTGTCAGGCATATAGCAGGGCTGGTCTCTTCTTGAGCTACTCCGTGGGCCCAGCCTCTTGGGGCTTCATGCTTAAATGATCCTCTCTCTTAAATGGCAGAATCAAACATGGCAGTTCCCTTTTTCCTCCTCTGTTTGTCTATCTAGGTGAGTCCATTTATATCAGACACAGCAAGGGGGTGGGGACTCAACCTGAGTCATGCCTCACTGACATAGTCCAATAGAAAGTCCTACAGCAATTGTAACAGGTAATCTAATCAAAGACCTCTCAAGTGAATTTAATGCAATCAAATGGTATCACAACCAGAGGAAGAAATTAGTTTATGAACATAATCTTTTTCTTTGTGGGATTCATAAAATAATCTCAAACTGCCACAGACAGTAATATATACCTCACAGACTAATAAAAGAAATAAGTTGCCACTTACAATTCCCTATATTTATAAATTTAAATCTATAGTGCATCTGCATATCACCTGGCACATGATAAAGGTGGGGACATATGGGAAATCACAGAATAAGGAAAATGAGGGAGTCAGGATGGTTTTTGACTCATAATTTTAGTCTTGGGTTACTGTTTTACAGAAAGAAAAGTCAATGTGGCAGCATACCTGGCTTTTGCTAAATTCATTGTCTTTCCTTTTTAATACATGTATATATATATGTAATATATGGAATCCTGATAAGCAGTTGTCAGAGGCTCTCCTAATACACTCTTTTTTAAAAAAGGATTTTTTATTTATTTATTTCTCCCCACCCCCTCATTGTTTGCACTTCTGTGTCTGTTCCTTTTCTTTGTTTCTTTAGGAGGCACCGGGAACTGAACCTGGGACCTCCGATGTGGGATGGAGGCACCTAATTGCTTGAGCACCTCCGTTTCCTGCTTTGTTGTGTCTCTCATTATGTTTATCTTCTTGTGTCTCTTGTTGTGTCATCTTGTTGCATCAGCTTGCCACATCTGCCCATCACACCAGCTCTCTGTCTTCTTTAGGGGCCACACAGGAACCGAACCAGGGACCTCCCATGTGGTAGGTGGGAGCCCAATCGCCTGAACCATATCAGCTTCCCCTAACACACTCTTAAGAGGTCTCTCTGCTTCTCTCTCTCTTCTTGCTACTCTGTTTTTTCAAAATATATTTTTTATTTTTTCTAAAAGATACTTAGATTACATAAAATGTTACATAAAAAATATAAATATATAAGGGATTCCCATATGTCCCACTCCCCAAAGCTCCCACTTTTCCCCACATTAACAACTTCTTTCATTGGTGTGGTACATTCATTGCAATTGATGAACACATTTTGGGTCATTGACAATAAGGATGGATTATAGTTTACATTGTAGTTTACACTCTCTCCCACTCAATTCTGTAGGCTATGTCAGGATATACAATGGCCTGTATCTGTCACTGCCGTGTTATTCAGGACAGTTCCAAGTCCCGAAAGTGCCCCCATACTATACCTCTCCCTCCCTCTCCCTGCCCCCAGCACCCCCAGTGGCCACTGTCTCCACATCAATGATACAATTTTTTCCATTGCTAGAATCACAAGTCTACAGTAGAATACCAGTAAGTCCACTCTAGTCCATATTTTATTCCCCAATCCTGAGAATTCTGAGATGGCAATGCCCACTCCACCTCCAATCAAGAGGGGGTTTCAATCCCATACGGGTGATGGATGGGACTGTCCCGTCTGCAGTTGCAGACTCTCTCGGTTCCTTGGTATGCTGATTGTCCATCCTCACCTCCCCGCCAGCTGTCCTGGGTGAGTCCAATGAACTGGAGAGTTGGTGTTGCAACTCTGCTGAGGCCCAGGGCCCAGCCAGCAAATGGACAGCCCAATGATTCAAGTCTTCTGGGCGTACACTTACCAACTTCAGCACCAACTATAGGTTCAAGTAGAAGGGACAGAAGAGGCATGTATAGAGAAGGTAACTGAGTCCAACTCTGTCACACTCAGAAGCACAAACTCCCAAGTAGGGTCCACTGGTAAGGCACCAAACTCTGGAGCTATTTGCCATGACCATAGGACCTGGGTGTCTCCAGAGCCCTTAGAAGTCCCACTATTTGGAATAGTATCCACTTTGGCAGTCTATGAGATCCTTCTGAGATGTGCATAAAAGTTACCTCTGGGATGACCTCCCGACTCACTTTGAAGTCTCTTAGCCATATAAACTCATTTGTCTTTACCTTTTCCCTCCTTTATTCAAGGTCTTTTTCCAGTTGTATTGCTAGTTGGTGCTTGGTAGCAATCCCTTGGTGCCAGTGATGAAAGGCAAAACATCAAAAAAAAAATTTTTTTTTTAAATTTTTGTCATTGTTTTTTTAATACCCCAATTTTTAAATTTTAATTTAGTTTTAGTTTTTCTAAATTATTGTGTATTTCATTTCTTATGTTTAAACCTCTCATTATTACTTTATTTTCCTATTAGTTGTATTTGGTGATATTCTTGGCTTCATTTTTGAAGAGGTTTTGGACCACAGAAGAGTTACAGCTGTGGCAGCGGAGGATCATTGGTGTGGGGTATAAGTGATGGGGGATGCATGGGAGGAAGTTCACCTGGGCATACATGTAAGGTATATAAGTGTGTTCAGGTGTTCATGAGGCATTGTTACAGTGGGTGGAGATTCACACAATAGCTGAAAGAGTATTGAATTCCCATCCTTGGGAGCTCTGCCACATTCTCTAATGGCAACAATTCCCCGAGTAAGGAGGCAATGACTAGTGAAGAAGAATGGTTCATTAATGGGCCCTTGATGTTGATGATTATGCTTATGAGCCTTTGCTCTTGAGGTTGCAACTTAACCTAGTATTATAGGTGCCTTAAAGTTGCCCCCTGAGCCTCCTTGTTGCTCAAATGTGGCCTTTCTCTAAGCCAAACTCAGCATATGGATGCATTACCTTCCCCCCAGAGTGGGGCATGACTCTTGCTACTCTATTTTTTTTTTTTCTTTTAAAGATTTATTTTATTTATTTTGCTTTGACATTAACATTTACATATCTTTGTTATTATGAATCCCTTTTAATGTAAGCCCCATACTTATATTTGGAAATATTACATGCATAAAGAAAATTACATAAAACTTGTACTTGCAGTTCAACAGCTAGTTCTAAAGTTCATATCTGTTTAACTACTGCCCAGGTTAAGTAATAGGATAACAGGACCCCAGAAACCTCTTGTGTATTCCTTCCAAAATAATTTTCCGATCGCAGAAGTTAAGTTTTTAATCTTTAATGTTAGCGTTTCCTAACTTTTTTCTGATAGGATTACCAACATGTGGGAACACTGACCAGCATATAGTTCCTCTTTTGAAACTTGATATAAATAAAATTATATGAGTTTTACTGTGTGTCTTCCTTCAATTATACAATAGGATGCTTGCAATTTTGCTCGTTTTACATGTCTAACATCATCCCTACTTTCAATTTTGTGTAGTATTCCAATTGTGCTGTTGAAGGCTGTAACCGTTGGGGAATTTGATGTAATTATGAATTCCAAAAATATAATTGGATCATGCTTGTAAACTGATCTGTTAATCTGGGCATGATTAGATTAGGATTAGGGCGTTGAGCCCCACCCCTTGGTGGGTGGGGAATTGAATATTAAAGGCAAGGCAAAGGACAGTTGAGGTAGTCTTTTGCGAAGCAGTTTTGATGTTGGAAAGAAGGCCCCAGGGGAAGAGAAGCAAGCCGTTCGCCTGATCGTCTGCAGCTGACCTCGTGGAGGAAACAGGAGCTAAGCCGGGAGAGAAACGCAGCCCCGGGAAGAGAGGAACCCCAGAAGCCTGAACCCTGGCAAATGCCGGCAGCTGTCTTGCTCTAACACATGGCAATGGACTGTGGTGAGAGAAAAAACTTAATGCTTTATGGCCTGGTATCTGTGAACTTATACCCCAAATAAATACCCTTTATAAAGACCAACCCATTTTTGATATTTCACATTAGCACCCCTTTGGCTGACTAATACAAAGGCTTTTGCTCTTTTTCCTTTTCCTGTGTTTTTGGCAATTTAAGCATTGCTAGTACAGACATATCTGTCGTGTGCAAAAATATATCTGCCTAAAGCACCTATCAAGGACAGGGGTTTCTCTTGCACAGGTAGTTGCTACTCTATTTTGATCCTCAAATGAGAGACACTGGCATCAGGAACTTGTTAGAAATACCCCATCCCAGGTCTACTGAATAAGAATATATATATGTTAACAAGATTCCCAGGTGATTTCTCAAAGCATTGCTCTGTATATTGTCTTATTCTTAAAACTAAAGTCTTCTTTTTTTTTTTTCCAGTTTGGGTTTCCACATTGATTACAGTTCCTAATTCTCCTGGCGCTCCTGCAATTTGCAGGTTGGATTTTCCTGGGATCTGATCTGAGTATCAGTTTCCCTTGCATTGCTAACTTCTCTTTCCTCCCAGGCTAAATCCTTAAGCATGGAAAGCATAGCACACTCCACCAAACCTGTTTTACTTTGCCAAAGGGCTGGGGATGCAAAGCACCACAAATGTGTTGGCTTTTATAAAAGGTATTTATTTGGGGTATAAGCTCACAGATCCAAGGTCATGAAAAATCCACCTCAAGGAGCCATAAGAAGTGCTTTCTCACCAAAGTCAGCTACTGTTGCTCCTGGCATTGTACCACATGGTGAAGCACGATGGCTGCCAATCTCTGCGGAGGTCTCTGCCTTCCCCTCTAGGCTCACCATCTCCTCTTGAGCTGCTGCATGGGCCCAGCCTCTTGGAGCTATGTGCAGGATCAAACATGGCGGCTTCCTTTTTTCCCTGTCTGAGTCTCTGTGTCTGCCTTTGTATCAGACCCAGCAAAAGGGGGGAGACTCAACATGTATCATGCCCCACTGATGTAATCCAATCAAAGGGCATCACACCCAATGGAAAAGATTAGTTTACAAACATAATCTTTCTCCTTTTGGGATTCATAAAATAATCTCAAAGTGTCTCAAAACCCATAAAAAGCAGTTGCTGCTGGATGAATTGCCAGTTTGGGGAATTTCTCTGGGCTTCATCTTTCCATGTTTCCTTAAGCACTGACTCTGAGTCCTGGACCCTCTTGGCATACTATCTAAGCTTTCCCTTCTTTTCCCACTCATTTAGAAACCTACTCACTGCCTGTTTTGTGACTGATTTGGAAATAAGAGAGCTAGGCTTTGTATGCTTATTTTGTGTTCAGGAACTTTATTAAAACTTTTAATGCATTATCTAATGTAATAGTAACAACCACGATATAGTCCCACTGTAGTGACTATTATTCTCTCCATTTTTCACAAGGAAACATGTTCAGAGAATCAGATATTTAGAGATGTGTGTGAAAGTCACATGGCTAGTATGTAGCAGGACTAGGTCCACATGGTCCCCATAGGCAAAACCCTAGTCTTGGGGAAGATGGTGGAGTAGGGAGCTTCAGGGCTCAGTCCTTCCACCAGAACAACTACTAAACAGGCAGGAACGTCTGAAACAACTATTTTGAGACTCTGGAGGTCAGAAGAACACTGTACAGCACCCAGGAAAAAGCATGAGGAAGATGCTAATAAATTATGGTAAAGAACAGTAAGTTGCTCTCTCTGTGCAATGGCTATAGGCATCCATCCCCCACTCTTATGGCAGCTGTCATGGGGCTCAGCCCCTGGCTAGTTCTCTGGTTTCAGAAAGAAACATAAAATACTCTTCTCCAAGACCAGGGGTGGGAACAGTTGATCACAGATCATGACTTTTGATTAATGACTTCAAATCACTGGTGTCCCAGCTTTGATGGTGGCTATTGTCTTAACCTGCCTTGGACAAAGGCAGTGGTAGGGGAGACTTATGACGCTATGCATCCACAGAGCAGCAGGGGACAGGATAGTTAGTTAAAGGGCTGCATTTGCTGGGCAGGCCAAGAGGGCTCAGCTTTGGGGAGCTGTGAAAGAAGCTGTTGATGCCCTTCCTGATCCCCTCCCAAGGGCACTTTGGAGCTGGTCTGCACCCACTTTGTGGGTGCCTGGCCCTGTTTTGGCTGGAAAAAACTGACTTGGGAAAGTCTTCTCTGGCATGCCCCACCTCCCAGAATTTGCCTTCCAGGCAAAAGCATCTAAGAACAATGAAAGAGTGTAGGAAACTATAGAGGCAGACAGTCTGGGGCAAAGGTTTGTTGGCTTCAAACACCTGGGCAAGGGAGGTCTGTTTCCTGGGAAACAGAAGGGACTTCCAAACTCCTGTAAACAGGTGTATTAGTCAGCCAAAAGAGGTGCTGATGCAGAGTACCAGAAATCTATTGGCTTTTAGAAAGGGTATTTATTTGGGATAAAACGTTACATTTACAAGGCCCTAAAGAGTCCAACTCAAGGTTACTTCCTTACCCAAAGTCTGTTGCCACGTGTTGAAGCAAAATGGTGGGTGGCATCTGCAAGAGTTCAGCCTTCTTCTTCCATCTTAAGGCTTCATGGGTCCAGCTTCTTCCGATCTCAGCTGTAGGCTGGCATAGGGCTTGTCTCTCTTCCCACGGTTCATTTCTTTTCAGGCTTAGCTGCTCTGGTCTCTTCACAAGGTCAGCTGTAAGCTCTCAGGCAAAATGACTCAACCCACTACCTGGGGCCTCTGTCATGACTATGGAGCTGTCTCTCTTCCTCTGTGTATCTTCTTTGTGTATCTATATACTTCTGTCTTCTTTACTGAGTGTCCATTTATATAGCCCACTAAAGAGGCAGGGACTCAAACTGAGTTGCCCTAATGATGGTCGAATCAAAGCCCTAATCTTAATATAATTTAATCAAAGACATCTCAGCTGAATCTAACACAATAAAAGGGTATCATGCCCACAGGAATAGACCAGTTTACAAACATAGTATTTCTTTTAGAAATTCATAAATAATATTGAAGCAGTCTTCATATAGGGAATGAATAGACAGATCTGGGACCTGGCAAAAGGTCCTCGTGGACATCAATGCCCCAAGATGGCTGCTGGAAGACACTCGTGAGATTTCTCCCAGAAGCCAGAAGAAGCCCCTAATATTCTTCAGAGGCCCTATAATTGGGCCCTCCTGGGGAATTGATGGATGTGGTAATCAATCAAAACAGCAAACACCTGGGACTCCTCCCAGGCCATTAGCAAAGGGGTGGAATAATTAACAGTTTAAAAAGCAGGTGCAAAGGTCAAATCTCTCTCCTGCCCCCCTATTCCTGCTCCCAGCAGCTTCTGTGCCCTGCTGCTATGCTTGGGACCCTCGTGGCTTCTGCACTCTGCTCTCACCATGTCCCCCCCTACGCAGATCAACATGCAAGTAGAACCTGGGCATTCATAATCTATAACGGGAAATTGTAGTCTATAAATCAGCCCTCTGTATCACTCTTCAACCCCTTACCCTCTACCAGCGACCCATGATCTGTTATTTTCTCCCATTTCTCTTCTCTCTCTACCTTAATAAATTACCACTAACCTGACATGCTCTAAAATTCATTTCTGCAGCATAAGTCAAGAACCTAGATTAAATCAAGTAACAATACCAAACTGCCACAACAGTATCTCTAAAACAACTAACAAGCAAAAGCCCAGGAAAAGACAGGGGCCCAAAAAGAAAGAGAAAACCCTGCACACTGCATTCACCTTGGCAGACTGTCCTGACAGGAGGCCTGAAGTTCCAAAAAATCTCTGACTTATCACCTACTAATTAGAAAATCAATAAACTGACATCTCAGTGAATAAATCCCAGCATTAATATTTTAAAATGTTAAAAGGCACAGTGTGCAACAACAACAAAAAAGACAAACAAAGAAACAGGAAATGATGGCCCATCGAAAAGAAGAGGATAACATTTCAGAAAACACCAGTGAAGAAAATGAGAATGTGGACAACCAAACTAAGCTTTTTAAAAAATGATCTTAAAAATCCTCAAGACTTCTGGGAAGATGGAGGACTAGAAAGACACGGGACTCTCCTCTGCTCCAGAAAACTAGGTAGAGGACAGGCTGAAACAGCCTGGAAAAAGATTTAGGGTTTAGGACACCAGGCAAAGGCTGGACACCATCCAGAGGAGAAAGGGACAAAGGAGGGGAATTGTGAGGAGAGAACTGTGAGTTGAAACCAGCAGCTACTGCTGCCGGCACCCTCCCCCACACTAAAGAACTTTAGAATTCTCAGGCCACTGGGCCTGAGGCTACCGATAAAGGGGGCTCCAGGTATCCACCACCCCAGGACAGGGGGGAGAGAGGGATACAGCCTAAGACTGACTCAGCTTTTGACCCACAGATTTGGTCTGCTGTGTCCCACCAGGCCTTCCAGGCTAGGTGGCGCTGCACCATCATTTGCCTTGGGAGCCAGCAAGGGGCTAAAGATATACAAACCTCCCAATCTCTTCTACTAACAGGGACTGAATGTTGAGGACTCAGAGGGGAGTAGAAATATTTTCAACCTGGGAAAAGGGAGGGGACTGCCAGAGAAGGCTAGAGAACTGTTACTGAATTAAAGGCTTTTACCCTCTGGGCTGGAATATTTGTTACATTGATCCTGTCTGTGCTGCAACAAATACACTCCCAACAGGCATTGAACTGAGAGCTGCCAAAGAGTGCCTTCTGCTGGCAGACCAAGGAAACACATATGAGAAAATTAAAAATAAGTAAGAGAATTTTTTTCCGGCCTTTATAGCTTCCCTTGCCAAGGCACTAGGAAGCTGGTCTGCAACCAATTACCGGGTCCAGAACAGAGTTTTGAGCAACTAGCAGGGAAAATCCTAACAATCCAGGTCAATCCAGGATCAAAAAGCAAAAAATAGAGGAAAAAAAAAAAAAAAAAAAAAAGCAGTGGGAACACACAGCCTCTTGCCACTAAATCTCTACAAAAGAGAAGGAAATTGAGCATTTGAGTAAACTACATCCTAATCAGATACCTAGACATCAGAAAAAAATTACAAGCCATACTAAGAAAATGGAAGACATGGCCCAAGAAAAGGAATATATCAAAGCCCCAGAAGAGACACAGGATTTGAGAGAACTAATTAACAAGATGCACACACATTTCCAAAATCAAATTAATGAATTGAAAGACAATATGACTAAAGAGGTAAATGACATCAAGAAGGTATTGAGCGAGCGCAAAGAAGAATTTGAAATCCTGAACAGAAAAGTAACAGAGCTCATTTAATTAAAGACACAATAGTGAGCTCAGAAACACATTAGAGGCATACAACAACAGACTCAAAATGATAGAAGAAAGAATAAGTGATACTGAAGACAGGACAGCTAAAATGAAGAGAGAAAAGAACAGAGAGAGAAATGAATGGAAAAAACTGAGCAGGGGCTCAGAGAGTTGAATGGCAACACAAAATGGAACAACATACGTGTCACGGGAGTTCTAGAAGGAGAACAGAAGGGAAAGGGGGCAGAAAGGGTATTTGAGGAAATAATAGCTGAAAATTTCCCAACTCTCATGAAAGAAATGTACTTACATGTCAAGAAGCACACTATACCCCAAATAGAATAAATCTGAATAGACCTACTCTAAGACACATACTACTCAGACTGTCACATGTCAAAATTCACAGGGCAGCAAGGGAGAAGAAAACCATCACACACATGGAATGTCCAGTAAGACTTAGCACAGATTTCTTTTCAGAAACCACAGAGGTGAGAAGACAATGATACAATTAGGAAACTGAAAGAGAAGAACTGCCAGCCGAGAATTCTTTGTTCAGCAAAATTGGCCTTTAAATCTGAAGGTGAATATAAAATATTCACAAACAAACAGAAACTAAGAGAGTTTGCAAAAAAGAATCCACTTTTGCAGGAAATATTAAAGGAAGCCTCAGAACCTGAAAGAAAAACACAGGGGAGAGAGGCCTGGAGGAGAGTATAGAAGAAAGAATAGAGAAAAGATAACCAAAAGAGTAAAAAGGCAGACAAAAATATGATACAACATAAGAAAACCAAAGAATAAAATGGTGGAAGTAAATGCATTTACAGTAATATCACTGAATGTGAATGGATTAATCTCCCCAGTCAAAAGATACAGGCTGAAAGAATGGATAAAAAACCACGAGTCATCCATATGCTGCATTCAAGAAAATCACCTTAGACCTGGGGATACAAAATGGCTGAAAGTAAAAGGTTGGAAAAAGATATTCCACGCAAATAGTAAACAGAAAAGAGCAGGAGTAGCTATACTAATATCAGACAAAACAGACTTTAAATGCAAAAAAGGTCTAAGGGATACAGAAGGCCATTATATATTAATAAAAGGGACAATGAACCAAGAAGATATAACAGTCACAAATATCTATGCACCTAACCAGTGTGCCCCAAATACATGAGACAAACTCTGGCAAAACTGAAGAGAAAAATAGACATCTCTATAATAATCATTGGCGACTTTAACACCCCACTCATATCATTAGATAGAACAACTAGACAGAAGATCAACAAGGAAACAGAGTACTTAAACAATATGATAAATAAGTTAGACCTAACACATACACAGAATGCTGCATCCAAATTCTGCAGGTTATACATTGTTTTCAAGTGCCTGTGGAACTTTCTCCAGGATAGACCACATGTTAGGGCACAATGCAGCTCTCAATAAATATAAAAAGATTGGTTTTTGACAAACCTACCAAGTCCATGTTAACAGGACAAAACAGTCTCTTATAAAAATGGTGCTGGAAGAACTGGATATCTATAACCAAAAGAATAATTCCCGTTCTCACTCCCCACACAAGAATTAACTAAAAATGTATCAAAGACCTAAATATAAAAGCCAGGACCATAAAACTACTAGAAGAAAATGTAGGGAAACATCTTCAAGACCTTGTAGTAGGTGGTGGTTTCTTGGACCTCACACTCAAAGCACGCACAACAAAAGAAAAAATGGATAAATGGGACCTCCTCAAAGTTAAACACTTTTGCACCTCCCAGGACTTTGTCAAAAGGGTGAGAAGGCAGCCGACTCAATGGAGAAAATATTTGGAAATCGCATGTCAGATAAGGGTTTAATATCCAGGATATATAAAGAGATGTTACAACTCAACAATAAAAAGACAAACAACCCAATTAAAAAATGGACAAAAGACTCAAATAGACATTTGTCCAAAGAAGAAATACAAATGGCAAAAAAGCACATGAAAAAATGCTCAACATCACTAATAATTAGGGAAATACAAATCCAAACTACAATGAGATATCATTTCACACCTATCAGAATGACCACTATTAAAAAGACAGAGAACTACAAGTGCTGGAGAGGATATGGAGAGATAGGAACACTTCTTCACTGTTGGTGGGAACGCAGAATGGTACAGCCACAGTGGAGGACTGTTTGGCATTTCCTAAAGAAGTTTCATGTAGATTGTCATGTTACCCTGCAATACCACTACTGGGTATATACCCAGAAGAACTGAGAGCAGTGACATGAACAGACATCTGCACATTGATGTTCATAGTAGCATTATTCACAATTCCCAAAAGTTGGAAACAACCCAGGGGTCTATGAACCAATGAATGGATAAACAAACTGTGGTGTAGTCACCCGATGGTATATTATGCAGTTGTAAGAGGAAATGAAGTCCTAAAGCATATCACAACATGGATGAACCTGGAGGACATTATGTTGAGTGAAGCAAGCCAAACACAGAAGGACAAATACCGTATGATTGCATTACTATGAACCAAATATATTTTGTAACATATTGTAAGATTCAAAAAATACTTATATGTATCCAGTACATTTAACTGAGAAATGTATGTTTGTATTCGATTGTGAGAAAAAATTGCTCAAAAGGATATCAGGAAAACAATGAATGAGCAATATGAGAATCTTAATAAAGAGATAGAAATTTTGAAAAAGGAACCAGGGAAGCAGATGTGGCTCAAACGATTGGGCTTCTGATCACCATATAGGAGGTCCAGGGTTTAATTCCCGGGGCCTCCTGGTGAAAAGCAAGCTGGCCTACTTCGCAAGCTGGCCTGAGCAGACAGCTGTCCCATGCGAAGTGCTGACCCGCACAGGAGTGCTGGCTTGTGTAGAGAGCTGGCGCAGCAAGATGACAAAACGAAAAGAGACATAGAAGAGAGACAATAAGAGACGCAGCAGACCAGGGAGCTGAGGTGGAGCAAGAGATTGAGCAGCCTCTCTCCACTCCGGAAGGTCCCAGGATCAGTTCCTGGTGCCGCCTAAAGAGAAGAAAGGCAGACACAGAAGAACACAGAGAGCAGAGAGTGTGTGCAAAACAATAAGGGGTGGGGAGAGAAATAAATGAGTAAATCTTAAAAAAAAAAAAAAAAAAAAGGAGCCAAACTGAATTACGGGAGTTGAAGACCACAATAATTGAAAGAAAAATCCCCTGGAGGGGTTCAAAAGCAGATTGGAAAAGATGGTGGACTACAAAGTTACAGTACTCTCTCCACTCACAGAAAAAATAGCTAGTGGACAGTCAGAAATGGCCTGGAAAAAAATGTTCTAGGATTTAGGGCACTAGGGGAATCCTAGACATCGCCCAGAAGAGCAAGGAGCAAAGGATCGTGATGGCAAAACTGTGAGTTAAAGCTGTAGATACAGCTGCCGGCACCCTTTCCCACCCTACAGACAACTTTGAATTCTCAGGCCTTGGGGTTGGCAGCTACAGACAAAAGGGGCATCAGGTATACACCTCTCCAGGAAATAGAGAAAAGGGTGTAGCCTAAGGCTGACTCTGCTTTTGAACTTAAAATTTGGTATGTTGTTTCCCAGGAGCCCTCCCAGGCTTGGTGGGGCCATGCCATTGTTTGCCTTGGGAGGCAGCATGGGAGTAAAGAGATCTGATCCACTCAATCACCCTCTTTTTTTTTTTTTTTTTTTTTTTTTTTTTTTAAATATTTTTTTTTTTTTTTTCATTTATCCCCCCCTTGCTGCTTGTGCTCGCTGGGTCAGCTAACCACGCCGTGCGGGCGGGCTTGCCTTCACCAGGAGGCCCCGGGAACCGAACCCGGGGCCTCCCATATGGTAAATGGGAGCCCTACTGATTGAGCCACTGCCGCTTCCCCCTGGTATTCTTTATGTGACTTTACTGTGACTTAGAACTTCTTTGAAGACAAAATGAAAAAAAGTAAGACACTGGGGAATAAATAGAAGAAAATGCCACTGTACATACAAGACACCTGATATGACAGTGATGAAAGGCAGAATGTAAAAAAAAAATTTTTTTAATGTTTTTCATTATTTTTTAATATCCCAATTCTTTTTTTAAATTGACTTTATTTTCTTTTTGGTGTACAGTTCTATGAGTTCCTCTCCCCTTCCCCACCCCACCCCGCTTGCTGTCTGTGTCCATTCACTGGGTGATCTTCTGTGTCTGTTTCTTGCCTTTTCTTCTCATTTTTCTCCTCCAGGCTTCACTGGGATTCGATCCTAGGGACCTCCGATGTGGGAGAGAGGCACCTTGTCACTCGTGCCACCTCAGTTCCTGGTTTCTGGCACGTCTCGCTTTGGCTCTCTCATGTGTCTCTCTTTTGTTGTGTCATCATCTTGCTGCATGGCTCACCATGTGTCTGTGTGGGCCTAGCTCACCGTATGGGCCTGGCTCGCCACACGAGCCCAGCTCACCTGCTCACCTTTTTATTTTACCAGGAGGTCCTGGGGATCAAACCCGGTTCCTTCTATCTGGTAGACAGATGCCCAACCTCTTGAGCCACATCTGCTTCCCAATAGCCCAATCTTTTAATTTAATTTAATTTTTATTTTTTGTAAATTTTTATGTATTTTATTTCTTATATTTAAACCTATCATTATTATTTCATTTTCCTATTAATTGTATTCGGCTATTTTAATGGCTTCATTTTTGAAGAGGCTTTGGATCACAGAAGGGTTACAACTGGGGCAGGGAAGGATCATTGGTGTGGGGTATCAGTGATGGGGGATACATGGGAGGAGGTTCACCTGGGCATATGTATAAGGTATATAAATATGTTCAAATGTTCATGGGGCATTGTTACAGTGGGTGGAAACTCACACAATGACAAAACGAATATTGAATTCCCATCCTGGAGAGCTCTGCCACATTCTCTAATGGAGTAACAACAGTCCCCCAAGGGCAGGGGCAATGACTGGCAAAGGAGGATGATCCACTGATGGGTCCTTGATGTTGACAAGTATGCTTATGAGACTTTGCTCTTGAAATTGAAACTTAGCCTGGTAATGTGGGATGCCTAAGAGTTGCCTCCTGAGAGCCTCCTTTTTTGCTCAAATGTGGCCTCTCTCTAAGCCAATCTCAGCATACAAATGCATTACCTTCACCCCAGAGTGGAACACAACTCCCGGAGATGAGCCTCCCTGGCACTGAGGGATTACTACCAAGCACCAACTAGCAATACAACTGGAAAAAGACCTCTAATAAAAGGGGGAAAATTTAAAGACAAGTGAGTTTATATGGCTAAGAGACTTCAAAGTGAGTTGGGAGGTCATCCCAGAGGTAATGCTTATGCACAGCTCAGCAGGATCTCCTAGACTGTCAAAGTGAATACTACCCCAAATGGTGGGGCTCCTGAGTGCTCTGGAGACACCCAGGTCCTATGGTTAGGGCAGATAGCTCCAGAGTTTGATGCCTTGCCAGTGGGCCCTACTTTGGAGTTTGTGCTCCTGAGAGTGACAGAGTTGGACTTAATTATGGCTTCCCTACACATGGCTCATCTGTCCCATCTATTGAAACCTATACTTGGTGCTGGATTTTGTAGGTGTACATCCAAGACACTGGAGTCTTTGGGCTGTCCATGTGCCAGCTGGGCCTGGAACCTCAGCAGAGTTGCAACACCTACTCTCCAGTTCATTGGACTTACCCAGGACAACTAACAAGGAAGTGAGGATTGACATCCATCACACCAAGGAAACGAGAGAGCCAACAACTGCAAGCAAGAAAGTCCCATCCATCGGCTGTATGGGATTGAAGTCTCATCTCAATTAGAGGTGGAGTGGACATCACCATCCCAGAATCTTCAGGATTGGTGAATGAACTACGGACTGGAGTGGACTTATTGGTATTCTACTATAGACATATTGTGATTCTAGCAATGTTGTAAGAAATTACAACATTGATATGGAAGCAGTGACCACTGGAGGCTCTGGGGGCAGGGAGGGGGGAAAAACAATATGGGGGCATTTTCAGGACTTGGAAATTGTCCTGAATGACATTGCAATGACAGACATAAGCCATTTTATATCATCACATAACATGCAGAACTGTGTGGGAGAGAGTGTAGACTACAATGTGAACTATGGTCCATGCTCAGTGGTAAAGCCCCAGGATGTGCTTATCAATTGCAATGAATGTGCCACACTAAAGAAGGATGTTTATGTGGGAGGGTGTGGGAGGTGTGGGGAGTGGGGCATATGGGAATCCCTATATTTTTTGCGTAACATTTATGTAATCTAAGTATCTTTTTAAAATTTAAAAAAAATTATTATATATAAAAAATAAAAGTAATCAGGGAAGCGGCTGTGGCTCAATCAGTGGGGCTCCCGTTTACCATATGGGAGGCCCCGGGTTCAGTTCCTGGGGCCTCCTGGTGAAGGCAGGCCCGCCCGCATGGCATGGTTGGCTGACCCAGCAAGCACAAGCAGCAAGGGGGGGATAAATGAATAAATAAATAAAATCTTTAAAAAAAAAAAAAAAAAAAAGTAATCAGTGTTTATTTCCAGTTTAAAAGGAAAAAAGTACATTAGAGCCAGGCATAGTCCCAGCTACTCAGAAGGCTGAGGCAGGAGGATCGCTTGAGCCCAGGAGTTCTGGGCTGCAAGGCGCTATGCTGATCAGGTGTCTGCACTAAGTTCAGAATCAATATGGTGACCACTTGGGAGCAGGGGACCACCAGGTTGCCTAAGGAAGGGTGAACTTGCCCAGGGTAGAAAAGCACATTAGAAGCATACAATAGCAGACTCGAAATGAGAGAAGAAAGATTAAGTGATACAGAAGACAGAACAGCTGAAATTGAAGAGAAAGAAAAAAATGGAAAAAAATGAGCAAGGGCTCAGGGAGTTGAATGATAATATGAAATGCAACAACATGTGCATGTCATGGGAGTTTCAGAAGAAGAGAAGTGAAAAGGATCCTATATTTAGAAAATTCTGAAATGTCTATGACAAAGCTTCTGAAGACCTAAACGAGTTCAGAAAAATGGCAGGATCAAGAGCAACAGGCAAAAATCATTATGTTTCTGTACACTAGTGTTGAGCCATCTGAGGAGAAATCAGGAAAAAATTTCATTTACAATAGCAACAAAAAGACTCAAATACCTAGAAGTCAATTTAATGAAAGTATAGGACCTATATTCAGAAAACTACAAGCAATGCTAAAAGAAATCACTGAAGACCTAAACAAATGGAAAGACATTCCATGTTCATGGATTGGAAAACTAAATATCATGAAGATGTCAGTCCTACCCAAACTGATTTATAGATTCAAAATGCAATAATGAGAAGCAGATATGGCTCAAGCAATTGAACTCCCACCTATCACATGGGAGGTCCCGGGTTCAGTTCCCAGTGTCTCCTGGAGAAGACGAGCAAGACAGCGAGTGGTGCAATGGGCAGGTACAGCAAGCTGACGCAACAAGATGATGCAACAAGGAAACAGCAAGAGGAAAGACAATGAGAGAAACAGCAAAGCAGGGAGCTGAGGTGGGTCAAGTGATTGAGTGCCTCTCTCCCACACGGGAGGTCCCAGGTTTGGTTCCTGGTGCCTCCTATAGAGAAGATGAGCAGACACAAGGAGCACACAGCAAATGGACACAGAGAGCAGATAGCGAGCACAAACAATGAGGGGAGGGGAATAAATAAATAAAACAAATCTCTAAACAATAAATAAATAAAATCCTTCAGTAGCTGCTAGGAAAGGACATCTGGGATGTGAATTTGTTTTTTAAAAAAGCAATACCAATCAAAATTTCAACAGCTTATTTTACAGAAGTAGAAAAAGCAATTACCAAATTCACTTGGAGGGGTAAGTGCACCTGAATAGCCAAAAGCATTCTAAAAAAAAAGAGTGAGGTGGGAGGAATTTCACTGCCTGACTTTGAAACATATTACAAAGCTACAGTGATCAAAACAGCATGGTACTGGCATAAAGATAGACAGATTGATCAGTGGAATAGAATGGAGAATCCAGAAATAAACCCTTACCTATACAGTCAACTGGTTTTTGACAAAACTACCAAGTCCACGTTAATAGGACAAAACAGTCTCTTCAACAAATGGTGCTGGGACAACTGGATATCTATAACCAAAAGAATGAATGAGGGAAGCGGCTGTGGCTCAATCAGTAGGGCTCCCGTTTACCATATGGGAGGCCCCGGGTTCGTTCCTGGGGCCTCCTGGTGAAAGCAAGCCCGCCCGCACGGCGTGGTTGGCTGACCCAGCGAGCACAAGCAGCAAGGGGGGGATAAATGAATAAATAAATAAATAAACAATCTTTAAAAAAAAAAAAAAAAAAAAGAATGAACGAGAACCCATATCTCAGGAGCAATGTGGGAGGAATTTCACTGTCTAACTTTGAAACATATTACAAAAACACAGTGGTCAAAACAGCATGGTGAAAAAAAAAAACCAACAACAACAAGAACAACAATGAGCAAGATAACGAGCAAACAATGAGCAGACAAGAAAAAAAAAAAAATGAGCAGGGAGTGGATATGCTCCAGCAGTTGAGTGCCTGTCTTCCACATGGGAGGTCCCAGGTTCGGTTCCCAGTGCCTCCTAAAGATACAAACAAACAAAAAAAAAAGAACCAGCATTATGTTGGCATAAAGGTAGACACATCAATCAGTGGAATAGAATTGAGTCCAGAAATAAACCCTTACCTCTATGGCCAAATGGCATTCAACAAACCTACCAAGTCCATGTTACTAGGACAAAACAGTCTCTGCAACAAATGGTGCTGGGAGAAATGTATATCCATACCAAAAGAATGAAAGAGGACCCCCCTCTCACTCCCCACACAAGAATCAACTAAAAATGGATCAAAGACCTAAATATAAAAGCGAGGATCATAAAACTTCTAGAATAAACTGTGGGGAAACATTTTCAAGATCTTGTGGATAAGTGGTGGTTTCTTGGCCCTTACACCCAAACCATGAGCAACAAAGGAAAAAATAGATAAATGGGATTGCCTCAAAATCAAATACTTTCGCACCTCACAGGACTTTGTCAAAACAGTCGAAAGGCAGTGAATCAATGGGAGAAAATATTTGGAAATCACATATCTGATAAGGGTTTAATATCCATGATATATAAAGAGATGCTACAACTCAACAATGAAAAGACAAATGACCCAATTAAAAAAATGGGCAAAAGACTTGAATAGACATTTGTCCAAACAAGAAATACAAATGGAGAAAATGTTCAATATCACTAGTATTAGGGAAATGCACATCAAAGCTACAATGAGACATCATTTCACACCTATCAGAATGGCAACTATTAAAAAGACAGAGATGCTGACAGAGTAGAGCCAGCAGCGCCGGGATGGTGCTGCTGGAGAGCGAGCAGTTCCTGACGGAGCTGACCAGGCTCTTCCAGAAGTGCCGGTTGCCAGGCAGCGTGTTCATCACCCTGAAGAAGTATGATGGTCGAACTAAACCCATTCCAAGGAAAGGTACCGTGGAGGGCTTTGAGCCCTCTGACAAGTGCCTGTTAAGAGCTACTGATGGGAAAAAGATCAGCACTGTGGTGATCTCCAAAGAAGTTTCAGATGGCTTATTCAAGCCTATTGAGAGCCAACATGGATGGGCTGAAGAAGAGGGACAAAAAGAGGAAGAGCAAGAAGAGCAAAGCACAGTGAAGGGTACCTGACTTCCTGCTTTCACCAACTAACCACTGAATTATTTTTCCTTTGGTTTTTACTCTTGGCCACACAGACAGCTAGGTTTCTGGTTCCCCCACAGTGGCTGTTTTCATGTGAGATATAGAGTCACTTTGGAGGGAAGAAGGGCAGAAAAAGGGCTGCAGTATTTACAGAGTAGTTGTGGTTTGAAACCAGGTTATTTTAGACCTGGCTAATTGGTCTGTGTTGCATGATTGCATATTCCTGGATTATAGTTTAAAGGCCTTTAGCCTTCTCTGTGAAGAGTAATGTATCATTAAATGCATCTATTTATAAAAAAATAAAAAATAAAAAGACAGAGAATTACAAGTGTTAGAGAGGTTATGGAGAGATAAGAACACTTATTCACTGTTGGTGGAAATGCAGAATGGCACAGCCACTGTGGAGGACTGTTTGGCAGTTCCTAAAGGAGTTGAATATAGATTTGCCACGTGACATGGCAATACCATTACTGGGTATATACCCAGAAGAACTGAGAGCAGTGACACGAACAGACATCTGCACACTGATGTTCATAGTGCTGTTATTCAAGATTGCCAAAAGATGGAAATAACTCAGGTGTCCATCAACTGATGAATGGATAAATAAACTGTGGTGTAATCACACAATGGAATATTATGCAGCTGTAAAAATAAATGAAGTCGTGAAGCATATGCCAACATGGATGAACCTGAAGGATGTTATGTTGAGTGAAGTAAGCAAGAAAGCAAGGTAGAAAAGGACAAATCCCGTATGATTGCGCTACTATGAACCAAATATATTGTGTAATCTCATGGAGTTAATAACTTGAATATGGGTCACCAGAAAACAGAATGAATTTAGAGAATGGAAAGCTGAGGCTTAACTTGTGCAGAATTAGTAAAAAGAATGTGTGTTGGGAAGCGGCTGTGGCTCAATCGGTAGGGCTCCCGTTTGCCATGTGGGAGGCCCCAGGTTCGGTTCCCGGGGCCTCCTGGTGAGGGCGGGCCCCCCTGGACGGCGTGGTTGGCTGGCCCAGCGAGCACGGGCAGCAGGGGGGGATAGATGAATGAATAAATAAAATCTTTAAAATAGAATGTGTGTTAATCTTTGGAAATGAATAGAAAAGGTGAAAGCCCAACATGTTTGTAACTAGCAATACTATTATGTGGGTCTGAAAGTGGTTGAAAGGAAAGTCTAATGTCATGTAAATTAATAAAAGGAAAGCTAAAAAATGTAACATGGAATTCTAACTTAGTAAAAATGCATGTGAAATATGAAAATTGCGTATGTAAGACTGTTTTTCTTTGAAACTGAACAAATGTATATTAATGTTACAAGATGTTAATATCATATTAAAAAAAAAAACATTGTGCTAAGTGAAAGAACCAGGCACAAAGTTCTACATATTGTATGATTCCATTTAATAAAATGTAAATATAAATCAATTTATAAAGCTGAAATTAGAATAGCAGTTATGTAGCACTGGGGAAGTCTAAAGGGATTGAGAGGTGACTGCTAAGGGGTGTGGAGTTTTTGTTTTTGGAGTAGTGATATTGTTCGAAAATATTTTGTGGTAATGAATGCACAACATTGTGATTATACTAAGAGCCACTGAAGGAAACAAATGTGGCTCAAGTGATTGGGCTCCTGTCTACCATATAGGAGGTCCAGGGTTCAATTTCCGGGGCCTCCTGGTGAAAGGAAAGCTGGCCCGCACAGCGACCTGGCCCAAGTGGTGTGCTGGCTTGCATGGAATGCTGGCCTGGGCAGGGATGCTGGCCCACACAGGAGTGCTGTCCTGTGCAGGAGTGCTAGCCCATGCAGGAGTGCTGGCCAGCATGGAGAGCTGGTGCAGTAAAATGACGCAACAAAAAGAGACATAGAGGAGAGACAATAAGAGATGTAGCAGACCAGGGAGCTGAGGAGATACAAGAGATTGAGTGCTTCTCTTCCACTCTGGAAGCTCCCAGGATCAGTTCCTACTACTGCCAAAAGAAAAGACAAGCAGAGAAGAATACACAGAGAACAGACAGTGAGTGCAATACAATGGTGTGTGTGTGTGTGGGGGGAATAAATAAATAAATAAATATTTTTTAAAAAGCCGTTGATTATATACTTTGGATAGATTGTATGGTATGTGAATATATCTCAATAAATTTCTTTTAAATAAATAAATAAATAAATATGCCAGAATAGTCAGAAATAGCAGCTATGTACAGCAAGGAAAGCATAGAGAGATTGAGAGTTGATGAATTTTGTTTTTTTGTTTATCTGTTTTTTTTTTTATTTATTATTGAATTATTATTGAAATAATGAAAATGCTGTAATAATGATTGAAGTGATGAATGCACAACAATTTGATTATACCAAACACCATCAATTGTACACTTGATAGGATTGTATTCTTTATTAGTATGTATCAATAAACTTGATTTGTTAAAAAAAAATAAAAAAACCAAGTTATAGAGAAAAGGGTGGCATGTGAAAATAAAGAAGTGTGCAAAGGGTTAAAATGGGAAATATTATGTTGTATTTATGTTACCATAATAAATATGAAGAAAAAAGAAAGAAAGAAAAAGAAAGCAGATTGGAGCTGGCAGAAGAAAGAATCAGTGATCTTGAAGGCAAGACACTTGAAATGAGTCAGACTGAGGAGCAAAAAGAAAAAAGAATTAAAACAAAACAAAACAAAAATAGCTTAAGACACCTCTGGGACACCAAGTATACCAATATATGTATTATGGGTGTCCTAGAAGGAGAAGAAAGGGAGAAAGGGGCAGAAGGAATATTTAAAGAAATAATAATAGAGAACTCCCCAAACTTAGCAAAAGACATGAATATGTATATCCAAGAAGCCCAGAGAACACCAAACAGGATAAACTTATCAAACTCTTGAGTGCCAAGGACAAGGAGAGTTCTGAAAGCTGCAAGAGAAAAACAACATTATGTACAAGGAAGTTCCAATCAGATTAAGTGCCCATTTCTCATCAGAAACCATGGAGACAAGAAGGCAATAGGTTGAAATACTTAAAGTGCTGAAAGAAAACACAATGCCAACCAAAATTTGTATAAGTTACTTCTTTAATAAATGAGGGCGAGATTAAGACATTCCCAGATAAACAAAAGCTGAGGGAGTTCATCACCACTACACCTGCCCTACAGGCAATGCTAAAGGGAGTTCTTCAGACTGAAAGTAAAGGACAATAGACAGTGCGTGAAAGCAACATTAAAGATATAAAGACCTGTGGTAAAGGTAACTATTAGGGTAATTATAAATGCCAGTATTATTGTAGTGTATTGTTTGGTATGTAACTCTACTTCTTACTTCCTACAGGGGTTAAAATGCAAATGCATAAAAAGTAATGATAAATCTATGTTTTTGGACATAAAATGTACAAACATATAAGTGGTAATAAGTACCAAAAAAGGTGGGGGTCAGAGAGGTATAGGAAAAGTATATGTGCATGCTATTTAAGTTGTTATTAAACTAAATATGATTGTAATATATTTAGTATTTTGAATTTTAACCCATGGTAACCACAAGGAAAATAGATGAAAAATACATCAGGATAGAAAAGAGAAGGCACTCAATATTGTACAACATGCAAAAAATCAAATTAATATAAAAGTAGGCATTAAATAAAGAATTGAGGGACAAAAAAAGTAAAAGACATACAAAGGCTAAATAGCAAAAAGGCAGAAAAAAGTCCTGCATTATCAGTAGTGACTTTAAATGTAAATGGATTAAAAAAATTAATGTAAATGGTTTAAACTGTCCAGTCAAAAGGCAGAGATTGACACACCTAACCAGGGTGCCCCAAAATATATGAGACAAACTCTGGCAAAACTGAAGGGAGAAATAGACATTTCTACAATAATCATTGGAGACTTCAACACCCCTCTCACATCATTAGAAGGAACAACTAGACAGAAGATCAACAAAGAAACAAAGAACTTTTTTTTTTTTAAAGATTTTATTTATTTATTCATTTATCCCCCCCTCGCCGCCTGTGCTCTCTGGGTCAGCCAACCACGCCGTGCGGGCGGGCCCGCCCCCACCAGGAGGCCCCGGGAACCGAACCCGGGGCCTCCCATATGGTAAACAGGAGCCCCACCGATTGAGCCACAGCCGCCTCCCAAAACGAAGAACTTGAACAAAATAATAAACAAATTAGACCTAACAGACATATACAGAATACTGCATCCAAACTCAGCGGGTTATATATTCTTCTCAAGTGTCCATGGATCTTTCTCCAGGATAGACCACAGGTTAGGTCACAATACAGTTCTCAATAAATATAAAAAGATTGAAATTATACAAAGCACCTTCTCAGATCATAATGGAATGAAACTAGAAATCAATAACAGACAGGAAAAAAGTAAATTTACAAATGTGTGGAAGCTGAACAACATACTCCCGAAATATTTGGTGGGTCAAAGAAGAAATTGTAAGTGAAATCAGTAAATATATTGAGACAAATGAAAATGAGAACACAACGTATCAAAACTTATGGGATACAGCGAAGGCAGTCTTGAGAGGGAAATTTATAGCCCTAAATGCCTATATTAAAAAACAAGAGCTGAACTCAAAGATTTAACTGAACAACTTGAGAAACTAGAAAAACAAAACAAACAAACAAACAAAAAAAAAAAACAGCAAACCAATCCCAAAACAAGCAGAAGGAAAGAAATAATAAAGATCAGATCAGAAATAAATGAAAATGAGAATAGAAAAACAGTAGAGAAAATCAACAAAACCAAAAGCTGGTTTTTTGAGAAGATCAATAAAATTGATAAACCCCTCGCTAGACTAACAAAGAAAAAAAGAGAGAAGGTGCAAATAAATACAATCAGAAATGAAAGGGGGGGAATTACAAATGACCTCACAGAAATAAAAAGAATCATAAGAGGATATTATGAGAAACTATCTGCCAACAAACTAGACAACCTAGATGAAATGGACAAATTTCTAGAAATGCACAACCAACCTACACTGACACAACAAGAAATACAAGAACGTAACAAACCAATCACAATTAAGAAGATTGAATCTGTCATCAAATATCTCCCAGCAAAGAAAGTCCAGGACCAGATGGCTTCCCAGGTGAATTCTACCAAGCATTTTGAAAAGAATTAACACCAATCCTGTTTAAACTCTTCCAAAAAATTGAAGAGGAGGGAAAATTACCCAACACATTTTATGAAGCCTACATCACCCGAATACCAAAGTCAGATAAAGATTCCACATAAAAGAAAATTACAGACCAATCTCTCTAATGAACATAGATGCAAAAATTCTCAACAAAATACTTGCAAATCTAATGCAACAGCATATCAAAAGACTTATACATCAGGACCAAGTGGGATTTATTCCTGGTATGCAAGGCTGGTTCAACATAAGAAAATCAATCAATGTAATACACCACATTAACAAATTGAAGGAAAAAAACCACATGATCATCTCAATAGATACAGAAAAGGCATTTGACAAAATCCAACAACCTTTTTTTTTTTTTTTTTTTAAGATTTTATTTATTTATTCATTTATCCCCCCCTTGCTGCTTGTGCTCGCCGGGTCAGCTAACCACGCCGTGCAGGCGGGCCTGCCCTCACCAGGAGGCCCCAGGAACTGAACCCGGGGCCTCCCATATGGTAAACGGGAGCCCTACTGATTGAACCACAGCCGCTTCCCCCAACATCCTTTTTTGATAAAAAATACTTCAAAAGATAGGAATAAAAGGAAAATTCCTCAATAAGATAAAAGGCATATATGAAAAACCCACAGCCAACATCATACTCAATGGGGAAAGGTTGAAAGCTTTCCCCTTAAGATCAGGAACAAGACAAGGATGCCCACTGTCACTATTGTTATTCAACATTGTACTAGAAGTTCTAGCTAGGGCAATTGGACAAGAAAAAAAAAATTAAAGGCATCCAAATAGGAAAAGAGGAAGTAAAACTCTCACTGTTTGCAGATGACATGATCCTGTATTTAGAAAATCCTGAAGTATCCACAACAAAGCTTCTTGAACAAATCAATGAGTTCAACAAAGTGACAGGATACAAGATCAACATGCAAAAATCAATAATGTTTTTGTACACTAGTGATGAACAACCTCTTGAAGAGGAAATCAGGGGAAAAATTCCATTTTCAATAGCAACAAAAAGACTCAAATACCTAGGAGTTAATTTAACCAAAGAAGTACAGGACCTATATGCAGAAAACTACAAAACAATGCTAAAAGAAATTTAAAAAGACCTAAACATATGGAAAGACATTCCGTGCTCATGGATTGGAAGAATAAATATCATGAAGATGTCAATCTTTCCCAAACTGATTTATAGATTCAATGCAATACCAATCAAAATCCCAACAGCTTACTTTACACAATTAGAGAAAGCAATTACCAAATTCATCTGGAAGGGTAAGTGCACCCAAATAGCCAAAAGCATTCTAAAAAAGAAGAGCAATATGGGAGGAATTTCACTGCCTGACCTTGAAACATATTACAAAGCTACAGTGGTCAAAACAGCATGGTACTGGCATAAAGATAGATACATCGATCAGTGGAATAGAATTGAGAACTCAGAAATATACCGTCACCTATACAGTCAACTGGGTTTTGACAAACCTACCAAGCCCACGCTAATGGGAAAAAACAGTCTCTTCAACAAATGGTGTTGGGAGAACTGGATATCTATAACCAAAAGAATGAAAGAGGACCCCTATCTCACCCCTTATACAAGAATCAACTCAAAATGGATCAAAGATCTAAATATAAAAGCCAGGACCATAAAACTCCTAGAAGAAAATGTAGGGATACATCTTCAAGATCTTGTAGTAGGTGGTGGTTTCTTGGACCTTACACCCAAAGCACGTGCAACAAAAGAAAAAATAGATAAATGGGACCTCCTCAAAATTAAACACTTTTGCACCTCACAGGACTTTGTCAGAAGGGTGAAAAGGTAGCCAACTCAATGGGAAAAAATATTTGGAAATCACATATCTGATAAGGGTTTAATATCCAGGATATATAAAGAGATGTTACAACTCAACAATAAAAAGACAAATGACCCAATTAAAAAATGGGCCAAAGACTTGAACAGACATTTCTCTGAAGAAGAAATACAAATGGCAAAAAAACACATGAAGAAATGCTCAACATCACTCATGATTAGGGAAATGCAGATCAAAACGACAATGAGATATCATTTCATACCTAACAGAATGGCCACTATTAAAAAGACAGAGAACTACAAATGTTGGAGAGGATGTAGAGAGATAGGAACACTTCTTCACTGTTGGTGGGAATGCAGGATGGTACAACCACTATGGAGGACTGTTTGGCAGTTCCTAAAGAAGTTGAATATTGCCACGTGACCTGGCAATACCACTACGGGGTATATACCCAGAAGAACTGGGAGCAGTGACACGAACAGACATCTGCACACCGATGTTCACAGCCACATTATTCACCATTGCCAAAAGTTGGAAACAACCCAGGTGTCCATCAACAGATGAATGGATAAACAAACTGTGGTCTATTCACACGATGGAATATTATGCAGCTGTAAGAAGAAATGAAGTCATAAAGCATATGGCAACATGGATGAACCTGGAGGACATTATGTTGAGTGAAGCAAGCCAGACACAAAAGGACAAATACTGTATGAATGCA
>JAKSZT010053881.1:10974666-11030291 GCA_026826555.1 Tolypeutes matacus
GCTTCTGTTATGCTAGTAATGTTCTTTTATTAAAATCTGGCTGATGGCTTTGTGAAAATTCATTGATACATTTCTTATGATTTGTGTGTTTTTCTGATTGGCATAGATTTGAATAAATAAAGTTTTTTTAAAATGAAAAAAAAAAAAAGAACCTAGACAAAATCCAGTAACACTATTCCCAACTCCAGATATATCAAGAAGGGTTTCTGGACTCCCACATCATGGGAGGAGTGAGTAGAAGTTAATGTTTTGTTTTATTCAACTGTGCTTTAGCTTTACTTTAGCTTTATGTCTTTCAAAATACACATGATTTTTCTAATCTTTGAGATTTGGGTTTCTCAGTTTCTCCTGTTGTCAATGTTATCACCAGTTCTTATTGCTTTGTTAGTTCTCTTCTGTGTCACATTTTTCAATGAACCTGGATTAATTTTTTTAATGTTGTTTACCGTTTTTTTTTTCATTTTAAAAACAATTTATTGAGTATATAATTCATACATGAACATACATAAACAATAAGTGTTTAGTAAACATTGTGAACTTACAGAACAAACATGCATAACATCATACAGGGCTCCCACACATCACCCCACCACAAATACTTTACATTGTTGTGAAACATTTGTTAACAAATCATGAAAGAGCATCATCAAAGTATTAGTACTAACTATAGTCCGTATCTTACTCCCCTATACTTTTTTTAAAAAGATTTATTTATTTACTTTAATCCATTTTTACACACACACACACATCGTTTTTGCTGTTTTTGTGTCCATTCACTGGGCAACTCTCTCTGTCTGTTTCCTGCCCTCTCTTCTCATCTTTCTTCTCCTGCCTTCATTGGGATTCAATTCTCGGAACATCTGATGTGGGAGAGAGGTGTCCTACCACCTGTGCCACCTTAGTTGCTGGTTTTTCAGCACGTCTTGTCTTGTCTTGGTTCTCCCTTGTGTCACGCTCCTGTTACGTCATCATCTTGCTGCGTGGCTTGGTGGGGCCTGATGGCGCACCCGCGTGCGGGGCCTGTGCGCTTTCTATATTTTTCTTTTTAAAATTTTTACTGGGAGGACCCGGGGATCAAACTCAGGTCCCCCCATATGGGAGACGGATACCCAATCATTTGAGCCACATCCGTCCCACTGCCATCTCTAAGGTTGACCAAAGATAGAGTTACAGTCATTTCCCATACAGGATGGTCATATAATAAATCAGGCTTAGTTTATCACCAGCATTCTAAAAACCAGACCTAGGGAGAAAAACTAGGTCTGGGGACATATGCATGCTTTCTAATATAACGAATGTTTAGCCTACCCTGATTATCACAAAATCAGGACAGCATGTTGTTCACTCTTTTCACTCCTCTCTTTTATTTTCAAGGCAAATGCTCACTTTAATCACAATTCTAAATTACTGTTTTCACATTAACATAGATGTTTCCACACACCAGGAAGAACTGAACTAAGTATTTTACATCTTTGAATGGTTAACATGATTTGAAAAAAAAATTATTAAAAAGTGACTAAGATAATAAAAAAATAAAAAATAAAATTAAAATAAAATTTTAAAAAGTGACTAAGAACTGGTTGAAATTCTCACCATGAATATAAAATACACATTACTTTTTTTATTCACCATGAATTCAGAGCTCAGCTTTCTGGAAAGCTCTATTACCTAATATCAGTACAGAGGTGGCTACTCTCTAAAGCATTGGCTTAACACCAAGTGATTTCTTTAAGCAACAGCTTCCCCCATTTTACATTTACAACAAAAAAGGCTAAAATTCCTTGCAAAGCTCTCTTGTTATTATAAAATTTAGCCTATCAGGGATAGATGATGCAATGGTATCAAGAAAAAGAGCATTCTGAAACATTTTCGCTTTTATTAAAGGTTTTGACAATGAAGATTTCATAAAATGTAATGAAATCTACTTGCTATACAATAAGCATCTGTATCTCAGTAGGAGACACATGCCATAGCCATGGCAAACCATTCTGATGTATAAAATGATTCTGAATTCTTATATAAAAATATTTGGCTAAAATATGAAACATCTTTGCAGTAAAACTGACAGTGTAGTTTAAGTAATTTATAAGATTTCAGAAGTGTTTTCTTTGGGAAATGGGTTTGTTTCTCAGCCAAAAACAAGGCAAAGTTAGAAATGAACATCATGTTACTAGAAAAGAATAACATGTGATGTGGACTTCCTCTATGCCAAACTAACAGCCATAACAATGACTTATTATATATAAGAAAATATTGAATATGCTCTCCAGAAGGAAATGACACTAGAAGATAATTCTTATAAACGTCGTGTTGAAGTACTGAATAGCTAGCTTTTCAGAGAACATAATCACAAAATGGGTAGAGATCATTTCTATGTTAAAGGATTCCTTTACATTACAATACCCTCCTCAAACACAAGCACAACTCAAATATAAGCACATGTAAAACTGTGATTCTCTTAATCAAAGATTTCTTTGCTACCACACTCAGCTATTAGCGGCATTTGGATGCAAACGTTTAACTCGTGATAATCCGGACAAGCCAAGGCAGAAACTGACTTGGAGACTTAATGGAACTCCTGCCAGTGGGCTGCTGCTGTTGCCGCTACTTCCAGATACTCCGGGGGGACCCACTTAGGTGTCTTGTTTTCAGCTGAAGGACTACGTGTTTGTAATTGTTTCCTAATGGCCACTGAAGAAGGAGAAGACTTCTGATGAGGGTGAGATTCTGATTTGATTCTGATTTGACAGCAGCTGGCTGTCTTCTGAAATCACCAAAGCATTACATTTGGATTTAGGCTTCTTCTCTTTCTTTTCTACTGGGGATTTTACCTTCACTTCTTTATTTTTCTTTTTTTCAACTTTATTTTTAAAGAAGTTTTAGATTACAGCAAAGTTACATCAAAAATACAGGCGAGTGGAGTGGATATAGGGCTAGTGGTTGAGTGCCTGCTTCCCACATACAAGGTCCCAGGTTCAATCTCTGGTACCTCCTAAAAATAAAACAAACAACAAACAAACAAACAAAACCAACTTGGGGGAGCTGGTGTAGATCAGTGGTTGAGCACCAGCTTTCCACATACAAGTTCCCAGGTTCAATCCATGCCCTAGTACCTAAAAATTAATTATAATTAACTAATTAATTAAAAAGTAAAAAAAAATTCTTTCCCCACTCCCTCCCTCTCTCACATATTCTCCTATTAATAACATTTTTCATTAGTGTGGTACATTTGTTACAGTTGGTGAACAAATATTGAAGCATTGCTACTAACCAGTCTATAGCTTACATTATGGCTGACACTTTTCACCTTACAATTTTACAGATTTTGACAAAATATATAATAGCCTGTATATATCATTGCAATATCATCCAGAACAATTCCAATGTCCCAAAAATGTCCTATGTTCCACCCATTCTTCCTTCTCTCTCCCCTCAGAATGTCTGGCAACCACTATCTTTATATCAAAGTTACAAGTTCTTCTGTTACTACAATAATAAAAAGTCTTCTTTGGTCCATGATTGCATTCCTACCTTATGTTTGTTCATTCCTCAATCTTGAGAATTTTGGGATGGTGATGTCCACTCTGCTTCTGATTGTGAGGGGGCTTAGATCTTATGGGTCAGATGGAAGGAACTGTTTGGATTGCAGTTGTACACACTCTTTGCATTTTGGGATGGGCATTGTCCATTATCATCATTTTGTTAGTTGTCCTGTATGAGTCTGATGAACTGGAGAGTAGGGGTTGGCTGCAACTCTGCTGAGATTCAGGGCTCAACCAGCATATGAACAGACTGAAGATTTAAGTCTCTGGAACATATGGATATAGTGCAAATTATAGGTTCAAATAAAAGGGGTAGAAGAATCATGTGTAAGGAAATTATAAATGAGTCTATCTCAGTTACATTGGGGAAATAGGTTATCGTATATTCAAGGTAAGGCTTTCTTTAGCTTTACTTTTTTTTTTTTTTTTTTTTTTTAAAGATTTTATTTATTTATTCATTTATCCCCCCCTTGCTGCTTGTGCTCGCTGGGTCAGCTAACCATGCTGTGCGGGCAGGCTTGCCTTCACCAGGAGTCCCCGGGAACCGAACCCGGGGCCTCCCATATGGTAAACGGGAGCCCTACTGATTGAGCCACAGCCGCTTCCCTAGCTTTATTTTTTCACATAGTGAACTCTTCATCATTATCTTCACTTGCATCAAGTGCAATGTCTGGTTCAGATCTTTTACACCACTGCCATCACTGCCTTCCAAAAAATCTTCCTCTGTTGTACCACAGCTTTAGACACTGCCTTTTTTCCCCTTGAATGTCATGAAAATCATCTTCCTCAGTAATCTTATCTAAATTTAAGCAATTGCTGGCTACACTGCAGTTACAGATATGGAAGACTTATTCATTGTTTCTGTTTCACTATTGCCATGTTTTTCAATGTGTTTATCTTGAGACTCCTGAACATCAGTGGTGAATGTTAGAGAGTCCGACACTGATAAAGCTAGTGCAACTTCTAAGTCTCTGATAGAGCTTGTCATCTAAAGCCATCCTTTTTTAGTCTTTTTTTCTCTTGTGGTGGGCTATCTTCTTTCTGGAGATTCTTCAATTTAGGTTTTGTCTCTCTTTCTCTCTCTCTCTTTTTTTTTTTTTTTTAAGATTTTATTTATTTATTCATTTATTCCCCCCTTGCTGCTTGTGCTCGCTGAGTCAGCTAACCACGCCGTGCGGGCGGGCTTGCCTTCACCAGGAGGCCCCGGGAACTGAACCCGGGGCCTCCCATATGGTAAACGGGAGCCCTACTGATTGAGCCACAGCCGCTTCCCTTTTTTTTTTTTTTTAAACAAATCAATTTTAATGATACATAACAATAAATCACAAATCCATCCAAGAAGCACAATCAGTGGCATTCAGCACAACCAAAGAGTTGTGCATTCATCACTCCTATCATTCCTAGGGCATCTTCATTATTCCAGCAACAATAACAATAATACTAAAAGACAAAAGCCAACCAACCAACCAAACAAACAAACAAAACTCATCACCTTTCAGTCTCTCTGTGCTTGCCCCTGCCATACATAGCTGCTACTCTGCTTCCTTCTCTCTGGTTGATTTGTATTTACATTTTGTAAAAACAGTCTTATATATGCAATATCACCCATATTTATATTTTCCATGAAGTTTCACTATGTTATACAGTCCCAAGTTATGTGGTTTGTCTCATTTTAACTCCTTTTTTGTTGTTTTGGATTTCTTGTTTAAAGGTGCAGTTGAAGAAATAAAATCATCGTAGCTGTCAGAATTCTCAAACTGTAATTGACTGGTTTCTTATGCTGTACAGGCCCGCACCATGGTCCCCTTCAGGGTTGTAAATCTGCAGATCTCGACTGCTTTTCTTTTTGTAGCTTGGGTTGTTTATTGGGGACAGACCTGCTGAACTATTATCCTGCCATCTTCCTAGAGCAAATGTTTTTCAAATGCTAATACATGACCCATTAGTGAGTTGTGAAATCAGTTTAGTGTTGTGACTAGCATTTTATAAAAAGAGAATAGAATATAAATGTCAGAGTGTATCACACATAGTGAGGATTAATATAGTTTTGCGAAACTTTTGTTTCAGTTATATGTGTTGCAATGTAAAATATATTTCTTACTGTTAATGATGAAAATACTTTTATAAAGGCTATCCTAAAGGAGCCTCCTCTTTAGAATCTCCTATGTTTTATCCCAAAGGGAAGCTCATTTTTCATTCTTCAACTAAACCACAAATAATGGCATTTACTGGATTTCACAGTTGAGCCAATTTTCTAAATTCCCTGAAGAATAGCCTATAATTATTCTAAAGCTATGTCAATCCATGAAATTAAAAAGCATTTCATTTCAGACAGAAAATTATTGACCAGCTTCAATAAAGTGCTTAGAGCAGAGCATGTCTTATCCCCAAAGATAGTGCAATAAATCTGTGTCCTGTCTGTAGGGATTTCTCTACCAGCAATTCCACATTCCTGGGAGAAAGAATCTGATGGCCTAGCTCAGGGCAGGTGTTAACCTGGATCCAATCAGTAATGGAATTGGTAAGGTAAGAGTTGAGGGGTCACGTGATCTAATGCCAATAAGCAGGAGTTATAGATGGAATGGGTATTTTGGAATCTCTCTAAATTTGGCATCTGAGTAACTTCTCTCTCAATGTTTTTGGTGGTACCTGATGAGGCATCAGGATTTGGTCAGTGGTCCACTCATGGATATTCCAACGAGGAAAATACTGCAGACTAAGAAGAATCATCTTATATATGACTCAACCCTCTATCAAGAGCATGAGTGATCAGGCCTTATACAAACTGTGCTGGTTCCACCTAGCCCATAGGGACAGAGATGAGAATATCCAAATAAAAGCACTGGAGTCTGAGCAGCAAGACCCACTGCTGCTAACTGGAGCTCTGAGGCCCAAACACAGATTCTTCCACATCTGGGCCCTAACCTCTGCCCTTAAAGCAAGGCTCATCTCAACTCCCTCTTGATTATATCTTAAATCCTTCTAAAAAGATGCCACAGCTTTGCCTTATTATTCCTATGTGACCTAGCTCTTAGCCAGTTTTATCTCATGTGTTCTTTTGAGGGCCTACCATGTGCCAGACATTGAGCTAGTTACTGAGGATACATTGGTGGATAAAATAGACATGGACTTTCTCCTGATAGAGCTTATTACCTTCGTTTTAACCAATCCTATCACTTAAATCCAACTGGTTTTGTTCTCTACCTCAATTGTCACCCATAGGACTTTGCCTCTTGCTGAAATTCCTGCTGACTTGGTCCTCAACCATTCTGAGATGACGGGGTAGGGGTTAGAAAGAAGAGTTACTCTGTGTCTGTCCTATAAAAAGGAACAAATTTCCTACCTTTCAAAAAAAAAATTTAAGGGCAACTAAAACAAAAATCAAATAATTTTTTTTTTGGTAGGGGATCACCAGATCAGCCTAATCAATCTGATCTACAGGATTCTTTCTCTTAATCTGTGAAGTATCTTACTCAACCTTTACTCTTCTTAGCAAGGTGCCAACAAAACAGAAATGTTTTGGGTCCAACAATAGTAGCTAGGATAATGGTGTTACCAGTTATAGCAGTATTGACTACACCAATGTTTTAATGCCTGGTAAATACGGTTTCTTATGAGATATGTCATGAGTAGCTTATTACTAACAATAACTAAAGCACATATGTTTAAGAGCAATGTTTTAAATAAATTGGAGTGGATTGAGGATTACTTCTGTAATCGAATCATTCAACAACAAATATTTTGAACACCTCCTTAATATATGCCAGGCATTGTGCTAGGCACTGAGAACACAGTGCTGAACAGACAGTTGAAAAGAGTTATCTGTACTTACCCTTTCTCCCATTCATTCTTTAACCTATTCCTAAAACAGGCTTTTCACCTTCACTGCTATTCCAATACTGTTGTTGCCAAGGTCACCAATGACTGACCTCTCTGCTATCAAATCCAGCGGTCAATCTTCAGTCCTCATCGACTTACCTATCAGCAGTATTTCACACAATCACTCCTTCTTCCTCCTTGAAATACTTTCTTCACTTGCTTCCAACACATTACATCCTCTTGGTTTTCTTCCCTAAACAGGGCAGGACCAGCCTCCTTTCTGGCCCTTCAATTTCCCTAAGACCATTCTGCCTGATCAAGCAGGTACATGCAAACCACTTGACTGAAGTGTTGGGCAACTTTAAAAGGGAATTACAGAATCATCCATTTTTATGCTAACTGTCCTGTCTTGAGGTATAACATAAACAGAAAAATACAAATCTGATTTTTAAATAATTGTATACTGTAGTGTAACTGACAGTCAGCTCAAGATATACCAATTCAAAAAGTTCCTTTGTGCCTTGTATTAGTCAGGTTGTTTAAGGTAACAGACCCAACAGGAGATATCTGTAAATAGTATGAGATTTTATAAAGTTCTCTCAAGCCACTGTGAGGATGCACAAGTCCAAATTCTGCAGGGCAGGCTGCAAACCAGGAGCTAATGAAGGTCCTGAGTTCCCAGGAGATGCTGTCTGTCTGAAGAAGGGATGGGAATTCTCTCTCTGAATGCTGATATCACTTCCCCTTATAAAGCCTTCAAATGATTGGATGAGACGTCACTCATTGCTGACAGCAATCTCCTCAGTTGATTATAGATGTAATCAGCCATCCATGCAATCAACTCACTGATGATTAAAGTCCATGAAGTGTCCTTGTATTATAATTAGCCCAGTGCCTGCTTGACCAAACAACTGGGTACCATTACCTAGCCAAGTTGACACACGAGCTTAAGTATCACATGCCCCTTTCCAGTTAATACTCCAGAGGCAACCAATATTCTATCACCAAAGATTAGTTTTGTTTGTTCTTGAAATTCATAAAAGGAAATAATACAGGTTGTACTGTTTTCACTATGTGCGTCTTTCATCTACATGGTTTTTAAACTCATCCATGTTGTTGCATGTATAATTAATTTGTTCTTTTTCTTGTATAGTAGTATTCCACTATCTGAATATACCACAGTTTACTGGTTCTGTTGATGGACAAGTGAGTTGTTTCCAGATTTGGGCTACTGTAAATAAAGCTACTACAATATAACTAATATAAACACATGTCTTTTTGTTGATATATTCATTTCTTTTGGGTATATGTCTGGAGTGGAATTGCTGAATTATAGAGTAGGTGTGTTATCTAACTTTATGAAAAAAATTGCTAAACAGTTTTCCAAAGTAGTTAAACCACTTCACACTCCCAGCAACATTGTATGGTGATTCTTTTTTTCTTTTTTGGAGGATTTATGGTTTTTATTTCAAGACTCACTGTAAAGCTACAGTAAATGAAGACAGTATAGTGTTGTCATAAGAATAGACAATGGATCCATGGAACAAAATGGAGTCCAGAAATAGACCTACACATATACAGTCAATTGGTTTTTTAAAAAATTAATGTTTCTGTGTCTTTTGTTGTTGTTCTTTGTGCATGTGTGTTTTTCTTTTCTTCTGTGTCTTTTTTTTTTAAGTTTTTACAGTGGTAACATATATTAAACTCATTTAACCACTTTCAGATGTACACTTCAGTGGTATTAGTTATGTTCACAATATTCTCAAACAGAAACTTTGCACCCATTAAAGCAATACTCCCCCTTCCTGTCTTCCCATTTGCCATACTGCCTACCCCCCCCCACCCCCTGGGATGCTGGAAACCTGTAATCTACTATCTGTCTCTATGAGATTTGCTTATTTTAGGTATTTCATATAAGTGAGATCATACAATATTTGTCTTTTTGTGTCTGGCTTATTTCATTCAACAAGATGTTTTCTACGTTTATCCATGTTGTAGCATGTGTCAGAATTTCATTCCTTTTTACAGCCGAACAACATTTGATTGTGTGTATTTATGACATTTTGTTTATCCATTCATCAGTTGATGGACACTAGGGTTGCCTCTACCATTTGGCTTTTATGAATAATGCTGCTTTAAACATTGGCGTACAAATATCTGTTTGAGTCCCTACTTTCAATTCTTTTGGGTATGTACCAAGCAGTGGCATTGCTGGTTCACATAGTAATTCTATGTTCAATATTCTGAGGAACCACCAAACTGATTTCCACAAGGGCTGCATCATTTTACAATGCCACCAACAATGTGTAAGAATTCCAATTACTCTGCATCCTTGCCAACACTTAGTTTCTGCTTTTTAAATAATAGCCATCCTAGTGGGTGTGAAGTGGTATCTCATTGGGGTTTTGATTTGCATTTCCCTGATGACCTACGATGTTGAGCATCTTTTCATGTGCTTATTGGCTATTTGTATATCTTATTTGGAGAAATGTCTATTCAAGTCCTTTGCCAATTTTTTAAGTTGTCTTTCTGTTGTTCAGTTGTAATAGTTCTTTATATATTCTGGATATTAAACCATTATCAGTTATATGATTAGCAATTATTTTCTCCCATTCTGTGTGTTCCACAATCTTACCAACATATATTAGGGGAGCAGGCCAGAACTCTCTTCTGTTTTACCACCTTGTCCCCTCAGTCTCCCTCAGTACCCCTGTAAACTACTAATCTGAAGGGCTGGACAACTTTAAAAGGAAATTATGGAGTCTTCTTTATATTAGTCATTCTGGTGGGTATGTAGTGGTATTTCATTGCAGTTTTAATTTGAATTTCCCTGATGACAAATGATGTTGAGCAAGCACATTTTTATATGTTTATTGTCCATTTGGATATCATATTTTATATCCAACTTTTATCTGGCTGCTTAAAATTTTTTTCTCTTTATCATTGGTTTTCAGCAGTTTGACTCTAACATTGCTAGATTTTCTTTTTTGGGGTTTTCTGAGCTTTTTGAGCCAGTGGACTAGCTTTCATTAATTTTGAGAAATTTTTGGCCATTCTATCTTTTAATTTTTTTTTTTTTTTCTGTCTGACTTTCTCTCTCCTCTCCTTCTGGGAATCCAGACTTACAGGTCTTTAATGCTCTGTTCCTTCTTATCTGCTTTGTTCCGTTGCTCATCCAAAGAATTCTTCCCTTTAGATTGATATTTTTCTCTTCTATGATTTCCATTTTGTTCTTTTTTAGAGTTTCTATTTCTATGTAGAATTCCACCACTTTCTACTGATTTTGCCCATCTTTATCTCTTACTGATTATATCTATAATACTTTTTTTAAATTTCTTGCTTTTCAGTTCCAGTATGTGGATCATCTGAGTATGTGCATCTATGTTTTTTTCCATCTTGATTATGGGTCAGATTTTATGGCTTCTTTGTATGTCTAGCAATTTTTATTATATGCTACACTGTGTTTCTAACCAGCTTTCAAGCCTACTGATGCTGCAGATCCATTCACTGCAATCTGAATAACAAGGGACTACTACTTTCCTTACAATTCTTCTTTTCTTCAAATCCCTCCTCTACTTGACCACTTGATAAATTTTTATGTATCCATCTTCCAAGACTAATCGTAGTCACCTTATCTTAGAAGCTTTTTACTGTCCCACTCTTTCCACCCCATTCTTCTCCTGGATAGACCTGACAACTCTGCCCTCGAAGTTTTAAATTCATTGTGCTTAATTAAATGTTTTGTAAATAGTCCAAATGTTTTGTAAATAGTCCAATCTTGTAAGCCTCAAGGGATTAAAGTCAAATCTCTCAGAGCACTTTAAATCCAAAACATTAGAATCTGAATCAGCAGCTCAGTAAATCAACAAGTTCTCCTTACCTAGTCGTCTGGTTGCTGCCTTAAAATAGCACAAGTGATCTTGCTTACTTCCTGCACTACATTATGCTGTAAAGCTTATTTGCAGTGTTTGTGGCACAAGCTCTTTTAATGAATTATAGAGTCAGAGAACGGACCCTCAACTTACCTTTTGACTAAAACGAGTGAAGATCACTTTGTCCTTTATACCCCATTGTGTATCAGATGGATTCAGTTTTCCCTTGCTTAGCCACTCTGCCAATTCCTTACTGACAAGTGGTTAGACCCAGCTAATTTAATGAGTTAACTAATGAGGCAAAGAAGAAATAACCAAAGGGTCCCATCCCAGAACACCCTAGCCAAACTCTTTCTCTTGCTTTAGGGCAGTGTTTCTCAAAGTGTGGCTTGATGACAGCCTGTATCAGAATGATCTGGGTTGTTTACTTGACAGGGAAGTGTGTTGTCCAACCCCAGAATCTCTGTGGATGAGGCAGGATAATCAGCCCCTTTAACCAGCCTTTCCCAGATAACTCATAGGCATCATAAAGGAAACCTACTTCTTAAGGACTTTATCCTGCCTGCTCTCCATGCTGTGCAACATCATTTAAAAGAGCCAACCCTCTTTCTTTTTCTTTTTTTTTTTTTAAATTAAGGTGAAATTCACATAACATAAAATTAACCATTTTAATGTGTAAAAAGCTAGTGCAGCACCACCTCCATCTAGTTCCAAAACATTTTCATCACTCCAAAAGAAAACCCCATATCCATTAAGCAGTCACTCCCCATTCCTCCTTCCCTTCCAGCCCCTGGCAACTACCAACTTGCTTTCTGTCTCCATGGATTTAGCTGTTCTGGGTATTTCATGTAAATTGAATCATGCAATACATGACCTTTTGTATCTGGTTTCTTTTACTTAGCATATTTTAGAGGTTCATCCACATTGTAGCATGTATCAGTATTTCATTCCTTTTACAAATGAGTAATATTTCACTGCATGTATATTCTCCATTTTGTTTATTCTTTCATCCATTGACAGACTTTAGGGTTGTTTCCACTTTTTGGCTATTGTGAATATTGCTGCTATGAACATTCATGTACAAGCATTTGTTTGAGTTCTGCCCTTCTTTTAACCATCTACTGCTCTGTTTTCAATAGTTTGATCCTGCTGATCGCTCAAATACTGAACCAAAATTCTAGACCAAAGTATTTCTCATGGTTGGTATTTTCCTCTCACCTACCCAACTTTGCTCCACCTGGTTTATTCACCCTGGATCCACCTTGTCTTCAGAATCTCTCCAGGTTTTATTTAAGATTTATTTTATTTATTTCTTGTTGCATCAGCTCCCCATGCCAGCCCCATCACATCAGCTCGCTGTCTTACTTGTCTTCTTTAGGAGGCACCAGGAACCGAACCCGGGACCTCCCATGTGGTAAGCAGGTGCCCAGCTGCTTGAGCCACATCCGCTTCCCTCTCTCCAGGTTTTGAGGTGCTTCTCACATTCCAGCTGAATAAACTGGTTTGCATTCATGCATTTGAAGACCTTAGGTCCCTGGCTATGCAGGTTAGTTCTGGTTCTCGCCTGAGCTTACTTCTCAGATCAGGCACATCTGCTCTCCTCATCCTTAAAAATCATAATGAGAGCTTTTAAGAAATGGACAGAGTTAAGTATAAGGACAGAAAAATATCTGACAGCTTTGTCAATTATGAGATCATTGGTGAACTCGGTGGGATCAATTTCAGTGCTATGGTGGAGGCAAGAGCCAGATTTTCAAGTAGGTTGAAGAATGAATGGGACCTGAAAGTTGCAGAAGGTTTTTATCAAGGTGGGAAAGACTGAGTGTGCTTATAGGTAAAGGAGAAAGAACCAGTAAATCTGTTGAAAAGATGGGATGATCCAGAAGGGATGAGAATTGTTTATAAAATAAGATCCCAGAGAAAGAGAGAAGGTATTCCAGTTTTCTATTGCTTTATAATAAATTATTCCAAAACTTAACAATAATTTCATTATATCTCATGATTTGGGGGTCATAAATTTGGACAGGGCTCAGCTGGGTAATTCTTCTGCTCCACATGATGTCATATGAAGTTACTTGTCAGCTCTGCTGGCAGATGAGCTAGTTTGGAAGGTCCAAGGTGACTTCATATACATATCTGATGATTTGGCAGGAATGACTGGAAGGTTGAGGTCAGCTAAGAATGTCAACCAGAGCACGTACTTTCCAGCATGGCAGTCTCAGGGTAATAGGCCTTCTTACATGATAGCGCAGGCTTCCAGAGAGAGTTTCTAAATGGTCTGGGTAGAAGGTGCAAGACTTGTGAAGACCTAGTCTCATGAGTCCCAGAATGCCATTCTGCTACATTCTATTGGTCAATCAAGCCAGTAAGGCCAGCCAGATTCAAGGGGAGAGGAATTATACCTTATTTCTTGGGGAAAGAATGTTAAATAATTTTCAGGCATCTTTAATCTGCTACAGAAGGGGTGGACTGGATAAGATCAAAGAACATATTAAAGGACTTGCTTCAGACTTCTAAATGTTAGAATACCCAGATCTCTGTCTTTCACTGCTCTACCTATACCATTTCCCTAGATGATCTCATACAGTTCCAGACATTTATATATAGATGATTCTCAGGTTTATATCTCTAGATGTAAAATTCTCCCCTGAGCAATGAATATCCAACTACTTACTCAACATATCCAACTTGGATCGCAAATTTAGAATGGCCAAAACAAAGCTATTGATTTCTAATCCCACCCCAAATATGCTTCCCACAGTCTTATTCATCCTAGTAATGACACAAAAATACATGTAGTCACTCAGGACATATACCTAGGAGCCCTCCTTGGCACTTCTCTTTTCCTTGCCCAGCACAAGCAATCCAGTAAGAAGTTTCTACTTCTAGTTCATCAATAGATACTATTGGCTCCAACTTCAAAAATGTATACTGAACCCAACCACTTCTTTCCATTTCCACTTTTCCCATCTAAGTCAATGCCATCATCACTTCTAACCTCCTAACTGGTCTTCTATCTCTGTTTCCCATCATCAAGGTCTAGGTACTTTGCAAGAATTAAATAGGCGTATTTTTCCTATATGTATTGGTCATTTTCTACATTTGAACCAAAAGTGCTATTCAATGTCTATCTAAACTTGCAAAACATATTTTCTTATTCAACTTTTTAATGGTGTTTTCTTAAAATGACTTTTATAACACTTTTTGATTAGTTGATTTTTATTGCCCATATATACCACTCCTCTAGAATGTTGCTGTTAAGTAATTGTGAATTTATGAAGGTGATGGAAAGAATAATTAAACCACTCCCTCTGACAGGTGAAAGCACTCAATTATTTTTCCTTAGAGAAACGCACATATACACATAGCAAACTTTTTGGAAGCCAGACCAACCTGCTGGGCATGCTGAACAAGTTCTAGTCTATTCCAAAAGTAGACGGCAACATGTGTGATTCATTCCTGAGACATTTCAGAGAGCCAAATATGTTTCCACATGGTATAGCATGCCAACAACCTCATGCAGGATTTTGAATTGCCTTTTTGCAAAAATCTATATGCTGTTTACAAGTGTAGCCAAGGAATTAGAATGGACATGAACATGCAAGCAACAGTTTTGTTTAACAGCCAAGTAAATTCCTGCAGGGCCCTTGTACCCAAGCTGAACAAGGGCTTTTAAGAACAAGCCTCTGCTCATAGTGTGTGTCTACAGACCAAGAGCCCCAAGAAGTTAAAGAAATTAAGCATTGCCCAAACATCTTTTAGCCAGCACATGATCTGGAATCTTGATTAGAGAGTTATTTTTAGAGTTGTCCACATTTGGTCAATCACATGTGCAGAAGGAAAGAGCACAATATCACTTTGATCGTGTGTCTGTAATTGTTCTCTTTCATTGAACAGCAGTTGGAGGCTGGGAGTTTATTTCTGGGCCTTCAAGCAGATCTGGATGTATACTATTCCTAGAGTAAATATTATTTATTTTTGTGAATCTCCAAGGAAGAGTTCACTGTTTGCTTTGGGACACAGCAATTACTACCCTAACCCACTAAGAATAACCTTCATCTTCCCAGGTCATACTTGGGGGCTTTTGAGTATGTGGACGATAAGATCAGTTGGGTATTTGGCTCTAAACTCCTACCTTAATTTCCTTATGAGGACCCTGAACTTTCTACGTTTCTTTCATTTTCATGGGTCCCAAGTGGTCTTGTGGCCCTGGGAACTCTCCTATTGCTGCTCCAGGATCAACCTCCTGCCAGGGCTCCAGCCAAGACTCTGCACTGCTTCCTTCCCAACCCTTGCTGAGGCTTTGCTCCAAGTTGATGGAAGGCTGACTCTTTATCCCCTTCCTTCTGGTGATTATTACAACTCTCTTAGCAGTAAGCAAGCCTTTAGGCTAACTTATTTAGGCCTCCAAGAGGCAGCCTTTTTCTTTAAGCTTCACTGTTATTTTCATTAAGGACATAAAACAAATTTCCTTAGAGTATAGACCAAAGAAACCTTAATTTGTGTCATAACAAGCAATTCCTCACTGGTAGGTAGCTGGTGTACTAGGACCAGCCACATCTCTTGGTTTTCTGCTACCTTAAGATGAATTTCCTGCCCTCTCTGGCAGCCCCCTCCCCCTCCCCCAAAATGGTTAGAAAAAGTCTCTTTTTTCCTATTTGGTTTAGGAAATACAATCATGGTGTTGTAGGGGATTGACCATCAGTCCCAGATTTTTACATCATTTTCCAGGAGACTTTGAGACACTCATGCAAATAATACTTGCTTTCCCTGGTATCTTAGACTTCCAAAGTGAACTTGTAGTTTATGCATCTTTCTTTTCCCCTACTTGACCAAAGTGGACCTTGTCCACATGGCATCTATAACATTTTCCTGAGCTTGATGGATTTTCCAGAGAGCTACCACATGCATCTCTTATTCTGCCCAGCAACATGGCACCAGCTTCTTTCCACTATTCTCAACTCACTTCACCCTTCCATCTTCTAACCAATTCCTCAAACCCAGGAAAACAAAGCTCTGAGATATTAAAAGCAGGCCCCCTCCCCTCAAAAAAAGTTGGGGATACTTGGATTTATATTATTTAGCCAAGATGGAAAAATATGTCCTTTGGAGGCAAAATACACAAGACTTTTCAAATAAATATTCAGAAACACTTCCTTATTGTCTATCCATTGCAAAAAAACCCACAGGATTTTAGAGTTTGCCACCACCATGATTAAAGTCCCCAACATCTTTTGCCTGGACTCCTGAAATAGTTTGAATACTTGTACTCTTCCTTAAGTCTTAACACATTCTCCATCCAATATCTAGTGGTCTTTTAAAAACATGCCACGTCCTTGCTTAAATCCTTTTGATGACTGCCACTTAATACAGAATGGAATCCATACTCCTTACTCTGGCCTCCAAGTCCCTGATCTGTTTCCTGCCTACCTCTCCAAACTCATCTCATCCACCCTTCCCTGGTTGGTTCTGCTCCAGTCATACCAGTCCTCTGTCAGTTGCTTGGACATGGCATGCTGTTTTCTGATTTTAGGCCTTTGTACTTATTGTTCAACCCCTAGAAAGGCTGTTCTACTGGTTCAATCATAACTGGCTCCTTCTTATTCTTAAATTTTCAGATTAAATGTCACCTTCCCAAACGGGGTATCTGCGACCATCCTATCATACTAATGATAATGATTATAATATCACTACTACTTCTAAAATAGTAGTAGTAGCAGTAATTATTAATAATAAAAAATTAAAGGAATACCAGGTTACCCCTATTGTTCTCTATCATCATATTTTATTTCTTTCATAGCATTAGTTGTATTCTATTTACTTGTTTATTTGCTGTCTGCTTCCCCAGCTTGAATGTTAGCTTCCCAACAGAACTGGCATTATCTTGTTCACTGTTGGGTCTCTTTCTCCTGGCATGGTACCTGGCACGTATTAAGCCATCAGTAAATATTTATTGAAGGAATAAAATCTTAGGATTGGAAAGTAATTTAGAAGTCATCTAATCCATGTAGTCCCTTAACCCAATCTGGGGCTTGATTTTCAGCTCTCTATAAAGTAGTTGCTACTTGGATATTGGTGTTTATGCTGGTAAAGAATGAAAAAGAACAATAAGAAGGAGTTGTTTGCTTTTCCCTAATTGATTTTACCTTACTTGTTCTGACATCAGCTTTGCGTCTTACCACAGAGACAAATAGTCATATGAGTAATTTGTTCTTAGCCAAGTAGCTAATCATGTAGCCACTCCTTTCTGTGTGTGTTGGGGGTGGGGGTGGGGGATTACAGTTGAGTAGATTCTAAATTAATGTTCATCTAGTTACTCATGGAATCTTAAAGCTTTTGTCTATTAACATCTTAATTATCCCTTAATGTAATATTTTCCAAAACATGTGTTTTGACGAATTAACGAGTCATGAAATTAATTTATTATACCAAAATCAGCATTTGAAAAATAGATTAGAAAATTTGTGTTTCATATTGTAAAGATAAGTACTGTTTAGTGAAACTTTTGTTTCAGTCATATAAATGCATGTATGTGTATGTACTATGCCTTGATGTAAGATAAATTTATTATGGGAAATAATAAACAGCAATAACAAAAAATCTAAAAGCCACTGCCTAAAAAACATTCAGCATCTTATCATAGGAAGCAGGCTACTTGATTGAGATGGCATTTGGGTTGAACTCCTGGACTCTCTCCAACCTGGGCTCTGAAGCTGTTTAAGATTAAGGTAGTGAAAGTGGTAATTCTGCCATATTTCTAAATGAAAGCACTACCCACCCTATAGTCTGCAAACACTTTAGAAAAATCTCTTAGAAGCACCGAGACCACATCAACTATCTGAAATAAACCACAAATCCAATAAACACAGTTCATCATCAGTTCTCTACTAATTCTTTTCTTCTCTATTCTCATATTAGAATAAGTTTGGCCCCACAGATCAGGGCCAAAATGGCCGGAGGTGTGGTAAGAGTTGGGTAAGAGGAGAAATGAGTGAAGAGGTTCAGGAGCTAGGCCCAAAGGGAACACTGTAAGTTCTCCTTTCTGTGCCAATTATCTTCTGATGGCTTCTCATTTTTATGTGTTTTTTTCCTCCCCTGAAATGTCTGCTTGCTGTCTGCTTGCTGTCTGCTCATTGTATCCACTTGTTTAGACTGCTTGTTTTGTCTGCTTGTCTTCTTTACAAGGCCCTGGGAAACGAACCCGGGACCTCCCATGTGGGAGGCAGGTGCCCAACTGTTTGAGACACATCTGCTCCCTGCTTCTTGTGTCAGTTCACTGTGTTAGCTCATTGTGTCTGCCCGTCTTCTTTAGGTGGCAATGGGAACTCTCCCATGTGAGAGGCGAGCACCCAACTGCTTGAGCCACATCTGGTCCCTGATGGCTTCTCTTATTTTCTGTGAAATAGGAAGCAAGTTCATCATAAGAATGAAGGAGGAGGTGTTGGAGTTTTGATGAAATAGGAGAAGAGATGAAGTAGCGGGAGAATGAATGGACTAGGAAAACGTGTAAGATTGTGGCAGCCCTAAGGGATATGCCTTTTAGGTGGGACCAGACAGCATGGTTACATGTTGAGCTGGGGATGCAGGCATGCAGTAGTTAGAGAGCTGAATTTAACCAAAGAAGAAAGGAAAGTCCTGTTTAGGGAGAGGGAGGCAATAAGCAAAGTTTGAGTGCATGGAATTCCATGATATGTAAATATACCAAAAAAAAAAAAAAAATCTCCAGAAGCAATACATTTGGCTCTAGTCTTCACCCAGAAAGCTGGGAAACACTCTCCTTGTAAGTGAAATGTGTGGCACACCAGACTGAAGGTGGCTGTGGAATCTCACCTATAGGAGTCATCTAAGGACTATTTGTTCCAGCCACCTCTGTTCACTTATTACGTACTGGAGGCTTTTATAAAAATGACCAGAAATAACTGAAAAAGGCTGAGGCCCCAATATGGAGTGAGAACTATAAACAGTCCACTAGATAGTTCATTTCAGCAAAATTCCAGAATATATCAACAAACCATAATTAATAATCAGTAAGGGTCTATATTTTTCTTCAATGAAAAGCTAGAAAATCTAGGGACTTGTCTCTCTTCTAGCCTAATATGATGTCTTTTCATAATCCAGACTTAATTAATATTTTTCAGTGTTTTCATCTTCACTCTTTTTTTTTTTTTAATTGACTTTATTTTTTCTTTTTGGTGTATAGTTCTATGAGCTCCCCCTCTCCTCCCGCTTGCTGTGCCCATTCACTAGGTGATTTTCTGTGCCTGTTTCTTGCCTTCTCTTCTCATTTTTCTCCTCCAGGCTTCACCGGGATTCAATCCTAGGGACCTCCAATGTGGGAGAGAGGCACCCTATCACTTGCACCACCTCAGTCCCTGGTTTCTGGCACATCTTGCCTTGGCTCTCTCCTGCGTCTCTCTTTTGTCGCATCATCATCTTGCTGCATGGCTCGGCTTGCCACACAGGCCTGGCTCACCTGCTCGCCTTTTAAAAAAAATTTTAGCAGGAGGTCCCAGTAATCAAACTCGGGTCCTTCCGTATGGTAGATGGATGCCCAACCACTTGAGCCACATCTGCTTCCCTCACTCTGTTTTTATCTCAAGATTGTCTACCTTAAAATGTTTACCTTGTTGAATCTGAGTCTTTTTAAACATCTAGGGAAAAATGCTCACTCTGCTTAAATATTGCAATCATTTGTTTCTTTTCACTCAAAAAAATTTTTTTTTTTTTGAGTTACCAGGGGCTGGCTATTGAACTCAGAACCTTGTATTTGAGAAGCCACTGAGCTACATCGGCTTCTCTGAGTTGGTTTTTTCATTTGTTTTGCTTTGTTTGTTTGTTTGATTTCAGTAGGCAACAGGAACTGAACCCAGGACCTCCCATGAGGGAGGCAGGCACACAAATGCTTGAGCCATGTCCGCTCCCCTCAACAAATATTTATCAAATAGCTATTATATGACCAACTCCAGGCCAGGTCTTAGAGATGAAAATGTAAACAAGATAGAAATAGTTCCTGCCCTTACAGAGCTTGCATTCATAAATAAGCAGTCAAAATGAAATGGGGGTGGGGGGAGCGGGTATAGCTCAGTGGTTGAGTGCCCACTTCCCAAGCATGAGGTCCCAGGTTCAATCCTTTAAAAAAAAATGAATAGGTGCTATAAAAAGGTAAGTTTGTCAAATAAAATACAAGATGCTCCATTATATTTGAATTTCAGATAAATAATGAATAACTTATTAGTATAAATATATCCCATGTAATCTGGCAACCCTGTGGAAGCTCAGAGCAAGAGCTTTTAACCTAATCTAACGGGGTGGGAAAAGCCTTCCTGGAGGAAGGACATTTAAACCGAAGCCTACATTTTAATTTATGTACCAAATCATTATCAATGGTATTGCTAAAGAGGATTCAATTCTCTGCAAAATGCCTTCTGTCCATTCTTGGGGTGTAGACATTGTTTCTCTCTCCAAAGGGTTCTTCCCAAAGTGAAAAGTGTGGACCTTTTAAACTCTTCCCTTTTTATGTAAAAAGAATAATTCCAAACAGGAGTCTAAACTGAAAAATTTCCACATTGGATGGAAAAATGGCTGCACGGAATGCCCTGTGTAACACTATTAAGTATCCATCTGGGCTGCAGCAGCTTAGAGTTTTATGCCCATGTCCATTTTGGTCACACAAGCTATTAATTGGTAGCATAATTTTTAAATGAATTATTTACATATATTCTTCAAAAAGTACTTTTTGGTTTTTAAGGAAAGGACTTTATATATATATACATATATACCAGAAATGCTATTTTAGCTTTTTCCCCCTGCCTCCGTCTCTTGTCTTTCTTTGTCTTTCTTCCAGTGCAATCTCTGGCTAAGGTGCATTACAAGAGTCCCAAATGTTTCTGGGAAAACAAACCACCCAACCAACCCTTACAACTTCTCAATAAGGGATATCACAAATACAGAATATATTTCTATGTTTTTCAATGAATAGATGATTTGAATCAACCCTTTTATAAGCATTTAAACTAATTACCACCAAATCGGTTGAGGAAGATATTAACAGGATGTAACAATTCTTTTGAACAAACTTAATCATTGTCAGCATATAAAGAAAGATATCTGCTTTTTTCCCCCTAGGGAATGTTGTCACAGACCGAAAAAAAGTTGTGTGTGTATGTGTTTTTTTTTGTCACAGACCAAAAAAAAGTTGTGTGTGTGTGTGTTTTTTTTTTTTTGAGGAGATAGCTAGAATTGAACCCAGGACCTTGTACATGGGAAGCAGGCACTCAACCACTGAGCTACATCCACTCCCCAATGAGAGGTGGTTTTTGCTTTTTTTTTTTTTTTAGGAGGTACTGGGGATCGAACCCAGGACGTCATACATGGAAAGCAGGCGCTCAACCACTTGATCTACATCCACTACCCCCCAAAAAAGTATTGATAACTTCTCTAAACTTCCTTTTAGCCTGCACTTCAAAGCCCCTCTGAAGATGCATCAGGTAAATCCGCTTGTGTAACTGCAGACAATTGCAACCCTGGCTGCCCCTCGGCTCATCTGCCCTCCCCAAATTAGGAGACTCATTCTTCCAGGATCCACAAGATCTGTAGCACTGTCCTTGTACAGTGGACACTTTGGGAACATCTTCACAGCTCACAATGACCCCTTTACTGGCTCCTATGGCTGTGGCAGAATTACCAACATTACCCAGCCCTCTCTGGCCAGTGTCTGGCCTGGACGCTGACACGGGCTGAGCAGAGGTCCTTCTCAGGGATTTTGTTAGTGGGGATGGAAGGAGAGAATGAGTCTTTCCATGTGGCTGGATTGTAAAAAGTAAATTTGGGAGCTGTGGCTGCCATCTGCCTGCTGCCATATGGTTCGAATACTGAGAAAGCCAGATGCCGAGGAAAACAATGAGGCGAGAAAGAGAGTGTCTCTCTCTTGACTTCCTGCTGGCCGTCCTGTTCCAGTTCCAGTTCTTTTGAGGCCAGTCTGCCTACTGCTCAGTAAGACACCCTTACATTCTTATAATTTCCCCCTTTTTTACTTAAAATAGATCAGGTTGTTTCCTACTATTTGTATATATAAACATCCTGATGAATCCTTTGGACTGTGTGTTCTGACCCCACAAACCCCTCTGGTGAGGCAGTTATTTCTCCATAATCACCCTGTGATGTGCACACTGCTTTTTTCTTACAAACACACTCCACTCACCAATTCTGCTGGGCCAAATAAGAAAATAGGCAGGAAACAGAGTGGGAAGAACTGGACAGAACTGAATTCAAATCTAACTTCTTTGCTGTTTGACCTTAAATTCTGTAAGGTCTCTGAGCCTCCGTTTATTTATATATTAACACTTGCCTTGCAGGGTTGATTAAATGAAACAATGTATGTAAAACCTCTAGAACAGGGCCTGGCACATTGCAGGTACTCAGGCCCTGATGGCTACAAGTAAAGCACGTAATGGTGACCTATAAACATTCAGGGATTATCATCCACCAGCTGTGGTGATATTGTCACTTGGTATCCATGGATATGCATAAGATGCTCCTCCATAGTAAACAATGAGAGAAATATTTAGATAGTTTTCAGTTTTTCTGCTATTAACATAACTCTACAATGAACATACCTATACTAAATCTTCATGCACATCTTTTATTTTCTTAGACTTAAGTCAAAGTGCAGGCACATTGTCCTGGCTTTTGATACATATTGTCAAAATGCCTTCCAAAAAAACTGTCTAGTTACACCCTCCATTGCAGTGTATGTCTACCTCTATGTAGTATATCAGGTGACTACTAGTGTCCCCAAATCCATTATCCCTTACTTCCATAATAGAGTATTAGCTAAGCATATGGCCCCCAGGCAGACTACATTTTCCAGCCTCCCTTGCCACTAGCTATAGTCACTAAAAACTTAAGTTCTAACCACTGGTTGGAGATGCACAACTTATTTATCACTTGCTTAAAAGGTAATTGCTTGCCTTTCAGTGCTTCTCTTTCTCACTTCCCACAGGCTAGAACTCAAGCCCAGGTTGGACCACATAAATGAGAACATCTATGGGATGGCAGAGCAAAAAGACTGAAGGACGTCGTGACCCTGAACGACTTCATAGAGCAGAGCCTCCCAAGCAGCCTGAAGCAACTCACCTCTGACATGTTACATGAAATGTCTCTTTGCTCCAGAATCTCAGCCAGCATCTAAATAATGCAGTGGGGTTCGTCCATTTTTTATTAGTAATAGTAAGATACTTTGAAGTACTAATTTGTTTTATACAATTAGCAGGATTATGTAGGATTATTTGTATCATTCATAACAGCAAAAATGATGTATTCTCCACTTACATGTCCCAGTATTTCATCTGTTGATACGTATTATCCACACCTACTTTAAGAAAAATTTCCTTCATTATTAAAGTGCAGTGGGTTTTAGTGCCAGTCATTCTACCCTCCCTCCCCACAACGGGTCCTTCAGTCAGTGCAGAGGCTGTTTCCTCAACGCAAGCTACTCCATTGCAAGTACATAATTGGTAATTGACCTAAGCAGACTTGAGCAAGTACTGTGGAGCTCTTTTATTTATTTCCATGTCTGAATTTGCAGTTGATTATCTATAAATATATATATATATTTTTTTAAACCGGGAGGTCCCAGGGATCGAACCCGGGTCCCTCCATATGGGAGACGGACGCCCAACCTGTTGAGCCACATCCGACCCCATCTATAAATATTTTGAAGGACTATAAGTCAGATTTCTAGAGTTCAATCAATTATAAACTCATTATGGAGATTATAGTCTAATTTTTATAAAAGTAAAGGCTTACTATTGCAATGGGACTGATGTTTATTACTTCTTTTCTATGGTTACTTATGGAGGCTTTTAAAATATGAACATGGATGCTCTATCATCATACACTAATGTCAGATTAAATATTAGAGTCTCTAGGTTATATGTGGATCTTATTCTAGAAACAAAGTGAATACTAAAAGTATTTGTGCAAACTATTCCTAAAAAGATGTTCAATATTTTCTTTGCTTGTCAAGTAAATGTTAAATTGCTCTGTGATGAACACTTCCTTTGTTTCCCTTTTCTCAAGGATCACAGCTCTGAGCTGTCTATTGTCCAATGTAGAAAACAGTTTCTTCATTTATTTTATCCAGTTTTATGATTATTTACGGTGGGATGGTAAATTTATCATTCCATCATGGCTGAACCAGAGTCTCTGTGAAATTATGAATCCTATTTTTTTTAACCTTAATGCTATATGATAAGGATTATCTTATATTAAATAAACATTCGGGAGTCAAGCATTCCTAAGAACTGGGTCATGCACTGACCTTTTTTCACTTGCAGTTGTTTGATCCTCTACCATGACAGAAACCACAATTCTCTCCATTTCTCCTCCCTTATCTGCTGCTGCCACCAACTCCCTCAGCAAATCCTCTGTATTTTTACTGCAAAGCCTCTCCTTTTTTAGAACGTCAGTCCACCCAAAGCTTATAATGGCCTCTCCCTATGAAAACTTTCAGGTTCAATTTCAGCTCCTACTATCAACTACTAACTCACTCTCAGTATCTCACATTCAAACTCTTGAAAAGACAATCTGATTGCTACCCCTGTCTCTCGCTGGGTGGTATCTGACCAGCCTGTGGATTGACTGTCCCGGGTCAGCTGACTCCCATAATCTCATCATTATGGCAGGGAAAGTGGCTGGGGAAGAAGTGGATTGGCCACTCTGTGCAGAACATGGCCACCCATTGCTGCTCACTCATCAGGAGCGGCGGCCAGAGAAGCTCTGTCAGAAGGGGCAGGGGGTGTGGCAGTCACTAAGTCTAGCCTATTGCAGTGACTTATTTACAGATCTCTCTCTTCTAAATGTGAGCTCTTTGAAGGCAGGGACCGTGTTTTTAGGTATTCTTTCATGCTTAGTACCTAGCACATTGCTTAAAGTCCGAAAATAAATGTTTACTGGATGAATGACTGAATGAATTGATGAATGCCTATCTTGTTCCCAACTAGACGATTAGTTCCCTTAGTTGGCCCTACAGTTTAACATAGTTCCTTAAAGTTAACAAATTATAAGACTACCTTGGGGATTGTTTTAAGAAATGCTATTTCAAAATATAATTAAAGTACTAATAAAAGTGTTTTAAGATTTTGCTTTAGTGATTTTAATTAGCATCCACATCAATTCTTAATCTTTACATAACTGTTCTGGAGTGACCTGGAAAAAGGTCACTTATTTACTCATGCATCTTAAATACTCTCAAATTAGAATTTTTCTAAATACTGCTCTTGGTTAGTTTTCCTTAATTTGTCTGAATGAGCAATATTTCACAGCAGTTCTCTGGGTAATAATCACTTTGGGGGGCAGATGTGGCTCAAATGGTTGGGCGTCCGTCTGCCATATGGAGGGACCTGGGTTCGATCCCCGGGACCTCCTGATAAAATAAAATATATATATAGAAGGCACATGGGCTGCCAGGCTCTGTGTGCCGGTGAGCCGCCAGGCCCCGCGAGCCATGCAGCAAAATGATGACGTAACAGGAGAGAGACGCAGGGAGAAGACAAGACGAGATGTTCCGAAAGTTCTGAAAACCAGGAACCGAGGTGGCGCAGGTGGCAGAACACCTCTCTCCTACATCAGAGGGATCGAATCCTGGTGAAGACTGGAGGAGGATGAGAAGAGATGGCAGGAAACACACAGAGAATTGCCCAGCGAAATGGACGCAATGTTTAGCAAATGGGGAAGCGGGGGTTTAAAATGGATAAAATAAAATAAATAAACTTAAAAAAAAAAATCACTTTGTGCAGATAGTAGGTATGTACTTAAAGATTTGTTGACTTCCCTCTGAGCTTATGAGTCATTGACTGTGAAGCTGGAGTGGGGTTGGTTTGTGCTGTGGAGAACTTAACTGTTCCCCTAGCAACATGAGTAACTCCTTGCCCAAGACATCTTCCCACATCTTTTTTACATTTAAAGCAGAAAATCATTATTTACTTTTTAGATTTGATAGTCTGATACATTTTCAGGGCACAAATTCCTAACCTCAGACATTCTTGTGTATAAACACTGCCTTAGCAGCAGTAAAAAAAAAATAGTGGTTAAAAGTAATACTTTATGAAATGAAAAAAATAGTCAATACTACAGTATCTTAGAATTCAATTTTTTTTTTTCATTTTTGCATCACAATTATCAAGATATTGGAATTAAAATGTACTTAACCAACTGTCTAACTGATGATGATTCGTATATATTCTGAAAAGGCAATCAATAATATTAAATGCTTAAATTTAAAGTATTTTTACTTATCAAAAAAGTAATCCCTGTTCAATGTAGTAAAATTAGAAAATAAAGATAGGCAAAAAGAAAAACATTTAACAATCCAGTAACATCCTTTCTCCATGGTTTGTTATGTTTTTCCAGTCCTTTTCCAATATATGCATATGGGGGTAAGAGAAACTCCCCCCCTCCAAAACATTTTGCTCTACATCCTGATTTTTTTTTTTTTACTTAACAATATATTGTGAAGATCTTTTCATATATGTTAACTGCAGTGTCATTTTTATTGGTTGAATAGTGTGGATATTCTGTTGAATGAGTTTACTAAATACTTTATTTAACCAGTCCCCATTTTGTTGGATATTCCCCGCCCCCCAAATTTTCACCAATATCCAACATAAACCAAGAAAGAAGGAAGGAGGGAGGGAAGAGAACTGTAATGAATATCTTGTGGCTAAATCTTTGTACAGATCATTAATGATTTCTTTAGCATACACTCCTTGAAGTGGAATTGCTGGTTAAAACATATGCACATTACATACATTTTGTAAAATGTCTCCTCTCTAATACTGAGTATTATCCTTTTAAACAATCCTTACCAGTTAGATAGGCAAAAATGGTGTCTTAATATTGTTTATTTATTTTATTTTTTATTTATTTTTATTTATTTATTTATTTTAAATATTGTTTTAACTTGCATTTTTGGATTATAAATAAAACTGAAATTTTAAAAATATTTATTAACCCTTTTATTCCTTCTCTTGTGACATGCCTATAGAAGTTTTTTGCCTATTTTTCTACTTGGCTCTTTATCTTTTTCTTACTGATGTGCAAGTTTCTTAATCCTTTGTCCTTTTTTTCTTCTTCCAGTTTGGCATTTGCTCTTTAATCTTTTGGTGATTTCTGAAGCACTTTTAGTTTTTTATGTATTTTAAACAATCAATGTTTTACATTTCATGCAATATAATCCCTACCCCAAGATTATATAAATATTTTCTATATTTTCTTCTAATAATTTTATGGCTTCATTTTTATTTAAAAAATTTTAACCCACCATTAATTTATTTTGGCACAAGGTACATTTTTGTCCTTCAAACAATTAGCCAGTGGATACCTCTTTCATTCTGTAACTTATACTTTCCTCGCCAATTAGGAATGCCACTTTTATAATCTATCTACTTGGGTCTGAATAACATTAAATTTTAATGTGAAAATATAGAGATGCCCTACAGATCTAACCATTGTTCTCTGCTAGTTGCCCCGGGGCCTCTTCTTGAGCTATTTTCAATCAGTAATTGTGAAGAAGAATGTAAAATGTTCAACTAATTTCATATACATGGATAACTGTATGTGACCAGTTTTTGTAGATCTTAAAGCTACATGTATCAGATCATGTATTTCTAGTACAATCAACAGACATTGAAATCAGCTTTGTTTTCCTTTAAACTAAAAGCTGTAAATAAATGGAAATGCATCTGTGTAAAAGAAAGATTTATCTTTGTGCTTAAGTTGTCCCTTTCTCCCAAACTAAAATATCTCATGAACACATATTTCTGATCTAAATAACCCTAGTTTTAGATGACAGGTTTGAGGGTGAACACTGCAAACCCAGATTTACTTGGAAACAATGACTTTCTCAACCACTTTGCCTAAAATGTAGCCACAATTAAGCTATTTACCATTAGATGTTCCTAAAAATATACGAGTTTGTCAGTTAATCCATGTACTATCTCACTGTGGTAAATGTAGACCTTAAATATGACAATGATTTAGGTCAAATTACATAATCAAGTTCAGAAGGGTAAATCTGGAGAATTTTATATTAGGTCATCCCAAGGATTAATAAATATAACTCATTTTTCTTCCCCCTCATAAGTCTTAATAAGGCACTTTCAGAGATATTTTGGTTTGATAAATATTGAAAATAATACTTGCTATCAAAAAAATCCTGTGTATGAGCCTGACTGAAAAAAGAGCTACACTGTGATTACCAAGAAAATGGTCTGTGAATTGCTTGGGCAGAATCTCTAAAGCCTTTTCTTTTCCCAGGGCTCATTTACAGAAAAGAAAACAAGCCAGGTGGCAGGGGAATTTAGCCTGAAAAGAGGCTTATCCCTCCCCTGCTGCCCCGCCCAGACAAATTTGATTTTATCTCTTGGCTCATATTACAAAGTGTGGCTCTTCTCCAAATCAGCATTTGAGGATGATTTTTTTTTAAGTGTCTCTCACTCTCCTTCCTTTAACCATGCTTTCTACAGTATATTGGGAATATCTACCACTCTATTTCCATTCCACAGGTCTCTCACAGATCATTTCTCATTTTACCAACTTCCTGATCCATGACACAAATCTCTTGATCATTTCCTTTCAGTTTCCTTGTAAAATCCAGATTTCATGTGCTAGGCTTAAGAAAACTAGGTAATATTCTTTCTCGAGAACCTTTCTGATTTCACTCCTGTTCCTTTCTAACTCCCTTTACTTCTGGTTGTTGCAAGCTTGTTCTTTCTTTCCAGAGCTATCTCTTCAGTTTGCAATCATTGTTATGTTCCCATATGTCAGTCTTGGTGTTCATAATCAAGGCTTAAGGAGGCAGATGTATGCATCATATATTGCAACCTTCACTTTATTGCTTAGTTCAGATCCATATTATTGGAAGATTCAAAGCACAAAACTTATATGCATCTTGTGCACCACTGTACTTCCAGTGCTTACCACAGAATGTTCAATACTGCTTAATAACACAATAAGCCACTACTTATAAATGCACTTATCATACGCCAGGCACAAAGGGTAACTCCAATTTATAGGTGAAAGGACTGAAACTTAGAAAAATTAATTAGCTTGTTCTTGGTCTCAAGGGTAGAAAAAGTTGAAAACCCAAGACCAGACTTCATCCTGGTTATGGAGGGTCCAGCACCCACACTCAGTCTCCACCTAGCAGTACAGAGGCAGCATGACATAGCTACGAAGGGATGTTCTGCAGCCAGACAGCTCAAGTTTAAATCCTGGCTCTGTCACTTGAGAACTACCTAAACTCTCTGTGCTTTACTTTCATCATCTGTAAAATAGGGACCATTTATTCAACAAATATCCATTCATTCCCATTCTACCTTAGAGTTATTCTCCAATCTGCTGCTATACCTTTGATTACTTTGACACATTTGATGCTGTTGATCAACAAGAGCTTGGACTTCTCAGAAATGGAGGCTTAAACCACTCAACTAGGCAAAAAGCTCCCCACCCCCAGCGCAGCCAGCTGAGATATGGACTGCAAGCAAGGCAACTTGGAATGGGTGGTCATACACACCAATTATGGCCTCCTTAACTGTAGCACACATGGCTGGGATTTCTGAAGCCTGAAAAATGACTCTTGTTTTTCTCTTTTAAAATAAGAACTGTCACTGTTTTTGTCTCCTTTCTTTTTTTCTGTAGCAACCATTGCTGCCTCCACCCCCAATGAAATTATTTATAGAGTGTGCCGGTAGTAATTACTTACAATTTAGTCTGTGGATTGCAGGACCATGAGGAGCCACACCTAGATGAGACTGTGCTAGAAATAGAAGAATGGACTTTTTTTTTCTTTCTGGTTTTGTTTTGAACAACTTTTACTACTAGTAAGCACAGGAAAAACAGAGATTAACAAAATTGACAAATATTGGGGAGGTTACTGAATTACAAGAAATAGTACAAGTACTAGTAAATGGTTATTAAGAATGGGCATTTGATATCTAGAGATCGAGACTAGGAGAACAATAACCCCAAGACATTTCTTCCACCAACTGGATGTACCTTTGGGCTTGGGAGGGGGCAAGTGAAGGGGCTGTTGTACTAGGATGGCTGGATCATGTTGGTTGGAAGCATTTTTGTTACTGTACATGTAAGGGGAAAGGTGTGTTTATTGGGCAAAGAGTAGAGCACAGCAGGTGTCTCTTACACCAGCCAAGCAGCTCACAGTTGACACCTCCCTGCCCATTGTAAGAGTGGAACAGTAGCAAAACATCCACACACATAATTTGCAGCCTGGTCATGGCTGATTGACGTGGGGGTGGAAATCTGATCCAACATGGTCAAATGGACTTGCTCTTCTGGATAACTGGAATTTTGCACTGAGAGGCATAGAGATGGGAAGTTGTTCCTAGCTTACAGAAAGACATTTTATGGATTCCTTTTACTGAGTTCAACAGAGTTTCCCTGGTGGTTCAACAATTCCTAAGATTCTGTGAGATATTCCAGTATCTTCCCTAGTTAAAGTCAGTTTAACTAGCTGGAGTTGCATTGTTATTTGTAACCAGAAGAACTTTAGCAACTACACTTATACCTTTCTCTCATGTTACGCCCTCATATATTCTCTTCCTTACAACCTCTAGCAAAATACCGCAGCTCACCAAGAGTACCATGTTTTGTCTCACTGAGTATCTTAGCTTGCCAGAGCTGCTACAAATACCACAGACGGGTTGACTTAAATGAGAATTTATTATCTCATAGTTTTGGAGGCTAGAAGTCCAAAATCAAGGTGTTGACAGGGCCATGTTTTCTTGAAAGTATAGTGTTCTGGTGGTGGCTTGCCAGCACTTTTTAACTCAGTTTCTGCCTCTGTTACATGGCCATCTTTTTTCCTTTCTACCTCCTACTATGTCCAAATTTCCTTTAATTATAAGGACATCAGTCCTATTAGAGGCCCACCTTGATTCAGTTTGGCCCCACTAATAACATCTTTAAATGGCCTGGGAAGCGGATGTAGCTCAAGAGATTGAGCTCCCGCCTACCACATGGGAAGTCCCTGGTTAGGTTCCGGTGCTTCCTAAAGACAGCAAGCTGGTGCAATGGGCAGGCACAGCAAGCTGACGCAACAAGATGATGCAACAAGAGAAACAAGAAGAAAAACATAATGAAAGACACAACAAAGCAGGGAACAGAGGTGGCTCAAGCGATTAGGCGCCTCCCTCCCACATTGGAAGTCCCAGGTTCAGTTCCCAGTGCCTCCTAAAGAAACAAGGAAGATGAACAGACACAGCAAGTGCAAACAATGAGGGGGTGGGGAGAAATAAATAAAATAAATCTTAAAAAAAAAAAAGATCTTATTACACATTGATATCCACAAGGCCAGTGGTTAGGACTTGAACATGTCTAGTGAGAGATATGATTCAACCCACAACACTGAAATTTGCTATTCCCCTGCATGGAAGTCCCTTCCCCATCTTCCTGAAAACTTGCTCAAGGATTACCTAAACAATGGGAAAGAACTGAGGCCTTTCCAGATGTGATGACAACCAGCCACTCCCCAAGCATGTAAAAGGCCAGACAAAATCAGCAAAACCACCTACCTGACCCACAGCTGACTCAGAAAATGAGTAAACTGATATTTCTAGAAGAGCTGCCCAACTAATCCTAAGAAATAATGGTTATTGTTTTAATCCACTGAACTTTGCGGTGGTTTGTTAGGTAGCATACTTGTGGCAATAAATAACTGGAACAATATCTGTGGGTCAGATTTCACCTAAGGATCACTAACTCGAGAGCTCTGCTAGCTACTTTTTAAGAACCCTCAGAATCCAAGGACTGCTTTTCATGTTCCCATTGTGAAAAACTGATATATTTATAAAACAGCAAAAATAATTATTTCTCACTACTTTCTAGTATTTTTAAGAATAGCATAAGGCATTCATAAAAACCAGATTAATTTCAAACTTAAAAAAATATTTTAAGGAAAAATAAAAAATAAAACCATCAATAACCTGTTTCAAAACACCTATGTTAATTTTTGCATGTTCTATCCAGCCTTTATTCATATTTTATGTATTTTCATGTAGTTCTAATAACAATGCTGTATTTTGCTTTAATATTAGAAGATCCATATTCATAATCTTCATATTTTAATAGTTTTAATATATAATTATTTAATAGTTCTTCAGATATACTATAATTACTAATTTTCCTATTATTTCAGTTAAATTACTTTAAATTTTCTTCTATTATCAATAATGTGGCAAAAATAATACAGCTTTATTTCTTCCTTTGGTATTCTTTCTTTAGGATTGAAGGCTAGGAAGTTACCTTTCTTGTTTATTGCCATAGCCCCAGTACCTAACAGTATATGGTAGATACCCAATAAACATTTGTTCAGTGAAAACAATGTATGAATGAATAAATGAGATTTACAGAAGTAGTGTTCTGGTTCCATTTGTTTCAAATGCTTTGTAGCAGTTTGGCACTATTTATGAATTCCAAAAATAGATATTGGATTATGCTTGTAAACTGGCCTGTTCGCACATTAGATTGTACTGGATTCAGAGCTTTCACTTTTACTTGATTATTTTATTTATTTATTTTTTTTAAGATTTTATTTATTTATTCATTTATCCCCCCCTTGCTGCTTGTGCTCGCTGGGTCAGCTAACCACGCCCCGTGCGGGCGGGCTTGCCTTCACCAGGAGGCCCCGGGAACCGAACCCAGGGCCTCCCATATGGTAAACGGGAGCCCTACTGATTGAGCCACAGCCGCTTCCCTCTTTTACTTGATTAAATAAGGATTAGGGCTTTGATTGATCCACGTCAGTAAGATGTTCACAGAGAAAACTACATGGCAGAGGAGTTAGTTGGAGTTTTGGATGCTGGAGCCCAGGAAGTAAGGACACAGAGGAGCAGAAAGCAGGCTTGATTAGAAACAGCAGAAGCCCCGGGGAAGAGAGACGAGTCATTTTCCTGATAGTCTACAGCTGGCCTTGTGGAGAAAGCAGAACAACTGAGCCTGGACAGAAGAAAGCCCGAGGAAGGGAGGAACCCAGGAAGCCATACCCTTACAGGTGTCAGCAGCCATCTTGCTCCAACACGTGGCAATAGACTTTGGTGAGGGAAATAATTTCCGTTTTTATGGCTTGGTAACTGTAAGCTTCTACCCCAAATAAATACCTTTTATAAAAACCAACCGATTTCTGGTATTTTGCATCAGCAACCCTTTGGCTGACTAATATATGCTTCTTAAAGAAAATTAGCATGATATAATTAGATTCAAAATTCACAACATTTGAAAGAAGCGTTGATTTCCATCACATTTTAAATTTATCACCTATAAACAAAGGGATTTGTTGCTCACCATTAAAATTTTGAGTTAGTTGCGAAGTTAATCTGTGGAAATTTATCAGCTTTAACGGAATGGATAAAAGGAAGAATTCCAAGGTATTTATTTATGAACTGCTTGTATAATACAAATATCACTGGATGGATATCATCTATTCTTAGTCCTCATCCCCTTCTCTGCTACATTTGACACTTTTGGCTACTTACCTTTTTCAATCTCAGTAGTTTATCAGTTTATGTGTCAGTGAACTTATATAACATCTATTACTTCTCTGACCACCTCTTTGCCCTTGCTTGTGGTCATTCTTTAAAGATTTTCTTAGTCTTCTGCCCATCTCCCTTTGCAATCAGTCTATAATCAGTAACCTATAATGTTGGCTCCAATCTCTCCTCTGTGAAACATGCCTAGATCTGTGTATCTAATCTTGATCACGCCATCTGTTCTTTTTCAATCTCATCTTTCCCTATTTCTTTAAGACGTTATTTTGCTTGCATTTTCAATCTACCCCTCTCCACTGGTTCCTTCCCCTTGAACTCTATGAGTTTTCTGGCATCTGCAATTTTTCTTTGATCTTGTATTAGTTTCCTAGGACTGCCAGGACACCACACACTGGGTGGCTTAAAACAACAGAAATTTATCCCCTCACAGTTTTGGAGGCCAGAAGTCTGAAAACAAGATGCTGGTTGGATTGCATGCTCTCTGAGGCTCTAGGAGAGAATCCTTCCTTGCCTCTTCCAGCTTCTGGTGGCTGCCGGCACACTATGGCTTGTGGCCACATCACTCTAATCTCTCTTCAACCTCACATCACCTTCTCTCTCAGTGTGTTGTCTCCTCTTCCATCTCTTTTAAGGACAGCTGTCGTTGGACTTATGGTTGATCTGGGTATCCAGGATGAGATTATCTCATCTCAAGACTAATTATATCTGCAAAGACCCTTTTTCTAGATAAGGTCACATTCACAGGTTCCAGGGATTTGGACAAGAACCTATCTTCTTGGGGGCCACCATTCAACCCACTACAACCTTGCTTCTTCCTTAAGCTGCTGTCTCATTGCTCCCTTTCCCTTTACCACCAAACTCTTTGAATGCATATTCTATGTTCTCTGGCTCCAGTTCTCCCTTATTCCTCTCTCTAACTTTTTGCATGTTGGCTTAAGCTCTCTCCTTTTGCCCTTTTACTTCAGAGACTACCTCTGACCCCCTTCCAGCAATGCCTCTCTGTGGCCTCTCACACTCTTGTAACTCTCTACCCAAGGCTTCTGTTTTAGTTTCCTTGGCTGCTCAAGCAAATACCATGCAATGGGTTAGCTTAAAAAATGAGAATTTAATGGCTCGTGGTTTTGAGGTTGTAAAAATGTAAAAATCAAGGAATTATCAAAGTGATACTTTCTCCCTAAAGACTATGGAATTCTGAGACTGGCTACCTGCAATCCTTAGTCCTGGGCTCCTCTGTCACATGGCAATGCCCATGCAGCCTCTTCTGGCCTCTCCCTTCCCTTCTGGTTCCCTTGATGTTCAGCTTCTGGCTGATTAAGACCCACCCTGGGCCACACGGTAAGTGAAGTAACCTCATCAATAGGTCCTACTTACAATGGGCTCATACCCACAGAAATGGATTAAGTTTAAAAGCATGTTTTTCTGGGATAAATACAGATCCAAATCACCACAGCTTCCTTTGCACTATGCTTTCTTGGTTTCCATGACACCTTCCCTGATATATTTCCTTCTTTTTGCATTTCTGTCTTTTGGATTTCTTTTTTACTCAACATCCTTAAGTGTCCTATCATGCACTTCCAAAACTAATTATTTATTGTCTACCATGTTTTGGGTACTGTGCCAACCCTGGGGATACAGGGATGAGCAAACCAGACACTCACTGGCCCCGTGGTCAGTATAGTCTAGCTTCAACATACCTTACCATACAAAAGATTCCCGTATCTCCACACTCCAACTATCATGGTATATATCCATTTGGATGTTTATGTTTTCCTTTTCCTTGTCCAAATCTTCCTCTTCTTAGCTATCATACCCCCACCAATAATTATTTAGGCATGGCTTTTCCCCCTACCTTATTGCAGATACAATCTGGAGCTAAAGCCTATCATTTTTTCCCAAATGCCTCTGATTTGTTTTCTCTATCTAATTCTTATTCTCACTGCTCTATCTTTGTTAAGGTCTACATTATTATTGTTTTTTAATAGCCTAATAACTAGTCCCCTTGTCTTTCTCCATTCCACTTTATCCACATGCTATCCCAGAAAAAACTTGTTAAATATTACTTTTTATGTCATCTTTCTCAAAAAATGTTCTCTGGCTCTTTCCATTTCTACAGAAGAAACTCCAGACTCCTTAATATGATGTTGCAAAGAGCTTAGGCTTTGTAGTCAGAACGCTTGAGCTGCATTCCCAATCTGCCATTTACCTGTGATCTTGAATAACCTCACTAAATATTGATTCTATCTATAAGATGATATTAATGACTAGTTATAAAGACCAAATACCTGTGAAAGTGCTTTGTATTTTTAAAGTGCTATGATGAATGTAGCTTTGTTTTCCTCTTTTTAAATTTAGAGATAGTTACTATACTGAAAATAGTCTGTTTGGAGTTAAAAAAAAAAAAAAAGATTTCGTATTCCAGATCCATCACTTACTATGTATGAAGCTTTTTAACAAATTAGTAAACCTTTCTCACATTGTTTCCCCACCTATCAAAACACTTATTTTGTAGAACTATATGAGAATTAAATGAAATAGTGAATATGAAAATTTCTAGCACAGTTTGTAATTCATAATAAGCACTGATTTGGGATTTGGGTTACAGAAAAGTTATAAGAATGGCAGGGGAGGATCACTGGTGCAGGGTGTCAGTAGTGGTGGGATGTGTGGCGAAGGATGCACCTGGGGCATGCCTCTGCGGAATATGAATGGAGTGTTATCTCAGTGGGTGGAGACCCACACAATAACCAACAAAATATTAAATTCCCATCCTGGGGAGTCCTGCTACATTCTCTAATAGGGTAGCAAGAATCTCTAGAGTACATAGGCAGTGCCTAGCGAAACAGGATAGACCAATATACCAGGCCCTTGATATTAATGCTTGTACTTATGAACCTTATTCTTGTGAAATTGAAACTTAGCCTAGTAATATATATTGCCCAGGAGTTGCTTCCTGAAAACCTCCTTGTTACTCAAATGTGGCCACTCTCTAAGTCAAACTCAGCATATAAGCTTCTGGCTGATTAAGACCCACCACGGGCCACATGGTTAAGTGCCTGCCCCCCGCCCACCCCACCTCCCAATGGAACTTGACTCCTGGGGATGGGCCTCCCTGGCACCAAGGGATTATTACCAAGTGCCAACTAGTGATGTATTTGGAAAAAGACCTTGACCAAATGGGGCAAATACTAAATACAAATGAGTTTTTATGGCTAAGAAATTTGCCGTTGAGTTGTTCCAGAGGTCATGCTTATGCACGTTTCAGGAGGATCTCACTGACTGTCATAGTAAACAATGTCTCAAGCAGGAGTGCTCCTGAAGGCTCTAGAGTCATCTGGACACTACAGGCAGGGCAGACAGCCCCAGGAAATTGGCACCCCATCAGTGGGCCAAACCCTGGAATATATAACCTATCTCCCCCATGTATCAGTTAGACTCATTTATAATTTTCCTACATATGGTTCTTCTGCCCCTTTTATTTGAACCTATAATTAGCACTATACCCATTAAACATATGTCCCTGAGACTTAAATCTTTGGTCTGTTCATATGCTGGTTAAGTCCTGAATCTCAGCAGAGTTTCAGCCAACACCTACTTGAGTTCATTGGACTTACCCAGGACAACTAACAAAAGGATGATGATGGACAACACCCATCCCAAAAAACAGAGAGTGTCTACAACTGGCAAGCAAGAAAGTTCCATCCATCTGCCTCATTGGATCTAAGCCCCCTCTCAATCGGAAGCAGAGCGGCATCACCATTCCAAAATCCTCAAGATTGAGGGAATGAACATACATAAGGGGGGGAATACAACTATGGACCAAAGTAGACTTATTGTTTATTCTAGTAATGGAAGAACTTGTAACACTGATATAAAGACAGTGGTCACCAGAGGTTCTGAGGAGAGGAAGAGGGAAGAACAGGTGTAACTTGGGGCATTTTTGGGACACTGGAATTTTTCTGCATGATATTGCAATGACAGATACAGGCCATTATACATTTTGTCAAAACCTATAAAATTGTGCAGTGCAAAGTATAGGCCATAATGTAAACTATAAACAATGGTTAGTAGCAATGCTTCAATATTTACTCATCAATTTTAACAAATCTACCACACTAATGAAAGATGCTGTTAATGGGGGAAAGTGTGAGAGGGGGAGGAGGTGGATTATATGGGAATCCCCTATATTTCCAATGTAACTTTTATGTAAAAAAAAAAAAAAAAAAAAAAAAAAATTCTACTCCATCTCAAGGCTCAGTTAAAATGTTGAGTCCTCCATAAAGCCTTCTGTATCTCACACTCTGTGTCAATCACTGTTTCCTCTGCACACCCCTAGCTTGTATCTTTATTACAGCATTTTATTTCAATCTGGCTTATATTCTGCTTTCCCTGTAAGATTGTAGGCTCCTTGAAAACAAGAAGCATCTTGTATTCATCCTTATTTCTCCCATATTCTACTAAGGACAGTAGACTCTCAATTATTGAATGAATATAGAAATCAGATGCTGCCTATCTTCTCTTTCCACTGCCTACAGGGGAAATCACTTCCTTAAATGTCTGCTGTTGCCTCAAACCCAACATGTGCAAAAGCAAGCATATCTTCTCTAAACTGTTTCCTCTCAATTTTGCAGTTTCTGTCAGTGACACTACCCTAACCTCTATTCCCAGTCTCTGAGGCTAAAAATCTTATAATTGTGTTTGACTAATCTGTTTCCTTCACTATCGAAGAGCCAAATTAGCAGGTTCTTCCAACTCTCTCTGTGAAATGGATTTTGGTTTCACTTTTCTTTTTCCCTCAATTATTCCATTCTCAAGAGTAATAATCATCAGTGTAATGATGATTATTTTTAACAATCATCACCATTTATTGAGCATTTAAGTTCTAGGCTAAGTACTCTGTATACATATGTTATTTGATCTTTAAAACAACCCTGTGAAGCAGGTGTTATTATTATTTTATAGATGAGTAAAACCAAGACACAGCTTAAATACTCTGCCCAAGGTTACACAGCTTATTAAATGGCAGTGGGGGTCAAACCCAGATCTAAGGCCAAAGCCCCTGAATATAAGTTGGTCTCTTTAAATTGCAGGGAACAAAAACAGGATTTTAAGAAGGGTATTATAAAGATACAAAGCAAGTAAAGAAGCACAGTCCTAGTGTTTCTTTCAAAAGTAGCCTCACCAATACTCTAGCATTCTATTATTTTGTTGGGATTTATGACAGAGCCATTTGCTCCCCTTTCCTTGAGGTGACAGCTTCTCTCCTGGCTTCTGCTGCCCATGTTAAAACTAACTGACTGGCTTCTTTCTCCTTTTCCTCTCTCTACGTCTTGACTTCTATTCCCTCACAACTTGGGATTTCTCACCTCTCTCACTAATGACAACATGAATGCTTTACTTCAATTAGGGCCATCTCCTTACTGCTCCCAGAATAATTTGTCTCTATAACTTTATATTGTTACTTTGAATACAAATTCTTTCTTTCTCTCTACCTATCAAAAGATTATAATTTAAGTCTCCTTCAACACTTCTTCCTAACTGCTCCAATGGATATTTGAGTGATTACTATGTGCAGAATCCTTTTGCTGACCTGTGATAAATCCATAGCATGAGCAAGAAATAAATCTGTTGAGATTTGGGGGTTCTTCCTCATTCATTCTATTTTTTTTTTAAAGATTTTATTTATTTATTCATTTATCCCCCCCTTGCTGCTTGTGCTCGCTGGGTCAGCTAACCACGCCATGCGGGCAGGCTTGCCTTCACCAGGAGGCCTCGGGAACCGAACCCGGGGCCTCCCATATGGTAAACGGGAGCCCTACTGATTGAACCACAGCCGCTTCCCTCATTCATTCTATAAGGTCAGTGTTATCCTGATACCAAAACTTGTCAAAGGCATCACAAGAAAACACAGACTAATGTATCTTATGAATATACAAGCAAAAATCCTCAACAAAATACTAGCAAACTGAATCCAATAACATATAAAGAGAATTATACGTTTTGACTGAGATCTATCCCAGGATACAAAGTTGGTTTTACACTTGAAAATAATTTAATACAATACATAGTAACAGAATAAAAAGCAAAAATCACAGTTACCTCAATAGATGCAGAAAAAGGAAGTTATTTAGCCCCACCAAGTCATTTTCTTTATCTGTAAAATGGGAAGTAAAACAGTCCCTATCTGATAAGATTGCTGTGAGGATTAAATGAGATAATACAGGTAAAAGTACTTAGCATAGTATTAAGCACAAATGACGTACATAATAGGTGTTAGTTACTTTTTGTATTTGAATGATCACAAAATGGCAATTGGCATGTTAGCAATGGCAAATGAGCACTTGGATAGTATTATTTGCTTTTATAAATGTTAAGCTTCAAATGACAAATGTAATGGATCTATTATTGTCACTAGTTTTAGCTGAAGACCTGGACATCTAAGAAATAACGCATTTTAAGATAACTATTAGAGCAGCCTAAATCATGGTAAGAAAAACAATACATACCTCTATTATGTTTCCTTTCATATCATGAATTTTGGGATACCATGAAAAAAACAATGTCCCATATATGTGCACTCTCTCTAAAACTCTTAAAAGCTTATAAAGGAGATGTTATCCTTGTTCTCAAAAGTCTACTTATAACTGGGAGAGTATATAAATAACCAATAAATAACTATTTAAATATGGAATCCATATTAGCAAATTTCATGACATATCACACTGCTATTTATATTTAATAGAATTTTCTCTCAACCATATTATGTATGGCTTTTCCTGGTTGAAGATTGCCCTTTAACCAAGACCTGATAAAAATGATAGTAAACCAAAAAATAAAAAAATAAAAAAAAAATAAAAAAATAAAATGATAGTAAACTGTAACATCTATACAATACTTCATAATGTAAAAAGTGTTTTCACAGTCTCATTTGACTTGGAATCCTGTTAATTAATGTAATATCTCCATTTTAGGTTGAAAAAAATGAGACTCAGAGAGTGAAATGTCTAAAGTAACAAAAAAGCTGGGACTGGAACTACATATTCCATGCTTATTATGCCTGTGGTAATAAACTATTACTGAAATAACAACTTAAAATGCATGCTCTACTGATCTATATAGCAAAAGCTTCTAAGTCAACATAGTATAAGAGTTATATGAAAAAGTACCATTATTATTATTACATTTTTTCAGTAGGGTCAAAATTTAGGCCAGTGACAATGTGATAACTCTGGGGAATTTTGTGCTAGCCAGTCTTCTAAGATTGATAAAATTAATAAGGCCATCATTTGTAAGATTAATATAAAGCCACATTTAGATAGCATAATAACTTTTTTTTAACCAGGAGGTCCCGGGGATCGAACCTGGGTCCCTCCATATGGGAGACGGATGCCCAACCATTTGAGCTACATCTGCCCCCCCAAAATAACTCTTTAAACCAACAGTAAACTGAATTATAAAGAGTATTTCATAAAGATGTTACCTATGAGCCAACATTTTCACATTCCTATTTTGAAGAAAATTTTAAAATATTTTAAAGAAACTTTGTTTTGACTAAACTTACTAGCACTGAAAAGCAAGTGTCCACACTTTAGAAATGAAAGAACTGGCAATTGTCCAGGAGAAAATACTAAATGAAAAAATTAATAAATGTAAGGTCCCCTCAAGATGTCACAACTAGCGTTTTTAGACTGAAACAAAACATTAAAAAAAAAAAAAAATCATTTCAAACAAACCAGTTGCTGCCCAATGTATCCAGAACAAAGTATTTGGTGAACTAAATTTCCAAAACTGATTTAAATAGTATCTCATTTGCTTTATTTAAATTGCAACATCCCACTATTTATAATGTAGCCTCTTCTTCCAAATGATGGGAAAACAAACTCAGTTTCAAAAAAAAATATTTTTGTGAAGAACACCCGTGGAGATAAGCAAAAATCCGTGTTGCTTAAGATGCTCTAATATATATATATATACACACAAATATATGTATATATTACCTTCAGAAGCCAGCGTGCAATACACCATGAAAAACGGCTAAATTCTTACGTGGCTCATTGTACGCTACGCATTTCCACTACAGTGGGTGTGACCTCTAGTTTCTGGCTTAGCCTCAAGTAGTGATAGGTCAATTCTCTTCGGAATGTTTCCTTCCCCATAAAACGAGAAAGTGCGCGGAGAGCCACAGAGAGTTTTGATCCCAATGAGATCTATTACACAGCCTCAAAAGCTTTCCCTCGGACGGTTCTGCCTTCCCCACATCCTCACTGCCGAGCCCAGGCTCCATTCCTCTACTCTTCAAGCCCAAATCCGCCTTCTTAAGGAAAAGCAAAGAGAGCTCTTTTAACGAAATCCTGCGCTCCTTTGTTCCCAAAGACGGCTGGAAGAGCACTTCGAGGCCTCACCCCACCCCTACCCCACTTCCCGTCGGGTGCCCTAGTCCCGGAGCAAGCGCGTGCCCACGACTCCCCGGTACCGCAAGGCGCGCGCTAGCCCAGCAGCAGCCCCCGAGAAGGGGCTGAACGCCCGGGCGCGTGCCGAGCCGGCAGTAGGCGGAAGCTGCTGGCTGCAAGGACAGGCGGTTCCCGCCGGCGCTGGTGGGGGAGGGCGGCAGCCACACCCGGAAGTGGGTCTGGGAGGGAGGGGGAAGCTGCTGAGGGCCGAAGCTTCCGGTGGCGCAAAGGGTGTCGGGAGCGGCTCCCAGCAAACCTTCTTCTCTGGCCTCTGGAGGCTCCGCCGTTGCTGCTGCTTCGGCTTCCACGATCTGCGTTCGGGCTAAACGGCCACGGCGGCCGCCACTGACATTCTCCCTGTGCCTGACTCTGCCCGTATTCGTACCCAGACAGCCGCCGCGGTTCCAGCAGCGGCCGCGGCCGACATGTTGTGAGGCGGCTGCGCCAGTGTCGGAAGGATGGTTTGGCAGAGGCGGCAGCAACGGCTGCTGGCGGCGGCGGCGGCGGCGGCGGCGGCGGGGGCTCAGGCTCTATAGAGCCGAGCCCGCTGGGTATCCGTCCGGTACCGCGGCGAAGCCAGCACCCCGGCGTCTTGCCTCTGCTCTGGCGCCGTTGGGGGCCAGTTGGTTAGGCGACAGCGCCCGCCCCTCTTAGTAGACACGGAGGTGGTTCCCCAGCCGCTCAAATTTCCGGACCACGCCGAGCTTTCCCTTCCCCGGCTGGGGCAGTGCTGTCCCAAGAATCCTCAGCCCCCGACTTTCCTCCCAGCCTCGCCCTAAATCTCTCACATACTCTGGTGTTCACCGCCCCCTCGAGCCAGCTCCTCCCCTCCCCTTCCTCATTTTCTGCACGGTCTTCTCTGAGCGCCCCCCGGGGTCGCTCTCCGAGGGCGACCTTTTGAGAAATTCTGTGGAGGAGTGTAGTGGAACAGAGCCGGGGAGATTTTTTAAAAGTCGGGGCGCGAGAAATAGGAAGGCACGATGGCTTCCTCATCTGGCAACGATGATGATCTCACTATACCCCGAGCTGCGATCAATAAGATGATCAAAGAGACTCTCCCCAATGTCCGGGTGGCCAACGATGCCCGGGAGCTGGTGGTGAACTGCTGCACTGAATTCATTCACCTTATATCTTCTGAAGCCAATGAGATTTGCAACAAATCGGAAAAGAAGACCATCTCACCAGAGCATGTCATACAAGGTAAATCGCATGTGTGAGATTTGGTTTAAATGAGGGTCCGGGAGACAGTGTGCTAGTTGCATGACCAGTTCGTGTCAAAGTCTTCGTTCCTCTTCACTGGTAAATGAAAAAGCACACAGCTTGTGTCTTAAGAAAATCCCTGTTGTCGTCTTGTGGCTCTTTTCATCCATCGAATGCAGGTAAGGGGTTGCAAGCGTTTAGGCCATTTAACAGCCCCAAAAGATAGTACTAGTAGTGGTCTCAATTTACAATCAGGTAAGCCGAAGCAACAAGAATTGGCTCCCCAAAGTTGAACCTAGGTAATGACAACTGAGAAAGGAACCCCTTGGAAAGTTCGTTGTCCTTTGGAAACTTAAAATTCAGACAGAGGAACTTAAAACATGAGTGAAAACAGAAAACATCTTTCACCATTGTAGAGGAAGAGATTGATATTCTGAACACATGAATAAAAAAATTCCCAACAGTAATATGTTCAACATTGTAAAGTTTATTGATGTTGAATAAAGGGCATGCGTTTTCAGCTTTAAAAATGGTTTGATGGCCATATGTTCATTAATAAGTTACCAAAGCACTCCAGTTCTATTCTGTAAGAAAAGTGAATGCTCTTTTAATTTCTTTCTCTCTCTCTTTTTTTTTTTTTTTTGATTGTTTTTATGTAGTTTGCTTTGTTCTATGGAGATACATTTGAATGTGACTAAAAGCTTGGTGTGAAAGGTTGTGAGAGAGTTTTTTTTTTTTCATGGAACATTTCCCTGTCCTTTCCTGCTACCATTCCCTGTTAGATTTCTTGTTTACACTGTTATGGAACAGCATTTGTGGAAGTTTTAAATTTCTTCTCTCTTATCTTGGAAAACATTTAGTCTGGTAAGAGGAATTTGGAGGACCATATTTTGATGGTTTCAGAGATCGGGAGGTTTAATGTCATAATGTTTTGGCAAACACTTTCTGTAATAGTTACATTGTACTCTTATGCAAAAAGTTGCATTCAATTTTAGGTGATAACTTGTCCCTTGTAATAATTTGATTTAAAGTCTAACAATCTCTTGATTGCTTTAGAAGTCTGGGAAAAAACCATGATTAATTTTAATCATTTTGGTAGGCAGATGATTGTCTACCATTTCATTTTTATAACTTTTTCTTTGATTAGAGAATTAGGTTTATAGAAAAATCATGCATAAAATACAGAGTTCCCATATACTGTCATATTAACAACACTTTGTGTAACTTAACTTTTGTTTTGTTTTTATAACTTAACTTTTTAAAACGTGGCTTTCCAGTTATACTGAAGTAAAGAACACATCTGCTCATATTTAACATTTACATTATTTTAGCATCAATATTGACAAAAGGATTAAATGACTCATTTTTGATCTTCAGTGATGTACTGAAGGCTCATTTGAAATATATCCTGCCATTTCAGTCTATACAGAAAAATATCCCTAGGAAGAAGCATATTTGATTCTTAAAGCTAGTAGTTTTAGTTTTTTTCCACTTTTTTGATGTGCTGAATAGTCTAGCAAGTAAAATGAACGCCAAGTTGTCTATTTTTCTTCTTGTGTTTTTATTTTTACATTGTGGTTGCGATGCTACCATATAGTCTTTCACAAGATTATGCAACACAGATAACTATAATTTCCTTTTTACAATTCATAAAAAAGAAGAAGGACCCTTTATCAACATTGCCTTTCTAATGAAAATTGAAAAAGATTTCAACAGGATCTGCCTAAACATTTGTTTACACTACAGAAGTGGGGATCTTTCAAAAAAATCTAACAACACATTACAATCTTTCTTCTTGGGGAAAGTTTAGTCTATTCTGGGATATATTTAGATTTGCCATTGACATGATGAAATAAAAGGGCAGCTGTAGCAAGCAGTATGCTAAATAGTTCAACTTTGGAATATGCTAAATTCAGTTTAATGTATGAGTCAGAGAGTTACAGTGAAAAAGCATTTTCCTTTTTGTGCTGAGGATGATTTATTGACTTCTAAAAATCAAGTGTTGACCTGGTATAGTCTTATAAATTTATCTTTTTTTCTTCTGACATTGCTGTTAAGTGGCTCAGGATCCACATTTTGTCCAAGAATTCTCCCCAGTTTGAGTAGATTTTATACATTTATGATCTCATTAATTTCATATTGCCTAATCATTTTAAATAATTTTTGCTTTGAATGGTTAAAATTTTTTTAAGGAAATGCTTAAGGTATATATATTTTAGGTATTTAAGCTGAGTTTTTACAGACTAACTCTGGAAAATTAGCTTGGGAAATCATGGTAGAGATGACATTGTTTACACTTTTCTGTCAGCATTGATTATTTAGGCACATAGGCTATATCCAAGTGGAATATTAATGTAAATTTTAAAGTGATATGATTCTCATATGTTAAAATTTGGGTTTTTAATAATAAGTTTAATAACTAGACTTTACTTCAGGACATTTCACTTGCTCACTTATCATCTTGCTTTACCTTGTCAGCAAATTAAGCATTCTGGGGCAGTTGTATAAAATGCAAGTTAAAGTTGAAATAATGTTATCCCCAGTAAATCTGTGAAATATCATGGTTTAGTTTTAATTGTTTTTAATTTTTCTAAGGGTTTTGTTTGTTTTGAATTAAAAGCAATAGACTTGGTGCTGTGATCTTCATGAATAGGGATAATTCTAAGCTATATAAGATGTTCCTTTTATTTTGTTACTGTTTTCTGTGAACACATTGAATGAGTTCTAACATGTTCTGTTGCATTGTGGGAAGAACTGACATTGAGAATCAAGAGCTGCAAGTTACACTGGAAATTCTTTGGCCTTAGGCAAATCTGTCAACTAAGGTTTCCCCATCTGTGTATAAATAACACTTAGTGGTTTCTGGTGCAACTTGACATTGTTGAGAATCAGTTCGGTTGAGAACCTTATATGAAATGGGTTACAATAAATAATTTAAAAAACTTGTAGTGGTACTGATTAAAAAATAAAGCTGAATGCCTGTTATATTTAACTTACATCATAATGCCACTTGCAAAGTCAAAGTACAAATAAGAATATTTTGTGTGATTTTAATTTCTTCCTGTATTTTTGATCTCTTGCTACATTTTCCCCCCACGTTTATGAGAATAGTAACCGAAAGTAGTGAAAGTTTGTAAAGGTCTCTATGGTAATTAGTTTCTTTAGCAGTTGAGTTGTTCTAAGTTATCTATGGTGAAGGGTTTTTTGTTGTTCCAGTCCCTCTCACATTGGTACTTTTGTGAAATACAGTAAAAATTATTAGAGGATGAAATGAGACATAAAAGTTCAATTTTCATTTAATTGTTAAATTCAATAGACACAAGATTACTCTGTCAAATTGCTATGAAAGTCCTTAAATGCTTACTTTGAATTTCCGTACTTAACTCATTGCGGACCATTACAAGCAGTTCTGGCACTGCTTGTTCATGGACCACAACTTTGCTCTAAAGACTAAAACAACAGCCTATTTAGGGAAGTGGATGTGAGGGAGTTTTGAAATCGGGAGATCTGAATACAGAGAAGTTACAATAATATTGAGAATGAGATATTGTTTTGCCTAAATAATCTCCACACAGATATTTTTTCCATGACACACATTAAAATTTGCATTCCATAATTTATCACCTAATATTTTCCTTAAAATTGGTATATCTTTTGGTTTTCCTTCTAATAGTAATACTACTAAGTATTTGGCACTGTGTTAGATATTGCTAAGGCTTTAAAGATAAATGAAGGGGAGCTGATGTGCCTCAGTGGTTGAGTGCTGGCTTCCCACATATGAGGTCCTGGGTTCAATCCCCCACCCTGGTACTTCAAAAAACAAAGATAAATGACATTTTGATTCCTCCTCTGCCATCAGTCTTTCATTTTTTTTTTTTTTTTTAATAAAGATTTTATTTATTTATTCATTTATCCCCCCCTTGCTGCTTGTGCTCTCTGGGTCAGCTAACCATGCCGTGCGGGCGGGCTTGCCTTCACCAGGAGACCCCGGAAATCAAACCCGGACCTCTCATATGGTAATCGGGAGCCCAATTGCTTGAGCCACATCCACTTTCCAGTAAATATTATTTAATTACACTGCTCTGCTTGTGCCCATACAAAGAGAGAAGATAAAACAGAAACTTTGGCTTCTAGCATTGACACTTAAGAAATAAATCAGTCTGACAACTCAAGTAAAAAATGCAAGCTGCCTAATCTTCACTTATTTTTCCGCTATAACCAAGTTCCTTGAGGCCAAGAATTATGTGGTGGTTAATTTGATATACAGTACTGATGAGAATAATGCTTTACAGAGGATTTGGGGACAGGGTATGTTTGTTGAATTTACTTAATTAAACATTAAGTAATAGTACTCTACTTTCTGATATCAGATTGATGGAAACAGTTTAAACTTTTGAGACCAAATCGTAAATCATTCAGAATGTCTTAAAAACCGTAGCTTACATGTGAATGTGGATTTGTAAAGTTACATTTGGTATTCTCTCTGAAGAGCAGAATTGAAGGGCATTTGAAGTTAGACTTGAGGGCATCTTTTCTGAGAGTAGTCTCATTCATCATAAAACTGTTGACTGTTGAAAGACTGCTAGAACTGATGAGTTAAGTTCATTTATTATGCTTTTCACCTTCCTGTATTTCAGCACTGGCTCAGAATATAAAATATGTCTTTGGAGCATCAGTCAACATAAACAAAACTATAGAAAATTAAAATATGATTTTAAATACTAAGAACCAAAAGGAAACTTTTTGCCTTGTCTTTCTGGGCTATAGAAGGCAATTATAGAATGCACTATTTTTCTTGTAAAATTTTCTTTCTAAATGTGAAAAAATAAAGTGAGAGAATTTTTTGTTAATGCTTATTCTGTTCTTGTAGTCTTCTTTCATCCCAGCTTTTCTGATGCATCACTTGAAAATGTTTCTAGGGTGCTTTCTGTAAAAAAGTTTCATTTTCAAGGGAAACCTGTTGGCTGACTCTAAATGCTGAATATCATAACTTATTTCCACCAGTATGTCCTAAACTTGGCAACTTGAGTATCTTGCTAAAAATAGCTTCCTGTTGCTATATGGGACAAAAGAAAAGCTTATCTGTTTTTTCATCCTATCCATTTGAAATTTAGAAGAGCATGAGTTACCAGCCTACCTTTCCCAAGGCAAATGGCACAAAATATGTTATTACTCCAGATATTTGTCCTTTTTTTGTACTTCCTTGAGAAAGTGACATAAAGATTTTTGATTTTTTACGATGAGTGATATAGAAAAAAAGTGTTTTCCTTATTTAAAAGCACATGTTCTTACATTGAACCTTTTTTTTCTCTTCCCCTCACAGGAAGTGCTTTGGTCTTTTAAAAATTAGAAAGAAAAAGAAAAGTAAAGGCCTGTGCCTTGAAATGTTTCTAAGTTTGAACTGATTTGCAGTTTAATATTAAGCAAGTTGATAAGATAGTTTTTCTCAGTAGATAATTGCTGTAAAACTATAAAATAGGTAAAATTATTAGAAAACAACTCCACTCTCCCCCTCCTGCATACCCGCCTCCCCCCCACCAAAAAAAAAAAAAAAAAAAAAAAACCCACAAAAACATCATGTTCCATAGGTAGAGGTAAGGCTATGTTTTATCACTCTTTCAAAATTTTTATATTTTCCCCCTAGCACTAGAAAGTTTGGGCTTTGGCTCTTACATCAGTGAAGTGAAAGAAGTCTTACAAGAATGCAAGACGGTAGCATTAAAAAGAAGAAAGGCCAGTTCTCGTTTGGAAAACCTTGGTATTCCTGAAGAAGAATTATTGAGACAGCAACAGGAATTATTTGCAAAAGTAAGTAATGCATTTTTAATTATTTTAATCAGAATTCTATCATGTTTGCTAACAGAAATCATACTGGTTTCTGAAATCATTTCCTAAATCATTGTACTTATCCAGAGGATTCTTTCTCTGGCCGAGTGCTTAATTATAGAGTTTGATGTTTAGATCTGTTTGGTTTGACTGTGGTTTATTTGAAGTAAATATTTGCAGCAACATGTTTTCTAAGGAGAGCAACCCCAAATAACTACTGAGATTTCACTTTGATTTTTTTTAGACACAATGACCATTTAAAAGTATGAAAAGTATACCTAAACGTCTTTAATATTTAAAATGATGGGCTGGTGAGAAAATATTGTATCAAATTTTATGATGAGTGACATTCAATGAAAATATGATTAACATCTACTTTGTAGTTAAATCCAATCTATAATATACCTTTAATACACTCTAATCTTTAAAAAAAATTAAAAGACCAGAGAAAAGGAAGAAACTTTTGTCTCTTCTTGCTTGCTACAGTTCTAATGACTAGTCTGTAAAATATTAGTCCTCAAGTACTAATATCCCTCTATTTTTTAAAAAAAGGGGAGGAAGTGGTGAGGCTATTTTTTCCCTACCAAGTTCTCACCTCTCATTTGAAATTTTAAGGCACTTTTGGGTGAATAGAAAAGGTGAGATTGCCCACTAGGTACTGTAGTAACTATTTGAACTGGGAAGTATCATTTTAGGTCCTCTTCACCAAAGCTGATCTCCTTGGAGCCAAAATAATCAGTTCAGTTTATGTCAAAAAGCATTTGAGTTTGAGTGTTATTAGACCATTAGATACCAGGTACCATTTAAACTGATAAGAAAAAAGTTTACTGACATTTATTGAGTTCTTACCATGTATTAAGCATGTTGCCAAGTAATTTTCCTTTATTATCTCATTTAATCCTCACAACAACCTATGAGATAGGTACTAAAAAGAAAAAGCCTTTGAGTCAGGCATGAACACATGCAAACCAAGTTAATCCATATTATAGTCTATATGAATATGAGGTACCAAAGGATGAGTAAAGCTAGTAAAAAAGACATTAATTGCTACTTATTGATTTTCTGCTATTGCGGGTCACCCTAAAGGGTGCCAAATTAAACATTTGATGCAAGACGATGCTCTGCTAGGTACTTGACATAACGTGCAGGGTTTTATGAGATAATAAAAATTTTGTTATAATTAGTATACATATTAAGAAACAGACTCAGAGGTAGAGAAACTTGCATGAGATCATTTGTTCATTTGTTCTATAGATATTTACTGAAGTCCTCACTATTTACTAGGCATTGTCCTAGGTGCTAGACCTACAACAGTCAGCAAAAGAGACATGGTTCCTATCATTATGGAACTTAGTCTACTAGGAAAGACTGACTTAAATCAGGTAAGTTCATATAGGTAGGCAGCATTGGAGCCTACATTCAAACTCATGCCTTCTGATTCCAAGACCTGTGCCCCTTCTACAAAACCAAGCTAATGCTCTAGCCACCAGATCACTTGCTTAAATTTATTATGGAGCTTTTAAGTAGAGCTTGCTTTATCCTTGCCAGAGCAAAGAGATAAATTAAACAAATAATTGACCGTCTGCCACATTTGTGTTCACCTCTCTAGCCTTGTCATTTGTTTTTTATTCCTCTTCCTTATCTCCCTTCTATTTTACTCTGGCCTTTGGGTGAAGATACCTTAGTGTTTCTTTGCTCTTAAGAGGAAGACCAGCAGAGAGATAAAATTACAACAGCTACCTAGTACTTCTTCCCTAGAACCCAAAGAGCTTACATCTTAAATATGAAAGGAACTGATGAGTAAATATAACATCTTTTTACCATTTCATTTCTTTTCATTTTTTTAGATTTTATTTTAAATATTAACATGATAGCAGCCTCGTTTGAGACCATCTTTTACTGCTAGCAGCAAATATTTGAGAAGGAGGAAAGCCCATTCATTGATTAAAATTAACTTTTTTTTTTTTTTTTTTTTTCATTTTATCTTCAGAGAAGCTTTAGGTTACAGAAAAGTCATGTAGAGAATATAGGTGGTTTCCATATACCCAACACCCTCCCCCTTCCCCCCTCTCCCCTATTAATAACATTTTACAAATGAATGATACATTTGTTAAAATTGGTGTACAAATATCGAAGTATTGCTACTGCCATAGTCAATGGTTTACATTATGATTTACATTTTGGACTATACACTTATAAATTTTGGCGAAATTTAAAATGGCCTGTATCCATTATTGCAAGATCATGCAGAACAGTTCTAATGCCCTAAAAAGCCCTGTGTTCCATCTATTCTGTTCTTCCCTCCCCCTCCCCTCGGGACCTATGGTAACCAATAAGTCTCACCTTTTGAATAGTAAGGTTCATAGTTACTTGCAATAATATTGAGGGCTTGACATATTGCTCTGTTTTCTTTTATTAGGTACTGCCTATGTTCTTGCGAGACTATTGCCCCTTTATTTGAGAAGATAGCATGACTCCCTAGGATGGGAGTTTAATATATTCTTATTTGCTGTGTGAGTCTCCACCCACTGATATAGCATATTACAACAAGATGAATACTTACAGATTCCCTAGAAGCCTGCCCCAAGTGCACCCTGTCCTGTATGCACCCCCACATCCAAAACCCTATACCAGTAATCCTCCCCTGCCGTGTTTGCCAAAAGAACATTCCCAACATTGTAGTTTTAACCACAGACCTGCAAACCCCAGAGTTCACCTGCTCCTTCCCCCGACCCTCCCCCCAGATCCATGGATAGTCCAACCCAGCCCCCCTCACAGACCAGCACTGCCAAACCCAGTAGCATCACTGCACCACTGTCATGCCCATCCACTGCACAACTACACCCTTCCACCTTATCATAGATTCTGCCCAAATGGGCAAAAACTCTCTACTCCCTTTCTGTCTCCCCTAAGCCTGTCTTCCAGACTCTAGGTCAGTGAGTCTGCTCAGTTTGCTTAATTCATATCAGTGAGGTCATGTAGTATTTGTCCTTCAGTACCTGCTTACTTCACTCAACATAAGGTCTTCAAGATTCATCCATGTTATCTCATGTATTAATACTGCATTCCTTCTGAGTAATATTCCCTTGTGTGTATGTACCACAATTTGCTTATCCATTCATCTGTTGATGGACATTTGGGTTGCTTCCAACTTTTGGCAATGGTGATTAATGCCACTGTGAACATTGGTGTGCATATATCTGTTCATGTCCCTGCTTTCATTTCTTCTGGATATATACCCAGCAGTGGGATTGCTGGATCGTATGGCAATTCTATAGTTAGCTTCCTGAGGAACTGCCAAACTGTCCTCCACAAAGGATGCACCATTCTACATTCCCACCAGCAGTGGGTAAGTGTTCCCTTTCCTCCACATTCTCTCCAACATTTGTCCTGTTTTTTTAATAGCCGCCAGTCTAATGGGTGTAAGATGATATCTCATTATAGTTTTGATTTGCATTTCCCTAACAGCTAGTGATGTTGAGCATCTTTTCATGTGCTTTTTAGCTATTTGTATTTCTTCTTTGGAGAAGTGTCCATGGAAATCACTTGCCCATTATTTAAATGGGTTGTTTGTCTTTTTATTTTCGAGATGTAGGATTTCTTTATATATGCTGGATATTAGGCCCCTGGTTACCAAATATTTTCTCCCATTGAGTAGGCTGCCTTTTCATTTTCTTGACAAACTCCTTTGAAGTGCAAAAATTTTTAATTTTGAGATGGTCCCATTTATCTATTTTTTCTTTTGTTGCTCTTGCTTTGGGTGTAAAGTTTATGAAACCATTTCCTACTACAAGATCTTGTAGATGCTTCCCTACATTATCTTCCAGGAGATTTATGGTCTTGGCTCTTACATTTAAATCTTTGATCCATCGTGAGTTGATTTTTGTATAAGATGTGAGATGGTGTTCCTCTCTCATTCTTTTGGCTATGGATATCCAGTTCTCCAAGCACCATTTGTTGAAGAGGCCATTCTCTCCCAACTGAATGGGCTTGGTGACCTTGTAAAATATCAGTTGACTGTATATGCGAGGATCTAAATCAGAACTCTCCGTTCTGTTCCATTGGTCAGTATGTCTGTCCTTGTGCCAATACCACACAGTTTTGACGACTGTGGCTTTGTAGTATGTTTTAAAGTCAGGTAGTGTGATTTCTTCAATTTCATTTTTCTTTTTCAATATATCTTTGGCTATTTGGGGCCCCTTGTCCTTCCAAATAAATTTCATAGTTAGCTTTTCCAATTCAGTAAAAAATACTGTAGTAATTTTTATTGGGATTGCATTAAATCTGTGAATCAGTTTGGGTAGGATAAACATCTTAATGATGTTAATCTTCTTGTCCATGAGCAGGGAATATTCTTCCATTTATTTAGGTCGTCTTTGATTTCCTTTAACCATGTTGTGTAGTTTTCTGCGTACAAGTCCTATTATTCTACTCTAGACTTATTGTTATTCTAGCAATGGAAGAACTTTTATCATTGGTGTGGAGGCAGTGGCCACCAGAGGTTCTGAGGGGAGGGAGAGGGGAAAATAGGTATAATAATATTTTTGGGACATTGGAATTGTCCTGCATGATGTTGCAATGACAGATACAGGCCATTATATATATATATATATATATATATTTTTTTTTTTTTTTTTTTTTTTTTTTTACCGGGAGGTCCCGGGGATCAAACCCGGGTCCCTCCATATGGGAGACGGACGCCCAACCAGTTGAGCCACATCCGACCCCCTATATATTTTGTCAAAACTTACAAAATTACATGTGACAGTGTGTAAACTGTAACTGTAATGTAATGTAATATATATATATTTTTAAGATTGATTTATTTTTACTTTATTTATTTTTCAATTTATCCCTTCTCTCCTCCAGATGGTTCTCTTTGTCTGTCTGCTCATTGCTCACCTTCTCCAGGAGGCCCCGGGAACTGAACCTGGGACCTCCCACATGGTAGGGGAACGCCCAGTGGTCTGAGCCACATCCGCTCCCTGCTGTGGCATTTGCTGGCTTGTGGCATCTGCTCCTTTAGGCATCTGCTCATTGTGGTGGGTGCCAGTGTCTAGCTCTTGGTACAGCAGGGTGCAGTGTCTAGCTGTTATTGCAGCGGGGTGTGGGCGTCTGCTTGTCTGCTTTAGGAGGCACTTTATTCCGAACCCAGGACCTCCCACGTGTGATGCCCATCTCGTTGAGCCACATTCACTTCCCTCCCCCATATTTTATGGTCCTGGCTTTTATATTTAGATCTTTGATCCATTTTGAGTTGATTCTTGTATAGAGGGTGAGATAGGGGTCCTCTTTCATTCTTGGTTATAGATATCCAGTTTTCCCAACACCATTTGTTGAAGAGACTGTTTTTTCCCATTAGCGTGGGCTTGGTAGGTTTGTCAAAACCCAGTTGACTGTATAGGTGAGGGTATATTTCTGGGTTCTCAATTCTATTCCACTGATCGATGTGTCTATCTTTATGCCAGTACCATGCTGTTTTGACCACTGTAGCTTTGTAATATGTTTCAAGGTCAGGCAGTGAAATTCCTCCCATATTGCTCTTCTTTTTTAGAATGCTTTTGGTTATTCGGGTGCACTTACCCTTCCAGATGAATTTGGTAATTGCCTTCTCTAATTGTGTAAAGTAAGCTGTTGGGATTTTGATTGGTATTACATTGAATCTATAAATCAGTTTGGGCAAGATTGACATCTTCACACTATTTATTCTTCCAATCCATGAACACGGAATGTCTTTCCATTTGTTTAGGTGTTTTTAAATTTCTTTTAGCATTGTTTTGTAGTTTTCTGCATATAGATCCTGTACTTCTTTGGTTAAATTAACTCCTAGGTATTTGAGTCTTTTTGTTGCTATTGAAAATGGAATTTTCCTTCTGACTTCCTCCACAGGTTGTTCAGTACTAGTGTACAAAAACATTACTGATTTTTGTGTGTTGATCTTGTTTGTTGCCACTTTGCTGAACTCATTTATTAGTTCAGGTAGCTTTGTTGTGGATACTTCAGGATTTTCTAAATACAGGATCATGTCATCCGCAAACAGTGAGAGTTTTACTTCCTCTTTTCTTATTTGGACGCCTTTAATTTTTTTGTCTTGTCTAATTGCCCTAGCTAGAGCTTATAGTACAATGTTGAATAACAATGGTGACAGTGGGCATTCTTGTCTTGTTCCTGATCTTAAGGGGAAAGCTTTCAACCTTTCCCCATTGAGTATGATGTTGACTGTGGGTTTTTCATATATGCCTTTTATCATATTGAGGAATTTTCCTTTTATTCCTATCTTTTGAAGTATTTTTATCAAAAAAGGATGTTGGATTTTGTCGAATGCCTTTTCTGCATCTTTTGAGATGATCATGTAGT
>JAKSZT010053881.1:11030301-11059330 GCA_026826555.1 Tolypeutes matacus
TAAACAGGATTGGTGTTAATTCTTTTCAAAATGCTTGGTAGAATTCACCTGGGAAGCCATCTGGTCCTGGACTTTCTTTGCTGGGAGATTTTTGATGACAGATTCAATCTCCTTAATTGTGATTGGTTTGTTAAGTTCTTATTTTTCTTTTAGCATCAGTGTAGGTTGGTTGTGCGTTTGAAATTTGTCCATTTCATCTAGGTTGTCTAGTTTGTTGGCGTATAGTTTCTCATAATATCCTCTGGTGATTCTTTTTATTTCTTTGAGGTCATTTGTAACTTCCCCCCTTTCATTTCTGATTGTATTTATTTGCATCTTTTCTCTTTTTTTTCTTTGTTAGTCTAGCGAGGGGTTTGTCAATTTTATTGATCTTCTCAAAGAACCAGCTTTTGGTTTTGTTGATTTCTCTATTGTTTTTCTGTTCTCATTTTCATTTATTTCTGATCTAATCTTTATTATTTCTTTCCTTCTGCTTGCTTTGGGATTGGTTTGCTGTTCTTTTTCTAGTTTCTCTAGTTCAGTTAAATCTTTGAATTTAACTCTTTCTTGTTTTTTAATATAAGCATTTCCCTTTTAAGACTGCCTTCGCTGTATCCCATAAGTTTTGATATGTTGTGTTCTCATTTTCATTTCTCTCAATGTATTTACTGATTTCACTTGCAATTTCTTCTTTGACCCACCGAATATTTAGGAGTGTGTTGTTCAATCTCCATACATTTGCAAATTTACTCTTTTCCTGTCTGTTATTGGTTTCTAGTTTCATTCCATTATGATCTGAGAAGGTGCTTTGTATAATTTCAATCTTTTTATATTTATCGAGAGCTATATTGTGACCTAACATGTGGTCCATCCTGGAGAAAGATCCATGGACACTTGAGAAGAATGTATAACCCGCTGAGTTTGGATGCAGTGTTCTGTATATGTCTGTTAGGTCTAACTTGTTTATTATTTTGTTCAAGTTCTCTGTTTCCTTGTTGATCATCTGTCTAGTTGTTCTATCTAATGATGTGAGAGGGGTGTTGAAGTCTCCAACGATTATTGTAGAAAAATGTCTATTTCTCCCTTCAGTTTTGCCAGAGTTTGTCTCATATATTTTGGGGCATCCTGGTTAGGTGCATAGATATTTATATCTTCCCGGAGGATCGTCCCTTTTATTAATATATAATGGCCTTCCGCATCTCTTATCACTTTTTTGCATTTGAAGTCTGTTTTTTCTGATATTAGTATAGCTACCACTGCTCTTTTCTGTTTACTATTCGCATGGAGTATCTTTTTCCAACCTTTTACTTTCAGCTGGTTTATATCCCTGGGTCTGAGGTGAGTTTCTGGTAAGCAGCATATGGTAGCTCATGTTTTTTTATCCATTCTGTCAGCCTGTATCTTTTGATTGGGGAATTTAATCCATTCACATTCAATGATATTACTGAAAATGCACTATTTATTTCCTCCATTGTATTTTTTGGTTTTCATATGTCATCTTATTTTTGTCTCTCTTTTTACTCTTTTGGTTATCCTTTCTTTCTTTCTTCTATAGTCTCCTCCAAGCCTCTCTCTCCTGTCCTTTTCTTTCAGGTTCTAAGGCTTCCTTTAATATTTCCTGCAAAGGTGGATTCTTTTTTGCAAACTCTCTTAGTTTGTTTGTTTGTGAATACTTTATACTCACCTTCGTATTTGAAGGACAGTTTTGCGGGATAAAGAATTCTCGGCTGGCAGTTTTTCTTTTGCAGTTTCCTAATTGTATCATACCACTGTCTTCTCGCCTCCATGGTTTCTGAAGAGAATTCTGCACTAAGTCTTACTGGACGTCCTTTGTACGTGATCGTTTGCTTCTCTCTTGCTGCTCTGAGAATTTTCTCTTTATCTTTTACATTTGACATTCTGAATAAATGTGTCTTGGAGTAGGTCTATTTGGATTTATTCTCATTGGGGTACGGTGTGCTTCTTGGACATGTAAGTTCATTTCTTTCATGAGAGTTGGGAAATTTTCAGCTATTATTTCCTCAAATACTCTTTCTGCCCCTTTTCCTTTCTTTTCCTCTTCTGGAACTCCCATGACACGTATGTTATTGCGTTTTGTGTTGTCATTCAACTCTCTGAGCCCCTGCTCAATTTTTTCCATTCTTTTCTCTCTCTGTTCTTTTCTCTCTTCAATTTTAGCTGCTCTGTCTTCAGTATCACTTATTCTTTCTTCTATCATTTCGAGTCTGCTGTTGTATGCCTCAAATGTGTTTTTTGTTTGTTTGTTTTAAGATTTATTTCTTTCTCACCCCTCCCCACCCTCCCGCCCCAGACACTGTTTTGTGCTCGCTGTCTGCTCTCTGTGTTCTTCTGTTTCTGCTTGTCTTCTCTTTAGGTGGTACCAGGAACTGATCCTGGGACCTTCTGGAGTGGAGAGAGGCTGCTCAATCTCTCACGCCACCTCAGCTCCCTGGTCTGCTGTGTCTCTTAGTGTCTCTCTTCTCTGTTTCTTTTTGTTGCATCATCTTGCTGCGCCAGCTCTCCGCATGGGCCAGCACTCCACGTGGCTCAGCTCTCTGCTCGGACCAGCTCACTGCGTGGGCCAGCTTGCTTTTCACCAGGAGGTCCCGGGAATTGCACCCTGGACCTCCTATATGGTATACGTGAACCCAGTCACTTGATCCACATCCGCTTCCCTCAAATGTGTTTTTGACTTCACCTATTGTGTCTTTCATTCCCATGAATTCCGTTACTTTTCTGTTCAGGATTTCAATTTCTTCTTTGCATTCCGTCAATGTCATCTTGATGTCATTTATCTCTTCAAGTATATTGTCTTTCATCTCATTAATTTGATTTTGGAAATTTGTGCTCATCTCACTGATTAGTTCTCTCAAATTCTGCGTCTCTTCTGGGACTTTGATGTATTCCTTTTCTTGGGCCATGTCTTCTATTTTCTTAGTATGGCTCGTAATTTTTTGCTGGTGTTTATGCATCTGGTTAGATTGTATTTTACTTAGGTGCTCTATCTCTTTCTCTTTTATAGGGTTTTAGTGGCAGGAGGCTGTGAGTTACCACAGCTCTTTGATTTTTGATTCAACCTTGATTGTTAGGATTGTCCTGCTGGTTGCTCAGAACTGGGTGCTGGACCCAGTAATTGGTTGTAGAGTCGCTTCCTAGGGCCTTGGGCAGGGAGGCTATAGAGCCCAGGAAAAGCCTCTCCTGTTTATTTTTAATTTTCTTAGTGCACTTCTTTCGTCTGCCAGGAGATGGTGCTCGTTGGCAGCTCTCAATTCAATGCCTGGTCTGAGTGTATTTGTTGTGGCACAGACCAGATCAGTGTGATAGAGCTTCCTGTCTGGGGTCTAAGAGCCTTGTAATTCAAACTTTCTGAGGCAGTTCTCTAGTCTTCTCTGGTAGCCCCCTCCCTTTTCCCAGCTAGGAAATATTTCCACTCCCCTCTGAATTCTCAACAATCAGTCCCTGTTAGTAGAGGAGGAGATTGGGAGGTTTGTATATCTTTAGTCCCTTGCAGGCTCCAAGGCAAACAATGGCACAGCCCCACCCGGCCTGGAAGGGCTCTCGGGACAGGGCAGACAGAGTCAAAAGCAGGGTCAGCCCCAGGCGCTCTCTCCCCTCTTCTGTGGAGTCCTCAACAATTAATCCAGGCTAGAAGAGAGGGAGATTGCGAGGGTCAGATTTCTCCAGTCCTTCCTAGGCTCCCAGGGCAAACCACGGTGTGGAAGGGTCTGTGGGGCTCCGCAGCCCAAATTTGCTGGTCAGTACCTGAGTCAGCCTAAGGCTGTGTCTCTCTCTCTCCCCTTTCTGAAAGTGGTAGATCCCTGGAGCCCCCTTTGTCTGTGGTCACAGGCCCAGAGGCCCGAGAATTCTAAAGAGTGTCAGGGAGGGTGCCGGCAGCAGTAGCTGCTGGATCCAACTCATGGTTCTGTCGTCGTGATTTCCCTCTTTTGTCCCTCTCTTCTCTGCGTGGTGTGCAGCCTGCACCTGCTGTCCTAAACCCTAGAAGATCTTTTTCGGGGCTGTTTCAGCCTGTCCTCTAGCTATTTTTCTGAAGAAGAGATTCCCGTGTCTTAGTAGTCCGCCATCTTCCCGGAAGTCCACTACAGTTTTCTTATGAACTTTTAAAATATTTTAGTGAAGCACTTTTAGTCTACTTTGAACTCTTTGGGTATTCCTACCATAAAAGTAAATAGGTCTATGTATTAAGAATAACAGTATTTTCCTTATTTGTGTATAAAAATGGGTAAAAATAGTTATTAGAGATAATACTTGGTTTCTAATTTCTCAAGCCAAAAAAATATTTTTGTTTACTGTAAAAGATTTACTTACTCATATATATTTTTTTTCCGTTTTAACATCTTTACTCTTTTCTTTATTCACTTCTTTCCTCTCTGCCTTCAGCCTTACATGGATATCGTGCATCTCCCTTTGCCGGAAAAACCCTTCTATCTTTTGCTATGATGACCTACACCACCATCTTTTGAAAATGTATGCCACTTTTCCTTACTCCTTATAATTCAACTTCTGCCCTTACTACAGAGACATCCTAATTACCAAATTCAATGACGTTTCCCCCTTCAATCCTTATTCTTCCTGAGTTTTAAAAAATAACATTTAACATAGACTACTTTCTTTAGCCTTCCCTCAGGGTAACAACATTTCTTCTTTCACTTCACTACCACTACTGCCGCTACCACCCGCCCCCACCACCATCACTCCCACACTCAGATCAACCACTTTTAAATCAAAGTTCAATTAACTTGTGAGTTCCTACTATATACAATATATTATATATAGTGCTGCTAGAGTGCGAAGATGAGGACTATATCATTCTTGTTCTTTAGAAACTTAATGTCTTATAGGGGAGATACAACGTAGGTACACTGATAACTGTTCTGTGAGGCCGACTAATTTCATGCGGAAGGTATACAGAGGTCTATCCACATCAGATTTTTGGAGTGCAGGACTATGCCAGTTACTAAGCAATTTTCTCTCAGTCTGAAACCCACTTTTCTGTGCTTTGCTTTGTGACACTGGGGCTAGTACTCTGCAAAACACATTTCTCCTTTTCTAACTGACTCCTTATTAGACTCCACTGCCAGGAGGGAGATTGCAAGATTGGAGGAGGAAGAAAGGACTGCTCTGTCCTTTTACTTCCATTTGGCTTCCAATTCCTTTGAACAACCCGGCAATACTTCTTGACCCTGGATTCAACAGTTTTTTTCCTATAGCAAGAACTAAATCCAGTTTGTAGTTTCTCTATTACTTACAGAACGAGACTGAACATGTACCCCCTCCTCTGGGGTTTGGGTCCTGACCCTTGGGGCCCTCCTCCAAAATCAAAGCCAGCCAATCTGTGCCTCCTCTTCAGAGTTCTGAATTTCAGCCCCATGAGGTTCCTCCTCTAAGTTTCTAAGTTTTAAAAATTTCGGCCTTTTCCTTGTTCCCTTAGTTCGGTGGTGGGTGACTGTTTCCTATAGTTGCCACCTCTGTGATATCTTAGTATTCTTTTCTTGCCTTTTCAGTTGCCTAGTTAACAACTTTATATTTGGTTGACAATCCTCTATATTAAACTCTTTTCTTTTCACATAACTAGGGAGATTTCTAGCTCCTGATTAGACACTGACTGAAAAGGAAGGAATTAGGATAATATCTAATGGAGAAAATAGTATTTCAGTTTGACTTTGAAAGAAGAGTGGGATTTTAGTAGGGAAAAATTGGGAAATTTCAAATAGAGTGAATATCAGCATGATGAGAAAGTATGGTGTATATTTGGGAAATATTTATACTGTAGGGTTTTTTTGTGGAGCACAAGGTACATGTTAGGAAAAAAATATTAGAAAGAGTTTGGGGCAAACAGTAACTTGGAGGGCCTTAAATTCTAGGCTGAGAAATTTGGACTTAATTTGTAACAATTAAATCTTTTGTTTTTAAAGTAGAATAATGAGTGACCTGATTAGAATTCTCTTCTAGAAATGTTTGGATAATAGATTTATGATGGTATATTAAGAAAACTGTACATGGTAAGACGTTAGTATTAGAGGTTATGCCAAGTATCACTGTTTTCCCATAAAACATTCTTTCAGAAAATAATGAGGACTTAGGTGTTTGGGAATGTAACAATAGTTATGAAAGCAGTCTATCCTCAAGACTGATGGGGGGGGAAAATATATATGTATACTCTTTTATATTTAGATAATTATGAAACAAAATGGTTAGTATGGGAAATGGATAGAGAAAATTCTGGGTATATAAAATAGGACACAAAATATGGCCTGAAAGGGTCAAGAAAAACTTCCTAGTTTGTGTTTTAAAAGCTGATTATGAATTAGCCATGCATAATGTATGAACCAGACTTAAGCAACAAAAAGAGAGGGAGAAATACAATTGTATTGGCAGAATCTAATGGGAGATTATGATCCTTTCAAGAACAGATTCATTTTTCCCTTCTAGGTATGGTTTACTTGTTAACATTAAATCAAATTGAGAGGGTGCTGTAGCTGTTGGAACAGTACATGTAATGCATAGGTATGCAGTTTGATTTCTAAAAATTCTATGGTAATTTTTATAGAGAATATATCAAATGAATGGATTTTAATCATTTACTAAAATTCAGTACTGTTTAGTTATCTTTTCACTAGTGTATATGTGGGAAGATTGTGTGTTTGTGTGTACATGTGTATATATACACATAGATACACATGTGTATGTATAGAGAGAGAGAAGGGAGGAGGGATATATAATAAGATGTATATATAAGATAAGGAATTGTGATAGAAATTCAAAAGGAATATCAAGGTAACTTGTATTCGTGTTTTTCCCTAAACAGTACTTTTTCCCTAAGAATTAGAGGTAGTGTACAGTAAAATTTTTTAAACCACAGATATATACTTGAGGGGACAGAAGAATCAAATTAAAAGAAAGAAGCAAAAAAAAAAAAAAAAAAAAAAGAGCCAAAGAAACAATACTGTGATTTTGTCAACTGTTTCAGCTTCTTCATTTGAACCAAAGATCTTAAGTTATTTGGCATAAAAAGGCCTGTATAAGAGACCAAGTTTTGGAAACTCATAGCAATCTCTGACTATATTTTCTTATAAAGTTAGTTTTCTCCAAATGTACAACAATTATATAGTAATTAGAAAATGTCCAAGTTTAGAAATCATTAATTCTGTAATTGGCTTCATGTACATTTAAGCAAACTGTGTGTGTTACAGGGTTTTAAAAGTTATTTGTTTTTTGTTTTTGTTTTTTATGTTTAGGCTAGACAGCAACAAGCAGAATTAGCCCAGCAAGAATGGCTTCAAATGCAGCAAGCTGCCCAACAAGCCCAGCTTGCTGCTGCCTCAGCCAGTGCATCCAATCAGGCAGGGTCTTCTCAGGATGAAGATGATGATGATGATATCTGAAATTCACCAGCTGAGTTTCTATTTCTTCTATAAATGTTTTTCCATGCACAACAAAACAGTGAAAGAAATGCTTATCTGTAATTTTGTATGCATCTTTGGTGGACTTGCTATTGGTATTCTAGGGATGTCTGCTGTTAAATTTCATCTATTGTGTGCTATACATGTAAAAACTGTCTCTTTGAACTATTGAAAATTTAAGGTTCTGAATAATATCAATTTTGAATTTTTAATGGTGTTTATGAAATTTTAGATAGCAGTGAGTCCTTTGATCAATAAACAGTGTTACAGAAAACTTCAAGTTTATAAAAATACAGTGAAATTTATACAGAAGCTCTAAATCTGCGTTTGCATTTACTCTGTCCTTTTAACTAAACTAAAAATTGGGAATTTTAAATTATTTTGGTGAGTGAGTGTGTGATGTGGTAGACATTGGATCAGGTTAGTTAAAAAACGAAGAGTTCAGTTCTGTAGTAACTGAATTTTTTGTCTTTTAAAATGAGTATATATACAGGCAATAAATATACATGCTCAGATATGTGTTTAAAAAATTTCACAAAATAAGGAAGGAGTAGTTGTATAAATTTGGTGCATTTTGGTTTTGATTTTTTATTTTGTGTAGTGGTTAAAAGCTATAGTTTTATTATGGCATAATTCATCTTGAGCTACACTATTACAGTTCAAAGACTGCCCAATTTTGAGGATTGTTATGATTCTTACTATTTCACTCCAGTTCAATAATTGTTGTTAGTCCTTCCATGAACATATTATTCAAATATATAGATGGAACTTGTGATAACAATTGTTTGGGCTTCATTGGTTTAACTGAGGTTCATGAATATCCAAACCTTTGCTGGGGGAAAGAAATGAAAGTTAATGAGTATGCTTGCTATAAAAGATGGATTTTTTTTTTTTTTTAATTTAACTTGTAGTTATAGTTTACATTTTGTTTGTTTTAAGCATTACTTTTACATTTTCTTGACTAGATGACCTAGAGAGTCCAATGCTACCTTTTGAAATGGCATCATTGTCTCCTCATCATAATTGAGCAATAGCTTAAAAAATTATTGGTTTTGTTTTGCTTAAGAAAGTGTGTCAAAACTGATCAGCCCTATATGAAACATAGTTAATTTTAACCTGCTAGTTAAAACGGAGAAACTTTAATTTGGTTCCAGTAAATAAAGTATGATAGTGATTGTTATAGGAATCCAATGTGTTGAAAAAGTGGCATATTGCTCATATTTTGGGAGCAGAAAGGAAAAGCCACTTATGATGGTATGAAATAATCTAAATTCCTATGTCAATTGCCAAATCCTTTAAATTTCACCAAGCCAAAAAAATAGATTATGGCTGCCAGGATTCCAGTTTTAATTGGAGAGCTAAATAAGTAAAGTTTCAAGTATTAGCTTTCTTAATGATCATATTTTGCAGTTTTAGAAAAAGTGAATATTGTCATATATTTATTAAATATAGTTCCCCCTTGCAATTAAAAGGTTAGTTTTACTAAATGTTTAAGTTGAAGTTACTTCATGGATACTGTATCCATCCATGCATTGGATAGGATAGAAGGAATTGTTTTTTAAAAGGTTTAAGTACCAAAGGTAGTCTAGTCTAGAGAAATAATAAGTTGTTAATAAGTGTTGGCTTTTCTAATTTGTACTGTAATATCCTTACACTTTCTATTTTAAGTATATCTGTTTCTTAAGTAAACATCATAGACTTTTCCACACGTTTCTTTTTTTGTCTGATGCAGAGTTCAGGTTAATTAATATTTTACTGCATCTGATAATGTATTATATGTTCAAAGCCTAGTGACTTTTCATTTTGACATTCTTGTGATTCTATATGCTGTATTCTCCAAGCAATAAAATTCTGATGTGTTTTATAAATTGTTTTTATATTTAATGGGATCTTTGCAGATTAATGGCAGGAGATTTCTATTATTACCATTTGGACTAGTTTAAAGAATCTTGGGCCCAAAAGGCATCCTGGTCATTTGGTATGTAGTACCTGCCTTTCTCCCTCGATTACTATTATTTCAGAAAATGTGTTTTTACATGTATTTTTGTAATTTACAGACCTAGGATCCAATTACAACAAACTAATTAAGCAGTGTTTTATTTTTAGCTTGTTTTCTAGCATTAAAAAGTCACTATTCTGTCAGATACTGACATTTTAACAATCTTTTGAAGAGAGAAACTCTCCAGGTTTCTTGAAAAATAAAGTTATTGTTTAGTATTTTTCCCATCCATTGAATATTTCTCTCTTTTTCTGCAGATTAATAGATTGATAAGGGTTGAAAAGGCACCAATTTTTAAAACTGCATATGCAATACATACAAAAGAGTGCACAAATGAGATTTTTTGCAAATTAAACAAGTTAATATTACCAGCCCACAGCTCAAGAAAGAGAGGATTATGAGTACCCCAGAATCTCCCTTCTTATTCCTATCCAATCACTATCTTCTTCTTCCTCCCCAGAAGTGACTATTGTCCTGACTTCTAAAACTCTTTAGATTAGTTTTATTTTATGTAAATGGAATCATACATAATATACTTTTTTTTTTTTTTTGCTAAACATTGTATGTGGGTGTATTAATTTTCTATTGCCTTTGTAACAAATTACCACAGACTTAATGACTTAAAATAAAACAAATGTGTTCTCTTACAGTTCTGGAGGTCAGAGTCCAATATCAGTTTCACTGGACCAAAGTCAAGTTTGTTGGAAGGGTTGATTCCTTCTGGAGGTTCTGTGGGGAGAATCTATTTCCTTGCCTTTTTTAGTCTCTGATAGTCACATGTATTCTTGGCTTGTGGCCCCTTCTTCAGCGCTCAAAGGCTGCTTCCATTATCATATCACCTTCTCCTCTTCTAAGTTAAATCTCCCTCTGCCTCTAAATGTTGGGCCCACCTGGATAATCCAAGATAATCTCCCCATCAGGATAACCTCCCCATCTCAAGATCCTTAACTTAATCACATTTGCAAGGCCCTTTTTGCCATGCAAGTCAACATTCATATGTTATAGGACTTAGGACCTGGATCTCTTTGAGGGCCGTTATTTAGCCTACCATGGTGAGATTCATTCATACTGTTGCATGTATTTGTAATTCATTCTCATTGCTGTATAGTATTATATCTATCCACTTTTATTATATCCAAAATTTATTTATCCATTCTGTTGTCAATGAGCATTTGAGGAGTTTCCAGTTCTGGGCTATTGTGAATTGTTCTGTGGAGAGCATTCTAATACATGTCTTTTTGATGAGTATTTGTATGCATTTCTGTTGGGATATATACCTCACAGTAGAATTGCTGGGTCATGAGGTATGCATATATTCAGTTTTAGTAAGGACTGCCAAACAGTTTTCAAGAGTGTTGGGAAGAAGGTACAAATGTGTACCATAATAATGAATTACCCTAATGGTCTAGTGGCCTGAGAATATTAATGAATTTCTCCAAATACCTAAATCATATCCAGTGAGTTATATTTGCTACAGCAGGTCTGTTATTTAATGTCATATTACAAGAGGAAAATAAAAGCAAAGTATTTGTTCTTGTTACTAACATGGTAATGTTATGACTTCATTAGATTGTTGCTCTTCAGAAGAATTGCAGGGTTTAAGTAATCATAAGTAGTATGTTGAGTGGAAATTAGTTTTGGCAAAATCTATGATTTAATATTTTAATTGAATTTAAATTATTTTGTTATATCCTTATTAAATACACATATATTTCCTTGTATTGGTGGTCCCTAAATTATATTATATATATCCAAATGGCAATCCAGATAGCATAGATACTGTGTTCTATTGGCTTCATTTGATTTTTTTCTTTCCTTCTCTGTTCCCAACAGTTTAGCCACAATTCCTACCCCATCCGTCTTTTTTGACCTTGATCCAAAGATAGAATATCATAGGTAGGATTGGCCAGAATGAAGAAAATGATCATAAGTAGGTTCCTCTCGCCTCCCATTTGCCACCAAAGTGTCCCCAACCCTTATCCCATTTCCTCAAAATAAAAGACCTAAGACTTACCCTTACCATTTATGCTTAGACTTGCCTTTTCCTATAAAACGTAAATGAAAGAAAAAAGTAGGGAAGCAAAGGAGATAGACTTTTAACTTAGGATCAGTTTTTATCTCCTTACCAGAAATCAAGCTCCTTCATAAAATCTTAGAACAGGGTTTCTCAAGCTCAGCATTATTGGCATTTTGGTCTGGATAATTCTATGTTGTGGAGGCTATCCTGTACGTTATAGGATATTTAGCAATATCCATGGCCTCTACCCACTAGATACTAGTAGCACCTCTCTACCCTCCCCCAGTTGTGACAACCCCAGAATGTCTCTAGACATTGCCAAATGTACCCTGGGGAGCAAAATTGTTTATTGCCTTAAAACATCTAAGTTTTTACTTTTCGGGTAGGGTCCTGAGGGAAGGCTATGAAACTGAACCTCTGGTGTCAGTAGAAAAAGACAAAAAGAAACAGTATTGTAGAGGGAATAGGCCCAGAACTAAAATGTGTTTCCAGGAAGGCCAGTCTTTCAGGAAGCTCTTAAGTCCACATCTGCTGATCCCTTCAGCTTCAAGAGCCCCAGTCTACTTCTTATAAATCCCTGTACCTGCTCCCTGCTTTTCACCCAGACGTCTTAGCCATACCCAGTTTGAAACAGATCAGGTATACTATCTCATTACAAGTGTTACTCTTGAGTGCACAGAACCATATATTAAGACGTGAAACAAGGAAAGCAGTGTTCACATATAGCAGGAATGGCATATATAAAGACAGTTTATAATATATGATAAGTGATATGAACAAAGGAACCAATTCTTTTTACTAGATCTTTAAAATATGTTATTTCATTTATTTATCACCTCTTTAAGGGAGATATTAATAGTTCCAGAGTAGCAGCCTGGTAAGACCAGGTATACCATTAAAAATAACAGGCAAACAATATGCAATATTTTATTTTTATTTATGAAGCTCCATATCTTATGCATAATATAGTGAGTATGGAAAATAACTTAGTCCATGGGTGCTTGCTTTCAATTTCATATTGTCATGTATGTTTCTTGCCTTTGTATGTTATATGAATAGCACTTGTATGTCTGCCACTGACATAGAAGTAGTGGAAGTAGAGGAAGAAAATTTACCAGATCAAATTTTTAGTGTGAATAGGAATTTTAAAAATATATATATATGATATATATATAATTAGAGAAGTTATGAACTTATAAAACAATCATGCATAATGTGCAGAATTCCCATACAACACACCTACCTGCATTGTGGAACATTTCTTACACATTATGGTGAATGGGAGATTTTTGTTGGGCCTGGAGGTGGAGGAAGAGGGTAGTGACAGAAAAGGTATATCTAACAAAAGAAGAGAAAACTATGTTGTTAAAACAGGTAAGGATCCTCTGGGGGAAAATACAGCAGGTTCAGAATTGTCTGGTTATGCAAGTATCTACTAATAAGTTTGTTTCCTTTATTGTGCCCATGAAAGTTGCTGTTAACTTCATATTTATGTAAACTTCTAGAATCGGCATAGTAGAATGTAGTAGTATGGTTTGGATAGGAAGAGACAACAATGGTATTTATTTCAGAAACATTTATTTGGTATATTATACAGGATAGGGAATGTTTTATAAGCTTAATAGTGTTAGGTTTACATGTGCAGTTTCATGATACAGAGAATTGAATTATAAATAATTATACAAAATTTGGACTATCTTCATTACAAAGATTTTGTAGATGAGGAAGGAAGGTTCAGAGAAATTTAAAAATGCAGTAATATCTAGGAAGTGGAGGCATCAGAGTTTGAACCCCAGTCTAAGTGCTCTAAGGACAATGTTTCTTTCCCTAGATCATTCTACATTTATTTAGAGATCGTTTAAGAAATAGTAAGCTTGCCTGAGGATAGCAAATTTGTGTGCTATTGCAAGATAATTTTAGAGCTCACTCTATAAGTAAGCATAGATAATATATTTTTAGCCTTTTTTTTCTGCATAGTATCTAAATGATTCAGTGAATCAGAGTATTATGCAGAATATGAAATATTGTTAGAGAAGCTAATTCATAAATTTGATTTATTATATACTTCACATAGGATTTTTTCTTTTGTTGTGATTCTATTTTTGGAATTTCATTTTAGCCAAATGTTGCAGAATTTTGGAATCTTCTGGAATAAGCTTTTCCTTTTTAAAAAAACAAGGCCAAATTATATTAATAGCAAAGATCTTGTTTCTTCATATCCCAGTAACAAGCTTACCATTATACAAATGGGAAACAAGAGCTGATAAACTGTAGACCATTATTTAGGATTTTGAAATTAAGGATTGTGTTCTTAATGAACTGATGAATCAGCACCTATTAATATATGAGAATAACCCTTAGAAAAAGTACTGACTCCACCTTCCTGCAAGAATTATTTTATAGTATATCTGTCATGCTACCTTGGAGGTTGGGCAACTACAAATCCTCACTTCACAGCCTATTGGTTCTCATCTGAATCTTTGTGGCAGCCTCCTAACTGCTTTACTGCCAGAATCTCCTTGTTCTAGTCCATCCTTCACATCGCTACCTGATCTTTCTAAAACACAAATGTGAATACAAGATGCCTGCTCCTTATTCATCATAGTATAAGTCCAAACTCTTAAGCATTACACAAACCGTCTTTCAAATGGGATTCAGCTTGATTTTCTGTACTCTCCCAATTGCACTGAAATCTGAGCTGAATAATGCTGTCTCTTCACGCTTTAGAACTATTGCACATACTTCTTCCCCACTCTGGAATGCTCTTTTCCCTCATTTACCTGGCAAACTTCTCATCGTACAGCAAGATCCAGCTTAAATTTCAGTTCCTGTGTAAAGTTTTCCCTGGTGCCCCCATGGTAGTCACCACTTTCTCTGATTATTTGTGCCTGTAGTACATATTTCTATTTTTTGACTCCATCATACCATATTAAATTTGTTTGTTTACAAATCTATTTACTTTATAGTGGGAGCTCCTAGAGGAAAGAAACCATATCATTATCTCGGTATCTCTAGCAACTGACATAATAAAGGTTTTTACATTTGAACTTATAAGTGCCTGCTTGTGGTAAATTCTCATTTCACCTGATGTTCCATATCATTTGTCCCTAGAATTAAAATACAGGACCTAACACACAGCAGATACTCAGTATTTGGTGGTGATAATAATGGGAAAGAAGGAAAAAACACATTTCATGTGCAATATATAAAAAGAAAGGTTCATATATAAATCATTTAAGAAAAACTTTCAAGAAAATTAGTATTTCAATACTGAAAGGGCTAAAATTAATCAGAAAAAAAAAACTTTTACAGCATAGCACATTTTCTGGTATTAGGAATACAAAATAACAAAATATTATGCCACATAATTAACAGGAAAAAACAAAGCCACTCAAGGTATTTCAAGCAAAGAGTGACTTAATACAAGGAATTAAATTATAAAATTATTGAAAACACCGAAGGAATAAAAAGGGATGACGGGCAGTATTGCCCAATGATGAAGAACTGTGAGAACTACCCTGGAGCCTCTGGTCATCTGCTGACTTGCACTCATATAAAAGCATTAGTGCTGCATAAAAAAAAAAAATCACCTAAAAACTTAGCAGCTTAAAACAATAATCACCTTATTGCTCACAATTCTGTGAATCAGCTTGGCTCAGCTGAGTAGTTCTGCTTCACATGATGTCATTTGAAGCTGCAGTCATCTGAGAACTCAACTGGAATGAAATGTCCAGGATGGCTTACTTGAATGTTTGACATTTGTCACTATCAGCTGGGGTGGTCAACTACTGTACTTTGATTCTCCTTCATGTGGCCTCTCTGTGTGTCCTGGACTTCTTACAGCTGGTGGGATTCTATGGAGTAGCATCTCAAGCAAGAGAGTTCCCAGAGGCAAGAAGTGGAAGCTGCCAATCCTCTTAAGCCCAGAGCTCAGAAGTCCCAGAACATCGCTTCTACCACATTCTATTGGTTAGAGCAATCACAGGGCCAGCCCAGATTCAAAGATACAGCATACAGGAAGGACCATAAAATTCCTAGACGATAATATAGGGAAACATCTATGAGACCTTGTAGTAGGTGGGGGTGCCTTAAACCTTACACAAGCAACAAAAGGGAAAATAGATAAATGAGACCTTCAAAATTAAATACATCTGCACCTCAGAGGACTTTGTGAGAGGTAAAAAGGCAGCCTACTCAATGGGAAATCACACAACAAGGGTCTAATATCCATGACATATAAAGAGATCCTACAACTCAACAATAAAAAGACAAGACCAGATTTAAAAAACAGGCAAAGACCTGAAAAGACATTTTTCTAAAGAAATACAAACAAAACAAAACAAAAAAACACATGAAAAAATGTTCATCACTGGCTATTAGGGAAATGCAAATCAAAGCTACTATAGGAAATAATTTCACACCTACTAGAATGGCCACTATTAAGAAAACCGAAAACTACAAGTGTTGGAGAGGGTATGGTGAGATAGGAATGCTTATTCACTGTTGGTAGGAATGTAGAATAGTACAGCCACTGTGGAAGTCTCTTTGGCTGTTCCTAAGGAAGTTAGATATAGATCTACCATGTGACCCGGCAATACCGCTGCTAGGCATATACCCAGAAGAACTGAGAGTAGTGACACAAACAGACTTCTGCACACTGATGTTCATAGTGACATTATTCACAATTGCCAAAAGATGGAAACAACCCAGGTGACCATCAACCAACAAATGGATAAACTGTGGTATATACACATGATGGAATATTATTCAGCTGTAAGAAGAAAGGAAGTTGTAAAGCATATGACAATGTGGATGAACCTGGAGGTCATTATGTTGAGTAAAGCAAGCCAGGCACAAAACGACAAATACTGTATGATTTCGCTATTAGAAACTAAATATAATGAGCAAACTTATGGAATTAATAGCTAGAGTATAAGTCACCAGAGAAAAGAATGTGGTTAGAGGAAGGAAAGCTGAGGTTTAATCTGTGCAGAATTGGTAATAAGTTGTTTAGAAATGAATAGAAATGATGAAAGCACATCATAGGATATGTAATTAGTAGTGCTAACATATGGGTATGATAGTGGTTTGGTTTTTGTTTTTTCTTTTTTGGAGTAATGAAAATGCTCTAATATTGATTGAAGTGATGAATGTGCAACTCTGTGGTTATACTAAATGCCATTGATTGTACACTTTAGATAAATTATATGGTTTATGAACAAAAAACATGATAGGGTGGGTTGGGGGGGAAATAAACCGAATGTAAGATAGGGACTAGAGTTAGTAGTAATACTTTGACAATGCTCTTTCATAATTTGTTGCAAATGTTTCACAAAAATGCAAGGTCTTTGTGGTGGGGTGATGTATGTGAGCCCTGTATGATGTTATGCATGCTTGTTTTGTAAGTTCACAACTTTTACTATATGCTTATTTATGTATGCTAGTGTATGAATGATATACTTCAATAAATTGTTTTCAAAATGAAAAAACAAAAAAGACCAAGTGCTAATTTCTCATCAGAAACCATGGAGGTGAGAAGGTAGTGGTATGATATATTTAAGATACTGAAAGAAAAAGTCTGCCAGTCAAGAATTCTTTATCCAGCAAAACCTTCCTTCAAAAATAAGGGTGAGTTTGAAGTCTTTACAGATAAGCAGAAACAGAGAGAGTTCATCACCAAGAGACTGGACTTAGAAGAAATACTAAAGGGAATGCTGCATCCTGAAAGGAAAAGAGAGGAGAGAGCTTTGGAGAAGAGTGTAGAAATGAGGATTATTAGTTAGAGTAACTAAAAGGGTAAAAAGACAGACAATAGTAAGATATGACAATGGAAAGCCAAAGGATAAAATGGACGAAGTAAGTAATGCCTTTACAGTAATAATGTTGAATGTTAATGGATTGAACTTCCCAATCAAAAGACACAGACTGGCAGAATGGATGAAAAATATGAGCCAAATTAAGACACCGAACTCTATATTATTTAAAATTGCAATTCACTCTATGCAAAATTGGCATAGTCTTTCCATGGTATTAGGAATGTCGCTATATGCTGAGGCTGTATAAATAAGTGAAAGCTCATGGATTTGTTAATAGAATCTTGGTAATAACAGTCCATATAGAGATGGAAATATTAGTTTAAATATGTTCTTTTTAACATGGATATATTAGCCATAGTAAACTATATTAGGGCGATGTGCTCACAATTACATTAATCATTGATTAAAACAAATCTTTAGAATGTCATACTTTATTCACAATTATGGTCTTAATTTGCCAAGAGGTGACAGAGGCTTGAAATGTAAATTGATTCAAGAAAGGTTTATATTAATGGACCATAGACCAATAATGGAATATAACACCAATCTAGCACCATGTTTACCCACCAAATATTCTCAGTTGTCATTAACATAATAGGAGGCTAGATGTCTATTACTCTGATTCAAAAGATTCTTGCTGTCTTCTAAAGCAATTAAAATATGGCCAACACAGGTGCCAATCCAGCCTACAACATTGAGACAAAAATAACCATCTTGTCTAAATATCTTTCAATTCAGAAGCTCTTATTAATTTTCAGGGGAGCAACATAAATAACAATGGGCTTGGGAAAGGAAGAATTCAGTGGGCTGTATGATATACATATAATTACATATTCAATAGGATAAAAAATAAAAGCTCCTGACAGAACGATGTCATAAGTAGGTTTAAGGGCTTCCGTCCCTGAAAGCATGTCAATTTGGTGTGCAGAATGTATTCCTTCAGAGTTAAATGAGAAGAGTAATAAAATGATGCTGACTCCTGCTCTTTCTGAAAATAAATTCACGTCATCCAGCCTGAATTCATATCTTGGCCCTCTACAGTCTGTGTGCAGAGCTTATAAAGCATTCTGAAACTTGCTCCACCCAGAGACAAATCCAGTTTTCAGCCAATCTGAAAGCAGCAGTGCTTTTAGGTGTTTTTACTCAACTCAAGGTTGAATTCTTTATAGCAGTGATGAAAGGTAAATGAGATAGTTAAAATACCAGAAGTTATCCTTTTTAGGCCCCAACATGCGCACAGCCCAATGAAGGTTTGGCTGCACAGTGACAAGGGGTATTTTTCTGGTGCAGCCATGACTGAATAACAAAGGTACCCTCAAGTTGGTGCTGTATTCACCCTTAGGAAAGATGCACTTTCAAACACTTCAGGTCATTTTTAGCCATAAAGATTTTCATAACAATTTCAGCATCACCTAATTCTAACATTGTCAAGAGAAAGCACCTTCCATAAATTGATACTAACACCTGACACAGGCTTCATACCCTTTTCATCTTTTTCTTTTTCTTTTCTTTTCTCTATTTCCTTTTCATCTTTTTCAGTGAATGTCCCACCATTTCCAGATTTCTTGATGACTTGGGCTACACCAAACACTTGGCATAAGAAGAGAAAAATAACGTTTTTGTTGATTGAAATTAATGGTGTAAAGTCACCAGAATTTCTAGTTACAAGTACTTTAAAATAACACTAAGCTACAAAACAAAAACAAAACCCCTCAGCATTTGAACTACTATATCATTTACTAGACTCTTTTTTCCTAATAAGAGTTTAAATGTTTTAAACTTCTTGGTGTTCAAACAATATTTGATTCTGTGATTTAACTCAACATTGTTAATGAAACTATTGGCAATCATATTTTAGCTGAATAATTTGCATAGTTGTTGAAAAAATATAAATACCAAATTGCTATTGTATTTCAATTAAAATATATAACATGAACATTTTATATTGGTTTTAAAAATAATATTTCAAAAGGTCTAACTTTCTCCTTTACTAAAAATAAAATAGGGCCCAGTGGCCAATCACAGAAGTATAATTGTAGGGATGTGGTATGACAATTTCAAATTCTTTTTGAAACTTCCATCCTTGAAAATTATTTTACTTTCAACAGATTTACTTTTGGGGAAAGAGGTTATTATAAAGTCAAAACAGGAGTTAATAGGCTGAGTCTTATTTCAAATATTAAAACTTATTTGAAAAATAAACTAACTTAAGAAGTCTGAAAAATAGGGAAGTGGATATGGCTCAAGTGGTTGGGCTCCCGTCTACCATATGGGAGGCCCTGGGTTCAATTCCCGGGGCCTCCTGGAGAGGGCAAGCTGGCCCGCACCTGCAGAAAGCTGACAGCCCGTGCCTGTGGAAAGCTGGTGCAGTAAGATGACTCAACAAAGGGGAGACAAGCAGACACAGAGGAGACATGCAGCAAATGGACATAGAAAGCAGACAATGAGCACAAGCAGCAAGGGGGGGGGGGGGGATAAATAAAAATAAATCTTAAAAAAATATATATATGATTTTTCTATATGCTATCTTAAAAAGCATCACCTTAGATGTAAAGACACAAATATGCTGAAATTGAAGATATTCCACACAAAGAGTAATCAAAAAAGAGCAGGAGTAGCTACACTAATCTCGGACAAAATAGATTTTAAATGGAAAATTGCTATAAGAGATGAAGAAGGACATTATGTATTAATATAAGGGGCAATTCACTAAGAAGAAATGACAGTCATGAATATTTATTTTATTGCACCTAATCAGGGTGTCCTGGGGCAAACACTGACAGGAGAAATAGACATATCTACAATGATAGTTGGACACTTGACTTTCTCACAAAAACAATGGAAGAAAGGCAAAAATCTGTCCAAGGGAACTGCTTTGGGGATCTGCAGACCAGGAGAGTGCTGCTCATCCTTCAGGAGGACAAGGGACAGAGAGAAGCAGCCTAAATGAAAACTGTGAGTTGCTAACCCTCATAGCTGGGAACAGCACCCATCCCCCACCCTCAAGGCAAACAGCCTGGATAAAACCTGAGGCTCACTGCAGTCTACTGAGAAAGGAACAGACATTTTCCTCCCTGGGAAAAGAGAGGGTGTGTTGGAGGGTGGTTCCTCTTCAGTGAATTTGGCCATGAGAGCCCACTTTGAATCTCAGCTCTGGCAAGACCAGAATCACAGGCAAGTGGAAGTTGAAAGAGATACCTCCATGGAAAGATTTGCCAATGAGCACCATCTGCTGGCCAACTGGGAAACTGCAGGGAGAAAAACTGATTTTAGGAGTCTCTTATTCCAGTCCTCTTGGAGGTCATCTGCACCCCACTAGTGAGCCCAGAATAAGTTGAACCAAAAATTAAAGAGAAGCCATGAAGAAAAAAAAAAAACACTAGGCAAGAGAGAAATTGACCATCAGAGTAAATTCTCCAACATATTCAGATGCCTAGACATCAGCAAAAAATTACAAGCCATACAAGGAAACAGGAAGAGACAGTCTAGCCAAAGGAACAAACCAAAAATCCCGACAAGACATAGGATTGAAGACAAATAATTTGTGTGATAATCACACAAATCTCCTAAATCAATTCAAAGAGTAGAAGGAAAATATGACTAAAGAGATAAAAGATATTAAGAAGACACTGAGTGAGCATAAAGAACAATTTGAAATCCTGCAAAGAAAAGTAACAGAGCTTATGGGAATGAAAGACACATGGATAAGATTAAAAATATATAGAGGTATATAACAGCAAATTTGAATTGATGGAAGACAGAATTAGTAAGTTGGAGGAGTGAGCAACTGAACTTGAACAGACAGGAGAACAGATAGAAAAAAAAATGGAAAAAAATTCAATTCCTTGACATGTGACAGGGTGTCAAGGAATTGAATGACAATGTGAAATGCACAGACATACACATTATGGGTATCCTGAAAGGAGAATGGAAAAGGGGCAGAATATTTGAGGAAATAATGACCAAAAATTCCCCAACCCATTGAAAGACATAAATATCAATTTCCAAGAAGGACAAACACACACCAAACAGAAGGAATCTGAATAGACCTACTCCATATCACCTACTATTCTGAATGACAAATACCAGAGATAAAGAAAGGATTCTAAAAGCAGCAAGAGAAAAGCAATGCATCACATACAATGGAACTTCAATAAGATTAAGTGCCAGTCTCTCATCAAACCATGGAGGCAAGAAGCAAGTGGTATGATACACTTAAAATACTGAAAGAAAAAAACTGTCAGCCAAGAATTCTGTATCTGGCAAAACTGTCCTTCAAAAATGAGGGTGAGGGAAGCGGCTGTGGCTCAATTGGTTGGGCTCCCACTTACCATATGGGAGACCCCAAGTTCAATTCCCGGGGCCTCCTGGTGAAGGCAAACCGGCCCGCGCAGCATGGTGAGCTGACCACCTGCATGGCATGGTGAGCTGATGGCCCGCGTGGCCCAGTGAGCTGGCGCAGCAAGATGACACAACAAAAGGAGACAAGCAGGCACAGAAAAACGCAAGGCAAAGTGGACACAGCAAGCACAAGCAGCAAGGGGTTGGTGGTGTAAATAAATAAATAAATCTTTTTTTTAAATGAGGGTGAGTTTAAAGTCTTCACAGACAACAAAAACTGAGAGATTATGGTATAAAAATAATAATAATTTAAAAAACACGGGAAGTGGCTGTGGCTCAATCAGTAGGGCTCCCGTTTACCATATGGGAGGCCCCGGGTTCAGTTCCCGGGGCCTCCTGGTGAAGGCAAGCCCACCCGCATGGCGTGGTTAGCTGACCCAGCGAGCACAAGCAGCAAGGGGGGGATAAATGAATAAATAAATAAAATCTTTAAAAAAAAAAAAAAAAAAGATCTACAAGAGATACTAAAGGGTGTGCTACAGCCTGAGAGGGAAAAAAAAAACAAGGGCAAGAGACTTAGAGAAGAGTGTGGAAATTAAGATTACTTGTAACTTAAAGGGTAAAAAGAGAGACAATAGTAAGCTATTACAATGGAAAGCCAAAGGATAAAATGAACAAAGTAAGTAATGCCTTTACAGTAAAAACATTTAATATTAATGGATTGAATTCCCCAATCAAAAGACATACTGACAGAATGGATTAAAAAAATATGAGCCTTCTATATTTTGTCTGCAAGAGACTGAACTCAGAAACAAGGACACAATCAGGTTGAAAGTGGAAGATTGGAAAAAGATATTCCACACAAATAGTAACCAAAAAAGATCTGGAATAGCAATGTTAATATCGGACAAAATAGATTTTAAATGCAAAACTATAAGAGATGAAGTTCATTATATATTAATAAGAGGGGCAATTCACCAAGAAGAATAACTATAATAAATACTTATGCATGAAATCTGGATACCCCAAGGTATATGAGGCACACACTGGCAAAACTGAAGGGAGAAATAGAAATCTCTACAATAATAGCTGGAGACTTAAAAACACCATTCTCATCATTGGCTAGAACAGGATCAATAGGAAACAAAGAGCTTGAATAATATAATAAATGAACTACCCTAACATACATATATAGAACATTGCACCCCCAAAACAGCAAGATGTACATTTTACTCAAACGCTCATGGATCTTTCTCCAGGATAGACCATATGTTAGGTCACAAAACAGGTCTCAATAAATTTAAAAATAGTGAAATTATAGAAACCACTTTTTCTGATCATAATGGAATGAAGCTGGAACTCACTAAAGGTGGATGTAGCAGTTTGATATTTTTTATGAATACCAAAAAATAGATAATGGATTATGTTTGTAAACTGGTTGTACCTGGGCATGATTAAATTATGATTAGGGCTTTGATTGGGCCACGTCAGTAGGACATTGAGTCCCCGCCTCCTTGGCGGGCAGGGACTCACAGGTAAAACTACACAGCAGAGCAGAGGAGTGAGTTGGAGTCTTGATGCTGAGTTTTGAGCTGGAGACCAGGAAGTGAACACACAGGAGAACACAGAGGAATAGAGATGGGTCCTTAGATATGGCAGAAGCCCCAGAGAGAGAGACAGAGCCATTCACCTGATAGTCTACAACTGGCCTTGTGGAGAGAGAACCCAGGAAACCTGAACCCTTGGCAGATGTCAACAGCCATCTTGCTCTAACACATGGCAGCAGACTTTGGTGAGAGAAGTAACTTATGTTTTATGGCCTGGTAACTGTAAGCTTCTACCCCAAATAAATACCCTTTATAAAAGCCAACAGAGTTCTGGTATTTTGCATTAGCACCTCTTTGGCTAACTAATACAGTGAAGAAGGGGAAAACTCACAAATATATGGAGGTTCAACAACACCCTCTTAAACAATAAGTGGATCAAAGAAGAAAGTGCAAGAGAAATCTGTAAATATCTTGATAAGAATGAAAACAAGAACACAATATATCAAAACCTATGGGATGCAGCAAAGACAGTGCTGAAAGGGAAATTTATAGCTCTCAATGCTTACATTAAAAAAGAAGAAAGAGGTAAAATCTCAGACCTAAATGCATACCTGGAGGAACTAGAAAAAGAGCAGCAAACTAATCCCAAACTAAGCCAAAGGAAGGAAATAATAAAGATCAGAGCAGAAATAAATGAAATTGAGAACAAAAAAAACAAAAACAATAATCAACAAAACCAAAAGATGGTTCTTTGAGAAGATCAACAAAATCGACAAACCCTTAGCTAGGCTGACAAAGAAAAAAAGAGAGAAGATGCAAATAAATAAAATCAGAAATGAGAGGGGGGATATTACCACTGACCACAGAAATAAGAGAGATCATAAGAGGATGCTATGAACAACTGTATGCCACCAAAATAGACAATGTAGATGAAATGGACAAATTCCTAGAAACACATGAACAACCTACACTAACCCTAGAAGAAATAGAAGACCTCAACAAACCAATCATGAGTAAAGATATTGAAACAGTCATCAAAAACTTCCCCAAAATGAAAAGCCCAGGACCAGATGGCTTCCACAGGTGAATTCTACCAATCATTCAAAGAAGATTTAGTACCAATCTTGCTCAACCTCTTCCAAAAAATTGAACAGAAGGGAATGCTAACAAACTTATTCTATTAAGCAAGCATCACCCTAATACCAAAACCAGATAAAGATACTACGGAAAAAGAAAATTACAGACCAATCTAATTCGATCATTCGTTGATTAAAATCTTCCAACAGCTTCTCAAAGATTTTGAGATAAATTGTCTATTTCTTTTTTCAGCATACAAAGCACTTCACCATCTAGCTCCAATCAACCCCATCTGTCAGCCCTGTCCTCCCGCCTGTTCTCCTTTCTATCTACATTAAAATTCTTGTAGTTTTACATACATTTGGTGGTTTTCAGTCATCAGTGTCTTTCCACTTTCTCTTTTCTCTATCTGAAACACCATTACCTCCTGTAGTAGTTTGGTATTATTTATGAATTCCAAAAATAGATATTGGATTATGTTGGTAAACTGGCCTGTTTGTGCATTAGATTGTATTGGATTCAGAGGTTTCACTTGTACTTGATTAAATAATGATTAAGGCTTTGATTGGGCTACATCAGTAGGATGAAAACTGCAGTAGGATAAAAACTACACAGCACAGCAGAGGAGTTAGTTGGAGATTTGATGCTGGAGTTTTGATGTGGAGCCTGGGGAAGTAAAGACACGGAGAAGGAGGACACAGGGAGTTTTGAGCTGGAGCCCAGGAATTAAGCACACGGAGGGGCAGAGCAGCTGAGCCCAGAGAGAATCAAGCCCTCGGGAGAGAGACAGAGCAGGTCACCTGATAGTCTACAGCTGGCCTTGTGGAGCGAGCAGGGCAGCTGGGCCTGGAGAGAAACAAGCCCTGGGAAGAGAGGAACCCAGGAAGTCTGAACTCTTGGCCAACATCGGCAGCCATTTTGCCCCAATATGTGACAATAGACTTAGGTGAGGGAAGTAACTTATGTTTTATGGACTGGTAACTGTAAGCTTCTACCACAAATAAATACCCTTTATAAAAGCCAACAGATTTCTGGTATTTTGCATCAGCACCCCTTTGGCTGACTAATACACCATCCTCCACCTCTTCCCTGTTTAATTACTCCACTAAAACTCAATTCAATGGTTGCCTTTCAAGATGCTTCAATCTAGTCTGTTCCGCCTCTCCACAATACACATATCTTTAACAGAGCACTTGTCTGACTGTCCTGGAATTTTTGGTCTCTCATTCAACCCAACCAAGAGCTCCTTGAAGAAAGGGATGAAGTCTTGATGATCTTTGAACCTCATACTCTTATCACAGTACCCAACATATGATAAATAAGTGGTATTTAAAGGAATCGATGTAAACTAGTAGAAAAAAGGGCTGTCGAGCTTTTTTCATTAGTAATCTTGAGGAAAAATATGTAATAATTATTGCAAATGTTGGTTGACATTCCCAACAGCCATTCTCTCTTCTTTTTAATCAGCCCAGCTTTCACTGCAGCAGCATACCCCAGGGCATGTGTCTTTTTTTTTTTTTTTAAACAAATCAATTTTATTTATATATATTAATAAAGCATACAATTCATCCAAAGTGTACAGTCAATGTTATTTGGTATAATCACATAGTTGTGCATTCATCATGTCAATTATTATTAGATCATTTTCATTATTTCAATAACAATAATAAACAAAAAACAAACAAGAAAATTCTTCACCTCTGCTGTATATAGTTGCTATTTCTAGCTATTCTTGCACAATTATTTATTTATTAAACAGTTTTATTGAGATATGTTCACATCCCATATGATCTATCTAAAGTGTAAAATCAATGGCTTTTAGGAACTCCTGGGTAGAAAGCAGACAAGGAAGACAGGACTCTCTTCTCCTCCAGAAAAATAACTAGAGGACAGGCTAAAACAGCCTAGAAAAAGATATTCTAGAGTTTAGGACACCAGACAAAGGCTGGACACTGCCCAGAGGAGAGAGGGACAAAGGAAGGAAATTGCTATGACAGAACTGTGAGTTGAAACCAGCGACTGCTGCTGCTGGCACCATCCCCTACACTAAAGACTTGTTAGAATTCCCAGGCCTCTGGGCCTGCCGCTACAGACTAAGGGGGCTCCAGATATCTACCACCCCAGGAAAGGGGAGAGAGAGGGACACAGCCTAAGGCTGACTCAGCTTCTGACCCACAAATTTGGCCTGCTATGTCCCAGGTGCCCTTCCAGGCCAGGTGGGGCCGCACCATTTTTTGCCTTGGGAGCAGCAAGGGGCTAAAGATATATGACCCTCGCAGTCTCCTTCTCTACTAACCAGAACTGATTGTTGAGGACTCAGAGGGGAGTGGAAATATTTCCTGTTCAGGAAAAGGGAGGGGCTGCCAGAGAAGGCTGGAGAACTGTCTCAGAGAAAGTTTCAATGACAAGGCTCCTAGCCTCCAGACAGGAAGCTCTAACAGATTGATCCCGTCTGTGTTGCAACAAATACACTCTGACCAGGCATTGAACTGAGAGCTGTCAAAGATCACCATCTGCTTGCAGACCAAGGAAGTGCACATGAAAAAATTAAAAATAAGTAGGAGAGGCTTTTCCTGACCTCTGTAGCCTCCCTCCCCAAGGCTCTGGAAGTGAGTCTACAACCAATTACTGGGTCCAGTGCCCAGTTTTGAGCAACCAGCAGGGACAATCCTAACAATCCAGGTTGAGCCAAGAATCAAAAAGCAGTGGTAACACACAGCCTCCTGCCACTAAATCCCTTCAAAAGACAAAGAAATTGAGCACCTGAGTAAACTACATCCTAATCAGATGCCTAGACATCAGCAAAAAATTATGAACCATACAAAGAAAATAGAAGACATGGCCCAAGAAAAGGACTATATCAAAGTCCCAGAGGAGATGCAGAATATGAGAGAACTAATCAGCAAGAGGTGCACAAATTTTCAAAATCAAATTAATGAATTGAAAGACAATATGGTTAAAGAGATATATGACATGAAGAAAACACTGAGCAAGTGCAAAGAATTTGAAATGCTGAACAGAAAAGTAACAGCTCATGAGAATGAAAGACACAATAGATAAGATTAAAAAAAAAAAATTAGAGGAATACAACAGCAGACTCTAAATGATAGAAGAAAGAATAAGTGGTACCAAAGACAGAACAGCTAAAATCGAAGAGAGAAAAGAACAGAAAGAGAAATGAATGGAAAAAATTGAGCAGGGGCTCAGAGAGTTGAATGACAACATGAAATGCAACAATATATGTGTCATGGGAGTTCTAGAAGAAGAGAAGGGAAAATGGGCAGAGAGAGTTTTTGAGGAAATTATAGCTGAAAATTTCCCAACTCTCATGAACGAAATGAACTTACATGTCCAAGAAGTGTACCGAATAAATCGAAATAGTCCTGCTCCAAGACACATACCATTCAGAATGTCAGATGCCAAAGATAAAGAGAAAATTCTCACAGCAGCAAGGGAGAAGCAAACCATCACATACATGGGACGGCCAGTAAGACTTAGAGCAGATTTCTCTTGAGAAACCATGGAGGCAAGAAGACAGTGGTACGATACAATTAAGACACTGAAAGAGAAAACTGCCAGCCAAGAATTTTTTATCCAGCAAAATTGTCCTTCAAATCTGAAGGTGAGTATAAAATATTCACAAACAATCAGAAACTAAGAGAGTGTGCAAAAAAGAATCCACCTTTGCAGGAAATATTAAAGGAAGCCTTAGAACCTGAAAGGAAAAGACAGGAGAGACAGGCTTGGAGGAGAGTATAGAAGAAAGAACAGTAGAAAAGATAGCCAAAAGAGTAAAAAAGTCAGACAAAAATATGATATGACATATGAAAACCAAAGAATAAAATGGTGGAAGGAAATAGTGCATTTAGAGTCATGTCATTGAACATTAATGGATTAAACTCCCTAATCAAAAAACACTGGCTGACAGAATGGATAAAAAAACATGAGCCATATGCTGCTTATAAGACACTCACCTTAGACCCAGGGATACAAAACGGCTGAAAGTGAAAGTTTGGAAAGATACTCCATATGAATAGTAACCAAAAAAGAGCAGGGATAGCTATACTAATATCAGACAAAACAGACATTAAATGCAAAAAGTTCTGAGAGATACAGAAGGCCATTATATATTAATAAAAGGGACAATGCACCAGGAAGATATAACAGTTATAAATATCTATGCACCTAACCAGGGTGCCCCAAAATACAAAAGGCAAACTCTGACAAAACTGAAGGGAGAAATAAACATTTCTACAATAATCATTGGAGACTTCAACACACCACTCACATCATTAGAACAACTAGACAGAAGATCAACAAGGCAACACAGAACTTGAACAATATGATAAATGAGTTAGACCTAACAGATATATACAGAATGCTGCATCCAAATTCAGCAGGTTATACATTCTTCTCAAGTGTCCATGGATCTTTCTCCAGGATAGACCACATGTTAGGTCACAATACAGCTCTCAATAAATATAAAAAGATTGAAATTATACAAAGCACCTTCTCAGATCATAATGGAATGAAAATGGAAATCAATAATAGACAGGAAAAAAGTAAATTCGCAAATGTGTGGAGGCTGAACGGCACATTCCTAAATAATCAGTGGGTCAAAGAAGAAATTGCAAGTGAAATCAGTAAATATATTGAGACAAATGAAATCGAGAACACAACTTATCAAAACTTAAGGGAGGGCGGATGTGGCTTAAATGGTTGGGCATCCATCTGTCATATGGAGGGACCTGGGTTCGATCGCTGGGACCTCCCGGTAAAATAAAAATAGATAGATAGATAGATAGATAGATAGATAGATAGATAGATAGATA
>JAKSZT010053881.1:11059340-11093605 GCA_026826555.1 Tolypeutes matacus
ATAGATAGATAGATAGATAGATAGATAGATAGATAGATAGATAGATAGATAGATAGATAGATAGGTAGATAGATATAGAAGGCGCATGGGCTGCCAGGCTCTGTGTGCCAGTGAGCTGCCAGGCCCCGGGAGCCATACAGAAAGATGATGACATAACAGGAGAGAGACCAGGGGAGAGTCAAGACGAGATGCTCCGAAAGCTCTGAAAACCAGGAACCGATGTGGCACAGGAGGCAGAAAACCTCTCTCCTACATCGGAGGTCTTCAGGATCGAATCCTGGTGAAGACTGGATGAGAAGAGATGGCAGGAAACAGACACAGAGAATTGCCCAGTGAATGGACACAAAACAGCAAATGGGGAAGGGGGAATTTAAAATGGATAAAGTAAATAAATAAATCTTTAAAAAACAAACAAACAACAACAAAAAAATTATGGGATACAATGAAGGCTGTATTGACAGTGAAATTTATAGCCCTAAATGCCTGTATTAAAAAAGAAGAAAGCTAAACTCAAAGATTTAACTGAACAACTAGAGAAACTAGAAAAAGAACAGCAAACGAATCCCAAAACAAGCAGAAGGAAAGAAATAATAAAGATTAGAGCAGAAATAAATGAAAATGAGAACAAAAAAACAATAGAGAAAATCAACAAAACCAAAAGCTGGTTCTTTGAGAAGATCGATAAAATTGACAAACCCCTAGCTAGACTAACAAAGAAAAAAAGAGAGAAGATGCAAATAAATACAATCAGAAATGAAAGGGGGGATGTTACAACTGACCCCACAGAAATAAAAAGAATCATAAAAGGATATTATGAGAAACTGTATGCCAACAAACTAGACAACCTACATGAAATGGACAAATTCCTAGAAATGTACAACCAACCTACACTGATGCTACAAGAAATACAAGAACTTAACAAACTAATCACATTTAAAGAGATTGAATGCATCATCAAAAATCTCCCAGCAAAGAAAAGTCCAGGACCATATGGCTTCACAGGTGAATTCTACCAAGCATTTTGAAAAGAATTAACACTAGTTCTGCTTAAACGCTTCCAAAAAATTGAAGAGGAGGGAAAATTACCCAACATACTTTATGAAGCCAGCATCACCCTAATACCAAAGCCAGATAAAGATACTACAAGAAAGAAAATTACAGACCAATCTCTCTAATGAACATAGATGCAAAAATTCTCAACAAAATACTTGCAAATCAAACCCAACAGCATATAAAAAGACATATACATCACAACCAAGTAGGATTTACTCCTGCTATGCAAGACTGGTTCAACATAAGAAAATCAATCATCATAATACCCACATTAACAAATTGAAGGGAAAAAAACCACACGATAATCTCAACGCAGAAAAGGCATTCAACAAAATCCAGCATCCGTTTCTGATAAAAAAAACACTTCAAAAGATAGGAATAGAAGGAAAATTCCTCAAAATGATAAAAGGCATATATGAAAAAACCACAGCCAACATCATACTCAATGGGGAAAGGTTGAAAGTTTTCCCTCTAAGACCAGGAAGAAGACAAAGATGCTCACTGTCACCACTGTTATACAATATTGTATTAGAAATTCTAGCTAGGGCAATTAGACAAGAAAAAAAAAATTTAAAGGCATCCAAATAGGAAAAGAGGAAGTAAAACTCTCACTGTTTGCAGATGGCATGATCCTGTATTTATAAAATTCTGAAATATCCATGACAAAGATACTTGCACTAATAAATGAGTTCAGCAAAGTGGCAGGATACAAGATCAACATGCAAAAATCAGTACTGGTTTTGTTCACTAGTACTGAATAATCTGAGGAGGAAATCAGGGGAAAAATTCCATTTTCAATAGCAACAAAAAGACTCAAATACCTAGGAGTTAATTTAACCAAAGAAGTACAGGACCTATATGCAGAAAACTACAAAACAATGCTAAAAGAAAGTTTAAAAGACTTAAACAAATGGAAAGACATTCTGTGCTCATGGATTGGAAGAGTAAATATCGTGAAGATGTCAATCTTACCGAAACGAATTTATAGATTCAATGCAATACCAATCAAAATCCCAACAGCTTGCTTTACAGAATTAGAAAAGGCAATTGCCAAATTCATTTGGAAGGATAAGTGCACCTGAATAGCCAAAAGCATTCTACAAAAGAAGAGTGACATGGGGGAATTTCACTGCCTGACCTTGAAACATATTTCTAAGCTACAGTGGTCAAAACAGCATGGTACTGGCATAAAGATAGACACATCAATCAGTGGAATAGAATTGAGAACCCAGAAATAAACCCTCACTTATACAGTCAACTGGTTTTTGACAAAACTACCAAATCCATTTTAATGGGACAAAACAGTCTCTTCAACAAATGGTGCTGGGACAACTGGATATGTATAACCAAAAGAATGAAAGAGGACCCATATCTCACTCCCTATACAAGAATCAACTCAAAATGGATCAAAGACCTAAATATAAAAGCCAGGACCATAAAACTAATAGAAGAAAATGCAGGGAAACATCTTTAAGACCTTGTATGATTCAAAAAAATATATGTATCCAGTACATCTAAAAAAAAAAAAAATAGCTTTTAGTATAATCACAATGTTGTGCATTCATCATCACAAAAAATTTTAGAATTATTTCATTACTCCAAAAAGAAAAACTCCACACACTTTAATATGCCTTTCCTAGCCCTACATAACCACTAATCAAATTTCATCTTTATAAATTGATTTGTATTTCCATTTTACATAAATGGAATCATACAATATGTTACACAATATATTTAGTTCATAGTAATGCTGTCATACAGTATTTGTCCTTTTGTGTCTGGCTTGCTTCACTCAACATAATGTTCTCCAGGTTCATCCATGTTGCCATATGCTTCATGACTTCATTTCTTCTTATAGCTGCATAATAGTCCATCATGTGTATATACCATAGTTCGTTTATCCATTAATCAGTTGGTGGACACCTGGGTTGTTTCCAGCTTTTGGCAATTGTGTATAATGCTGCTATGAACATCGGTGTACAGATGTCTGTTCATGTCTCTGCTCAAAGCTCTTCTGGGTATATACCCAGTAATGGTATTGCCGGAACACATGGCAAGTCTATATTCAACTTCTTTAGAAACTGCCAAACAGTCCTCCACAGTGGCTGTACCATTCTACATTCCCATCAGCAGTGAATAAGTGTTCTTATCCCTCCACATCCTCTCCAACATTTGCGGTTTCCAGGAAAGGTTTTTATCCTTCACAGGAGAGGAGTCACTTTCTCTTTACTCCCTTCTTTCTATGTTTATTGTTTTGTGAGGGATGTGAAGTCCAGAGCTGAAGCAGCTGTCCTATAATCATAAGGCAGCAAGCTTGAGAATAACAACAAAAAAAAAGCATGCTAAGAATGGTAGAAGGGGAAAGATGTAGAGTATGGTCTTTGGTGACATCACTGAGCTGCAACCAATTTTAAACCACCTGTTACATCCTCGTGTCTTCTTTTTTTTTTAATTGTTATTTATTTATTTCCACCCCCCACCCTCACCCCCATTGTTTGCACTTGCTATCTGCTCTCTGTGTCCATTTGTTGTGTTCTCTCTGTGTCTGCTCGTCTTCTCTTTTGGAGGCACCGGGAACGGAACCCAGGACTTCCCATGTGGAAGAGAGAGCGCTCAATCACTTGAGCCACCTCTGCTCCCTGATTTTTTTTTGGCCTCCAAAACTGTGAAAGAATAAATTTATGTTGTTTTAAGCCACTCAGATTTTGTTAATTTGTTATGGCAGCCTCAGGAAACTAATATAAACTCTAAGTCAAGTTTTCTGTTGGTTGCAGACAAAGATATTCTTAACTAATAGAAGTGGTTTTTTCCCCAAAGATTTAACCAAAACATATGAATAAAGGAATTGGTGCTAATCCACTAAAAAGTCTTGTAGTGCCTGAAAATTCTTTTCATAGGACTTCATACTAAGATTGATACTAATTGTGGTGGCTTGGATTTATGTACCTCAGAAAAACATGTTCCTAATCTTCATCCATTCCTGTGAATATGAACCTATTGTAAATAACACCTTTGATAAGGTTACTTCAGGTAAGGGGTGGCCCAACTGAATTAGCATGGGTCTTAATCCTGTTACTATAGACTTCATAGAGAAGGCCACAGAGAGAGAAGCCACAGGAAACAGCAAGAAGCTAGAAGTTGGAAGAAAAAAGAGAGGACTTTGCCATGTGGCAGAAAAGCCAAAGATTGCCGGCCAACAAGAAGTTACTGATGTCGGGAGGAAGCACACCTTCTAGTCTCTGAAACTGTGAGCCAATCAATTCTGTTGTTAAACTAACCCATTGTATGGCATTTGCTGGGGAAGTCAGGGACACACTTAGTGCCATCTCCTAGTCCTCACCCATCCTCACCTCCTTTTTTATTTTGTGCAGATGTTTCAGTATGTTTCCATTCCTCAGCTCAGAGAAGAAGTTAGGTGTAATGTAACTGCCTGACCATACCTTAAACCCAGAAGCTGAGAACAAGCGTTCCAGCTGCTTATCAGAGTGGAAACTCTCAATGGCAGGGACCCCTTTTCCTGGGTTGTATAAATACCCCCACCCTCAGACAGCACAGATTTGTTTCTCCTCTTGTGCAAAGTGGGGCATGCAGAGTTGCCATCCACGGACCCTGACCGAGACTGGTCATGATGGGATGTCTTCCTCTGCTCTTTTAGACTGTACTATGTAAGTAATAAAGAAGTCATTTACTGAAAGTTTCTGTTGTACCTGAGCCTGTGTTCCCCACGATGCACTATATAGCAACTGGCACTACAGATTTTGGCAAGCAAGCCGAATGCATAGTGAAGTATGGAGTAGGTTGATTTTTTTGGCCATTCTTTTTATTCCTCTGGCATTCCTTTTCTTTCTTTTTTTTTTTTTTTTTTTAACTGCCCCCCACCTGCTTGCTATCTGTGTCCACTCGCTGGGTGATCCTCAGTGTCTGTTTCCTGCCTTCTCTTCTCATCCTTCTCCTCCAGTCTTCACTGGGATTTGATCCAAGGGACCTCCAACATGAGAGAGAGGCACTCTGCCACCTGCACCACCTCAGTTCCTGGTTTCTGGTGCATCTTGTCTTGGCTCTCCTGTGTGTCTCTCCCTTGCTGTGTTGTCTTGCGGCGGGGTTTGGAGGGGCGACTGCACGCCTTCTATTTTTATTTTACCAGGAGGTCCTGGGGATTGAACCCGGGTCCCTCCATATGGCAGATGGACGCCCAACCACTTGAGCCACATCCACCCCCTGGCATTCCTTTTCTACAGGAATATCTTTGGCAACACAGGACTCATGGCTTTGTGGGCTACACTGAGGGGTCGTCCCATCTTACCAACCTGGGTAGAGGTACCAACTATGGCTGGGGGACCTAGGGTGTGCTGTCTCCGTCCTCTGGTGAAAGGGTGGCAATAAATGAGAATTTGAGAGATCCCCCATGAATGCCAGAGAGTTGCCTAGCTGGTTCCACACAAGGTCAATGTAGTTGGGGCTTCCAATACATGGCGTACTCTCCCCTGGCTCATGTTCTCATTCTGGAACCAGGCATACCTGCCCTCGGGCCACCCAGACTGATCTTGAGGTTACTGTGAGGCTGGTCATTATTCAGGAGACTCTAGAACTAAAGATGGGGATCCGGAGGCAAAAATGAAGGTACGAGCTTTTACGGAGAAGGCGATATGGTATATGAAAGATAGGTATAGACAAAAGACTGGAGAGGCTCTCCTCTTGTGACTGTCCCAACTTTATGATGAGGGTGCCATTATTGCCCTGATCAACCAGGCTGGATGGAGGAGTCTTGGCCATCTTGCTTCCAACTCCATCCTCCAACAAACTCATAGTGGGTTGGAGTTAAGGGAAGGGGTGGGGGGAGGAGCGAGTAACTGATGGTGCAGCTGCAGGTACTCCACAGCTGCAGTCTCCGCTTGGATCCTTCAGCAAGTCAGATGAGCATCTCCCACTCTGGGTGACCTCCTCTGAATTCCACCCAAACCCTGGAGTAGCTAGGAGGAAGCTGTGGTCACACTGCGACAACTGGGTGTTGGTACATGGATATGCCACCCCCGCTGGAGGTATTTAGCCCCTTACCAGATTTCCATTTCGTAACAAGACATTGATAATTTTATTAGAAAGGCCCTTATGAGTGGGGACAAGGTGGTTCTGCTCCTCACCCCAGGGCTTCCTCTTGGAGACATGATTGAATGGGTTTTTTGTACCTGCCCTGCTTGGGGCAAGGATTTCCATACTAGAAGGGTGGCTGCCTGGTAATTGACAAAGCAACCAGACTGACAGGCAGTAGGCACATGCCTATTAACCAAGCAAGTCCTGAGACCCACGGGATGGGTCCATGGTGTCCCTTCCTTTCCAGGCCTGAGCTATGTTCTTATGTCTACTAGAGCAACAGGTCTCAAAGGACACTATAGAAGGGATCTCCAAAGGAGAACTTTGGGGAAAATATGAACTAGAAGGAGTGCTACAGGCTCAATATAGACTATCTGCCCCTGTCAGACCTCACCACAATCCCCAGAAATAGGCAGTAGAAGGGGAAGAGGATCCTGCAGATCTCCCACCTCTCCCTTTGTTCCGGACTAAGGAATCTGGTCCCTGGAAGGGACCTCTTTACCCAGACTTGACTAAACTGAAAATGACCTAGGGATGGGGCCAAGGGCCCTGAGTATCCCCCGGGACCAAAGGCCATATGCCCTAGTGCATGTACAATTTGAGGGCAGTGAAATAACCTTTATGGCACTTTTGGATACAGGAACTCAGGTGACTATCATTCCAGAAGACGCAGAGGGGAGGGGGGTGACAAATAACATTGGAAGGTTTCAGGCATTCCTCATGGTGATAGGGATGGAAGGTCACCACTACCTTGAGGATTGGTCCTTTTGGCACCTTGGATGCCCATGTGGTCACGTTTCCCATGGGGAAATGCATTATAGGAATTGACATCCTATACCACCGCACATCTCAGCAGTCACTGCAAGGATTTGCTTCCCCATCCCAACAAATTCTGGCCATCACTGTTGGGCAAGTGAAGGACCGCACACCCCCAGTGCTCCCATCTTCTTGTCACATTGTCCAACAGTGGCAATACTACTTCCCTGGTGGGAAAAAGGGCATTACTTAACTCATGAAAGACCTTCTATCTGCAAGTGTCCTCCCATCTACCATCTCTGCCTGTAATAAGCTGGTGAAAAAGGTGAGTGGAGCATGCCAGCTGACTGTAGAGCTTCGACCCCTTTGGTGCCTGCAGTGTCAGGCATTGTGCTATTTGCATATTGGCACCAGCATATTCCTCATCTTGGTATCCTCCTAGTACCCCTATATCGGGTGACACAGAAAGCAGGAACTGGAAAATGGAGGAGGAGTGGGCCCTGCAAAGGGTAAAAGCAGCATTTCAGCTGCCCTGCCTATCAGAACTTTAGATCCTGGATCTCCATTTGAGCTACGGGTTTCTGCCACCCAGACCCATGGCAGAAGAAGGAGGCAACAGGAATTTGCAGACCCCATTGTTTTTGCTGCACCATTTTACATTGCCACCAGCAATGAATGAGTGTTCCTATTTCTCCACATCCTCTCCAACATTTGTTGAGGATTAATATCCAAAATATGTAAACTCAATGCAATATGGTATCCTGGACTGGATCTTGGAACAGAAAGAGGACATTAATAGACAAACTAGTGAAATCTGAGCAAAGTGTGGATTTCAGTTAATAATAATGTACCAATGTTGATTTCTTAATTTTGACAAATGTACTACAGTAATATAAGACGATAACATTAAGGTAATCTGAAGCTGGGTGATGGGTATATGATAACTCTCTGTACTATCTTTGAAGCTTTTCTAAAATCTAAATCTAAAATTTTTTCAAAGTAAAAGTTTACTTTAAAAATGAGCAAGGAGGGAAGCGGCTGAGGCTCAATCAGTAGGGCTCCCGTTTACCATATGGGAGGCCCCGGGTTCGGTTCCCGGGGCCTCCTGGTGAAGGCAAAGCCCGCCCGCACGGCGTGGTTAGCTGACCCAGCAAGCATAAGCAGCAAGGGGGGGATAAATGAATAAATAAATAAAATCTTTTAAAAATAAATAAATAAATAAATAAATAAATAAATAAATAAATAAATAAATAAATAAAATGAGCAAGGAGCTATACTGTTTTACAAAATTATTTTAGTCAGTGGGTAAAACATTTTAAGACCACTAAAAATATAGGATCTCTAAAAGTGGGTAAGTGAGACAGAATAATGAAAGGAATGAATTTAAAGTTCCTAACTTTCAGATTAACTGAAAATACATGTTGTTACATAAAAATTATAAACTCATGTAACTTTGAATATTTTGATCAGTCCAAATAGATGTAATTTTAAAAATCTAATAATAAATGGACTATTGTGTTTTGCTGTCCACCATTTTTACCTTTTTCTATATATTCCCATAGTCCCCCTTTTCCTATAGACTCCATCTTCCTAGAGTACTTACTAAGATGTTCAGAGGTAAGTATATGGCCCAAGCAGTATCAACCAGGAACTCTGTCTTGAGATTGATAGACACATGCTGGGAAAGCAAGGTTCTTTGAGCTGGGTACCTAGGTGAAGAGGATATGAATCTGAGGGTAAGAGCTGCCATTTTCTCCAGCTGCATGGGTGAATTCAGTTTTGTCTTTTTCATATAACTTTATTTCAAATTCAAAAAAATAAAAGAGAAAAAGGTGCTCAACAAGTTATGGAACCATTACTACTAAAAAAGTTCTGTTCAGTTGTTCCTCTAGTGTTCAGAAACATACACAGATGAACACAAATTAGTTAAATGACATTGTCAAGGTCTCTTATTAATGAAAAAAATGAACAGAAAAAAATGCTTAATCATATTCATAGCTCACAAAACCAAACCACATATTCTTTTTTTACATTTAGCATTAATATAATATCAACTTTACTTTTGCTACAAAAACATTACAATGTTGTTGTTAACTATAGTCTATAAATTACATTAGTTATATTTCCCCCATGTATCATCACATTCTTAACACCTTGTAGTAGAATAACATTCCTGTATTTATCTTATTAACCACAATCTTCATCTACTGCCAAAATCACTGTTCTACATTCCCTACATTATCTTCCAGCTGTCCTCCAGCTAACATTAATCTCCTCAGACTGCTCATTTCAGCCACAATCAAATTCATAAATCAAGTGTTTTTTTACATTCATTATACTGTGTTACCATCAAGTCCAACCTTACCACATATTTACCTTATTAAACATTCTACATACATCCAGTATTGTCTCTCCCTTATCATCCCACATTCCATCTTCCACCAGCCTACACTTCATGTTCCAACTCCATAAGTCTACTCATTGAATTTAGCTCAATGTATGGTGAGGCCATACAATACTCATCCTTTTGTGTCTGGCTTATTTCACTCAACATAATATCATCAAGGTTCTTCCATGTTGTCATGGCCAATTGATTTCTTCTCTTTTTAAAAAATTATTTGTTATTTCTTCTTTTAATAAAAAACTTACTAAAGTATATCATTCATATATGAACATACATAAACAATAAGTGTATAATAAAATTTGTGAAATAACAAAACAAACATCTATATCATCATACAAGGCTCCCATACATCTCCCCACCACCACAATCTTGCATTATTGTGAAATATTTGTTACAAACTATGAAAGAGCATCATCAAAATATTATTACTAACTATAGCCCATATCTTACATTTGGTGTATTTTTCCCCAACTCACCCAATTATTAACACCTTATATTAGTATTAAATATTTGGTATTGTTCATGAGAGAATGTTCTCATATTTGTCCTGTTAACCACAGTCCATCATTCACCACTGGATTCCCTGCGTTATACAATTCCATGCTTTGTACAATCCATTCAAAGTGCACACTCAGTGGCTCTCATTTTTATCATAGAGTTGTGCTGTCATCACCTCAGTCAATTTTAGAATGTTTTCATTACTCCAAAAGAAAAAATCACATCCCTCTTATACACCCCTTTTGTTGTCCCTTAGTATTGAAATAATATCTTCTTGTCATTGCTGTAAAATATTACAATATTACTGTTAACTATCATCCATAAGTTACATTAGCTGTACTTTTCCCATGCATCACCATATTCTTAGCGCTTTGTAAAAGAAGAACATTCTTATATTTATACTATTAACCACAATATTCATCTACCACTGAAATCACTATGTCATACATTCCCTAGATTATTCTCTAGCTTTCTTTCAACTGACATTTATGGCCACATACTACCCCTTTCAGCCACAATCACATTTATAAATCAGCAATGTTAGTTATACTCACTATAATGTATTACTATGAACTCTATTCTTTTCCACACTTTTACAATTAACCTTATTAATAATGCTATGTACAGGGAAGCGGATGTGGCTTAAGCAATTGAGCTCCCACCTACCACATGGGAGGTCCTAGACTCGATTCCCAGTGCCTCCTGCAGAAGATGAGCAAGACAGTGAGCTGGTGCTATGGGCTGGCACAGCAAGCTGACACAACAAGATGATGCATAAAGGAGACACAAAGAGGAAACACAATGAGAGACACAACAAAGCAGGGAGTGGAGGTGGCTCAAGCAATTGAACACCTCTCTCCCACATGGGAGGTCCCAAGTTCCATTCCCAGTGTCTCCTAAAGAGAAGACGAGCAGATACAGAGAGCACACAGCTAGTGCAAACAACAATGGGGGATAAATAAATAAAATAAATCTTAAAAAAAATAATACTATAAACATTAAACATCAGCTCCCATTCTCATCCCACATTCTAATTTCTTAGTAACTTATACTGTAAGGTTTACCTCCATGAGTTTACTCTTTGGATTTAATTCATATTAGTGAGAACATACAATATTTGTCCTTTTGTGTCTGGCTTATTTCACTCAACATAATATTCTCTGGTTTCATCGATGTTGTCATATACATCTCAATTTCATTTCTTCTTACAGCTGAATAGTATTCTCATTGTATGTATATACCACATTTTATCAATCATTGGTTGATGGACACTTGGGCTGGTTCCATATTTTAGCAATTGTGAATAATGCTGCTATGAATATCATCAGTATGCAAATGTCAGTTCCAGTCCTTGCTTTCAGTCCTTCTGAATATATTCTTAGTAATGGTATTGCTGGATCATATTGCATTTCTATATACAGCTTCTTGAAGTACTGCCAAACTCTTCCATATAGTCTGCACCATTCTAATTCCCACCAATAGTGAAGGAATGTTCCTGTTTCTCCACATCCATTCCAGCACTTGTAGTTTTGTTTTAATAATAATTACCATTCTATAATGATGAAATGGTAGCTCATTGATCTGCATTTACCTAATTGCTAGTGATGTTGAACATTTTTTCATGGCTTTTTGGCCAGTTTTTTTTCTCCTTGGAGAAATGTCTGTTCAAGTCTTTTGCCCATTTTTCAATTGGGTTGCTTGTCTTTTTATTGTTAGAGTTGTATGATCTCTTTATATAACATGGATATCAAACCGTTATTAGATATGTAGTTTCCAAATATTTTCTCCCATTGAGCAGGCTGCAATTTTGCTTTCTTGGCAAAGTTTTTTGAAGAACAAAAGTGTTTAATTTTGAGGATGTCCCATTTATCTATTTTTTCTATCATTGCTCATGCTTTGGGTGTAAGGTTTAAGAAACTATCGCCTATGGGAAGCGGATGTGGCTCAATCAATAGGGCTCCCGTTTACCATATGGAAGGCCCCAGGTTCGGTTCCCGGGGCCTCCTGGTGAAGGCAAGCCCGCCTGCACGGCGCCGTGAGCTGGCGCAACAGGACGACCCGACAAGGGGAGACAAGCAGACACAGAAAAATGCACAGCAAATGGACACGGCGAGCACAAGCAGCAAGGGGGGGGGGGGATAAATGAATAAATAAATAAAATCTTAAAAAAAAAAAAAAGAAAGAAAGAAACTATCACCTACCACAAGATCTTGAAGATGTTTTCCTACATTTTCTTCTAGGTGCTTTATGGTTGTTGCTTTATATTTAGGTCCTTGATCCATTTTGAGTTAATTTTTGTATAAGGTATGATATGAGTCCTCTTTCTTTTGGATATGGATATCCAGTTCTTCCAGCATCATTTGTTGAATAGACTGTTGTGGCCTAGCTGGGTGGGCTTGACAGCCTTGTCAAAAATCACTTGACTGTAGATGTGAGGGTCTACTTCTGAGTTCACTATTCGGTTCCATTGTTCATTGTATCTTTATGCATGTACCATGCTGTTTTTACCATTATAGCTAAGTAACATGTGTTAAAGACAAGAAGTGAGAGTCCTCCAACTTTGTTCTTTTTTTTAAAGGTACTTTTGGCTATTTGGGCCCCCTTACCCTTCCAAATAAATTTGATAATTGGTTTTTCCATTTCTGCAAAAAAAGGCTGTTAGGATTTTTATTGAGATTCCGTTGAATCTGTAAATCAGTTGGGTAGAATTGACATCTTAATGATATTTATTCTTCCAGTCAATGAACATGGAATGTCCTTTCATTTATTTGTCTTCTTTGGTTTCTTTTAGCAATGTTTTGTAGTTTTTAATACAAATTCTTTATGTCCTTGGTAAAATTTATTCCTAAATATTTTATTCTTTTATTTGCTATTATAAATGGAATATTTTTTAACTTCCTCCTCAGATTGCTCATTAGTAGTGTATAGAAATGCTACTGATTTTTGCATATTAATCTTGTATCCCACCACTTTGCTGAACTTGTCTATTAGTTCTAGTAGCTTTCTTTTGGATTTTTCAGGATTTTCTAGATATAGGATCATATCATCAGCATATAGCAAAAATTTTACGTCTTCATTTCCTGTTTGGGTGCCTTTTATTTCTTTATCTAACCTAATTGCTCTAGCTAGAACTTCTAGCATAATATTGAATAACAGTGGTAACAGTGGGCATCCTTGTCTTGTTCCCCATCTCAGCAGGAAAGCTTTCAGTTTTTCACCATTAACTACAATGCTAGCTGTGAGTTTTTCATATATGCACTTTACCATATTGAGAAAGCTTCCTTCTATTCTTATCTTTTGGAGTGTTTTTTTTTTTTTTTCAAGAAAGTATGCTGTACTTTGTCAAATGCCTTTTCTGTGTCAATTGACAGGATCAGGTGATTTTTCTTCTTTAATTTATTAATGTGGTTAATTTCACTAATTGATTTTCTTGTGTTGAAAAACCCTTGCACACCTGGGATAAAACCCAGTTGAACATGGTATATAATTCTTTTACTGTGTATTTGGATTAGGTTTGCAAATACTTTGTTGAGGACTTTTGCATCTATATTAATGAGAGATATTTGTCTGTAATTTTCTTTTTTTCATAGTATCTTTATCTGGTTTTGGTATTAGGTTGATGTTGGGTTCATAGAATGAGTTTGGTAGCATTCCTTCCTCTTCAATTTTTTGGAAGAGTTTGAATAAGATTGGTATTAAATCTTTGAATGCTTGGTAGAATTCACCTGTGAAGCCAGCTGGTCCAGGGCTTTTCATTTTGGGGAGGTGTTTGTGAAGGCTGTTTCAATCTCTTTACTTGTGATTGGTTTGTTGCAGTCTCCTGTTTCTTCTGGGGTCAGTGTAGGTTGTTCATATGTTTCTAGGAATTTTTCTATTTCATTAAGTTGTCTAGTTTTTTGGCATACAATTGTTCATAGCATCCTCTTATGATCTCTCTTATTTCTGTGGTCAGTGGTAATATCCCCCCTCTCCTTTCTGATTTTACTTAGCTGCATCTTCCCTCTTTTTTTCTTTGTCAGTTTAGCTAAGGGTTTGTCGATCTTGTTGATCTTCTCAAAGAACCAACTTATGGTTCTGTTAATTCTATTTTGTTGTTGTTGTTCTCAATTTCATTTATTTCTGTTCTTATCTTTATTATTTCTTTCATTTGGCTTGGTTTGGGATTAGTTTGCTATTCTTTTTCTAGTTCTTCCAGGTGTGCAGTAAAGTCTTTGATTTTAGTTCATTCTTCTTTTTTAATGTAAGCACTGAGGAATATAAATTTCCCTCTCAGCACTGACTTTGCTGTCCCATAAGTTTTGATATGTTGTGTTCTCATTTTCATTAATTTCAAGATAGACACTGAATTTTCTTGCAATTTCTTCTTTGATGCTCTGAATATTTAAGAGTGTGTTGTTTAATCTCCATATATTTGTGAATTTCCCATTTTCCATGCATTAGTGATTTCCAGCTTCATTGCATTGGATCAGAGAAGGTGTTTTGCATAATTTCAATATTTTAAAATTTTTGAGATATGTTTTTTGACTCAACATATGACCTATCCTGTAGAAGAATCCATAAGCATTTGAAAATAATGTATACTTTAAAAAATGTATATCCTGCTATTTGGGGTGTAATTCTCTATAAATACCTGTTAGGTCTAGTTCATTTATCATATTATTCAAGCTCTCTATTTATTTATTTATCTTCTGCCAGATGTTCTATCCAATGCTGAGAGTGGTGTATTAACGTTTCCAACTATTATTATAGAGACGTTTATTTCTTCCTTCAGCTTTGCCAGTATGTGCCTCATGTATCTTGAGGCACCCAGATTGGGTACATAAATATTTATTATAGTTATTTCTTCTTGGTGAATTGCCCCTTTATTAATATATAATGACTTTCTTCATCCCTTATAACAGTTTTGCATTTAAAATCTATTTTCTCCAATATCAGTATCACTACTCTGGATCTTTTTTGGTTACTATGTTGTGGAATATCTTTTTCCAACCTTTCACTTTCAACCTGGTTTTGTCCTTTCATCTGAGGTGAGTCTCTTTTAGACAGCATATAGATCGCTCATATTTTTTTTAACCCATTCTCTCAGTCTATATCTTTTGCTTGGGGAATTAAATCCATTAACATTCAAAATTATTACTATAAAGGCATTACCTACTTCATCCATTTTATCCTTTGGCTTTCTGTTGTCATATCCTACTATTGTCTGTCTTTTTATCCTCCCTAATAATCTTCATTTCTACACTCTTCTCCAAGTCTCTTACCCTTGTTTTTTCCTTTCAGGCTGTAGCACTCCCTTTAGTATCTCTTATAGATCTGGTATTTTGGTAATATACTCTCTCAGTTTTTGTTTGTTTGTGAAGACTTTAAACTCACACTCGTTTTTTGAAGGATAGTTTTGCCAGATACAGAATTCTTGGCTGGCAGTTTTTCTCTTTCAGTATCTTAAATACATCATACCTCTTGCTTCTCGCCTCCATGGTTTCTGATGAGAGGTTGGCACTTAATCTTATTGAGTTTCTTTTGTATATGATGCCTCGCTTTTCTCTTGCTGCTTTCAGAATCCTCTGTTTATCTCTGATATTTGTCATTCAGAATAGTAGGTGTCTCAGAGTAGGTCTATTCAGATTCTTTCTGTTTGGGATGCATTGTCCTTCTTGGATATTGATATATATGTCTTTCATAAGGGTTGGGAGGTTTTCAGTCATTAATTCCTCAAATATTCTTTCTACCCCTTTTCCAGCCACCTTTAAGGACACCCATAATGCGTATGTTTGTGCATTTCTCATTGTCATTCAATTCCCTGACACCCCATTTCAGTTTTTTCCATACTTTTTTCTTTCTGTTCTCCTGTCTTTTCAAGTTCAAATGTTCTGTTCTTGATATCACTAACTCTGTCTTCAATCAATTCAAATCTGCTATTATATGCCTCTAATGTATTTTTTTAGGAGGTACTGGGGAATGAATCCAGGGCCTCATACATGGGAAGCGGGTGCTCAACCACTGGGCTACACCTGCTCCCCAATGACAGTTGGGGTTTTTTTGTTTGTTTTTGTTTTTAGGGAGTACTGAGGATCAAACCTAGGACCTTGTACATAGGAAGCAGGCGCTCAACCACTTGAGCTACATCTGCTCCTCTCTAATGTATTTTATTTTTTATTTTTTATTTTTTAAAGATTTTATTTATTTATTCATCTATCCCCCCCCCTGCTGCCCGCGCTCACCGGGTCAGCCAACCACACCGCGTGGGCGGGCCCGCCCCCACCAGGAGGCCCCGGGAACCGAACCCGGGGCCCCCCACACGGCAAACGGGAGCCCCACCGATTGAGCCACAGCCGCCTCCCTCTAATGTATTTTAAATCTCATCCATTGTGTCTTTCATTCCCATAGGCTCTGTTACTTTTCTTTGTAGGATTTCAAATTGTTCTTTATGTTCACCCAGCATCTTCTTAATATCTTTAGTCATATTTTCCTTCAACTCTTTGCATTGCTTTAGGAGATTTGTATGATTATCGTTGATTACTTGTCTTAAATCCTGTGTCTCTTAGGATATTTTGTTTGTTCCTTTCACTGGACCATCTCTTCCCATTTCTTAGTATGGCTTGTAAGTTTTTGCTGATGTCTAGGCCTCTGAATATCTTGGTGAATTTACTCTGATGGTCAATTTCTCTCTCTTGCCTAGTTTTTTTTTTTTTTTTTTTTTTATGGCTGTTTTTTTATTTTTGGTTCAACTTATCCTGAGTCTTTGAAATTGCCCAATTTAAGTTATCAAAATTGGGTCAGGGGCTCACTAATGGGGCACAGATGTTTTCCCAGGAGTTTGGGACAAAGGAGACCTAAAAACAGTTTTTCTCCTTGCAGTTCCTTGGCCGGCCAGGAAATGATGTTTGTCATCAAAGCTTTCCATGGAAGTGTTTCTTTCAACCTCCGCTTGCCCATGCTTCTGGTTTGGCCAGAGCCAAGGTTCAAAGTGAGCTCCACTGGCCAAATTCACTAGAAAGAAACCACTCTCTGTCCTCTGCCTTTCCCTCCCTCTTCCCCTCTCAGTCAGCTGCATTGAGCCTCAAGTTTTATCCAGGCTGTGCACCTTGGGGTGGGGATGAGTGTATGATTGTTGTTTTGGGTTCTTCAAAGGTCTCTCTGTCCCTCCCCCTCCTGGGGCTTGCACAACACTCTTCTGGTCTGCTGATCCCCAAAGCAAGTCCTTCAGACAGCTTTTTGTCCTCTCTCTGTTGTTTTTGTGAGAGAGTTGAGCCCTGCCTGCTTATGCCAATGCCATGTTCCCAGAAGTCCCTGATTAATTTCTTCTTACAGGTGAAAAATATTCTATTGTATGACTATAACACATCTTGTTTTCCATTCATTGTTTGACAGACATTTAGGTTGTTTCCAACTTTTAGCAATTGTGAATAATGCCATTATGAATATCAGTATGCAAATATCTGTTTGCATCCTTGCTTTCAGTTCTTCTGAATATATTCTTAGTAGTGGGATTGCCAGATCATATGGCTGTTCTATATTTAGTTTCCTGAGGAACCACCAAATCGTCTTCCACAGAAGCTGCACCATTTTACACTCCTACCAACAGTGAAGGAGTGTTTTATTTCTCTACATCTTCTCCAGCACTTGTCATTTCCTGTTATTGTATTTTTTAAATAATGGTCATTCTGTATGGTGAGATGATATCTCATTGTAGTTTTGATCTGCATTTCCCTAATAGCTAGTGATGTTAAACATCATCTCATCTGTCTTTTGGCCATTTATATTTCCACTCTGGAAAAATGCCTAATCAGTTCTTTTGCCCATTTTTAGATTGGGTTGCTTGTTGTTTTGCCATTAAGTTGTGTGATCTCTTTATATAACATGGAGATCAATCCCTTATGAGATTTATGGTTTTCAAAGATTTTTTTACCATCGAGCTGGCTGTCTTTTCATCTTCTTAACAATATCATTTAAAATACAGAAGTGTCTCATTTTCAGGCAGTCCCATTTATCTATTTTTTCTTTAATTACTTGTACTTTGGGTGTAAGGTTGAAGAAACCACACTGAATACAAGATCTTGATGATGTTTACCTACACTTTCTTCTGGTAGTTTTTTTTTTTTTTTTTAAAGATTTTATTTATTTATTCATTTATCCCCCCCCCCCCACTTGCTGCTTGTGCTCGCTGCGTCCATTTGCTGTGCGTTTTTCTGTGTCTGCTTGTCTCCCCTTGCTGGGTCGTCCTGCTGCGTCAGCTCACCGCGCCACGTGGGCTGGCTTGCCTTCACCAGGAGGCCCTGGGAATTGAACCCGGGGCCTCCCATATGGTAAACGGGAGCCCTACTGATTGAGCCACATCCGCTTCCCTCTGGTAGTTTTTTGGTTCTAGTTTTTACATATAAGTCCTTGATCCATTTTGAATTAATTTTTGTATAAGGTATGAGATAAGGGTCTTCTTTCTTTCTTTCTTTCTTTCAGGTATGGATATCCAGTTTTCCAAGCACCATTTGTTGAATAGGCTGTTCTGACCCATCTGAGTGAGTTTGACAGCCCTGTCAAAAATCTCTTGACCATAGATGTGAGGGTCTATTTCCAAACTCGTAATTCAATTCCATTGGTCAATATGTCTATCTTTATGTCAGTGCCATGCTGTTTTTAACCACTGTAGCTACATAAAATGCTTTATAGTCTGGAAATGAGAGTTCTCCAACTTTGTTCTTGTTTTTTAAAGATCGTTTTGGCTATCCAGGGACCCTTTCCAGATAAATTTGGTAATTGGCTTTTCCAATTCTACAAAGAGGGATATTGGAATTTTTATTGGGATTGCACTAAATCTGTAGATCAGTTTGGGTAGAAAAGATATCTTAATGGTATTTAGTCTTCCTCCCATGAATATTGAATATCCTTCCATCTATTTAGATCATCCTTGGTTTCTCTTAGTAATGTTTTATAGTTTAAGTAACAGAGTTTAGGGGAATGAAAGACACAATGGATGAGATTAAAAATACATTAGAGTGGGGCAGATGTGGCTCAAATGGTTGGGCATCCATCTCCCATATGGAGGGACTTGGGTTCAATCCCCAGAACCTCCTGGTAAAATAAAGAAAAACATAGAAGGCGCGCAAGCTGCCAGGCCCCACAGCGCAGGTGCGCCATCAGGCCCCACAAGCAGGCGAGCCCCTAGGCCTCGCGTGCAGGCGTGCCAGACCCTGCTGAGCCACGCAGCAAGATGATGACATAACAGGAGGGTGACACAAAGGGAGAGCCAAGACAAGATGTGCCAAAAAACCAGGGACTAAGGTTACACAGGTGGCAGAACGCCTCTCTCTCACATTGGAGTTTCCCGGGAACGAATCCCAGTAAAGACAGGAGGAGAAGGATGAGAAAAGAGGGCAGGAAACAGACACGAGAATTGCCCAGAGAATGGACACAAAAACAGCAAAAATGGGGGAGAAGGGGGGTTTAAAAAGGATAAAAGTAAAATAAATAAATAAAATAAATCTTTAAAAAAAATACATTAGAGGCATATAACAGCAGATTGAAATGTCTGAAGAAAAAATATTTGAATTAGAAGACAGAACATTTGGGAAGCAGATGTGGCTTAAGTGATTGGGCTCCTGTCTACCATATGGGAGGTCCAGGGTTTGATTCCCGGGGCCTCCTGGTGAAGGCAGGCTGGCCCATGCAGAGAGCTGGCATAGCAAGATGACGCAACAAAAAGAGACACAGAGGAGACAATAAGAGACACAGCAGAACAGGGAGCTGAGGTGGTACAAGAGATTGAGAGCTTCTCTCCCACTCTGGAAGGTCCCAGGATCAGTTCCTGGTGCCACCTAAAGAGAAGACAAGCAGACACAGAAGAACACACAGAGAGCAGACAGCAAGCTCAAAACAACGGGGGGTTGGGGAATAAATAAATAAAATAAATCTTAAAAAAAAAAAGAAGACAACATTTAAACTTGAAAATTTAGGAGAACAGACAGAGAAAAGAATGCAAAAAATTGAACAGGGTCTCAGGGGATTGAATGACAGAACAAAATGCACAAACAGATGCATTATAGGTATCCCAGAATAAGAAGATTACAGGGAAAGGGATAGATAGAATATTTGAGGAAATACTGATAGTGGCAGTTTGAAATTCTTTTATGAATCCCAAAGAAAGAAAGATGATATTTGTGAAACTAAATTCATTCCCATGGGTGTGAGACCCTTTCAAAGTGACATCAGTGAGGCATGACTCAGGTTGAGTCTCTGCCCTCTTGCTGGGTCTGATATAAACAGAGAAACCCAGAGCCTCAGAAAAGGTAAACAATCATCAACCCTTACTAAGCACCTGATATGCCAGGCACTGCTCTAAACACTTTACAAAGGAGGTAGATAAGCTCAGAAATGGAGACGTGAACTAGAAAGGATTGGAAAAAGATGAAGTGAAAAGAAGGTATACAAGAAAGAGAGGGAGGGGATAATTGGTTAGAGTAAATTACACTGAAAAGAGTACTAGATTTTGAGTTAGGATTTGAGTCCTTGCCCTGCCACTGATTAGTATCATATTTAGGCAGAATCTAGAGGTTAAGAGCACAGCTTCTGGACCCAGATCATCCAGGTTTGAAATGTTCTAGTTTAGTAAGCTCAGGAAAGGATACTTGGCCTCTTTGTGCCTTAGCTTACTCAGCCATAAAAGAGAGATAATATTCACTCCCTCATAGGATTGTTGGGAGGATTAAGAGTTAATGGCATTTTCTATTAATGGCAATTTAACTTGTTACAGACTACCTCTCTGCCAAGAACTAAAAAGCTGCTCAAAATGTATTTTTTAAAATACATGGTTGAGGGCATCAGAGAGCTACCAAAGCAACAAAACTTGAAGGGCCAAGATCCTAGAAGGCTGGGAAGTGGATGTGGCTCAAGTAGTTGGTGCCCGGCGCCTCCTAAAGAAGATGAGAAAGACAGCGAACTGATGTGATGAGCTGTCATGATGAGCTGATGCAACAAGATGACAAAATGAGATGATGCAATAAGGATACACAAGGAGAAACACAACAAGCAGGGAGCGGATGTGGCTCAAGCAATTGGGTGCCTCCCATCCACATGGGAGGTCCTGGGTTTGGCTCCTGGTGCCTCTTAAAAAGAAGACAAGCAGACAGTGAGCACAAACAATGGGGGGAGAGAAAGAAGTAAATAAATAAAATAAATCTTTTTTAAAAAAAGATCTAAGAAAGAAAAGAAGCACAGAGAGAGGTGAGATGCTTGTCATTTCTTAAGCAGCAGCTAAGGGATTGAGAAAGTCTGACGAGTAATTGGCAGCCTTATAGGGCTAGGTAAACAAAATCTGGAGGTCAGGGCATACCAGGAAGGATAGGTCCTAGTAAATATTCAGGTTTTCAGTTGGAATTCCCCAGAGGGCTATACTCTAGGGTTGGTATAAACTAGAAACACCCTCCAGTCATTATAAAAATAGATTCCTAGGTTTGAATTAGTTCAATTCCTACTCTTATTAAGGTGATCTGTTCCCCCTCCTTAACTGCCTAAAACAGGGAAAGGGAAAAATTCAATAAAGGATGTATTAATGAGTTGGTTACCATGATGGTCACCTGGGACACCCCCCCCCCTTTTAATGGGACCCTCTAAGAAACCATGTAATACATAAACCAATTGCTCCTCTGGGTGGTGGGAAGGCTGGGGTATTCATTCACTAATGTCTGCTCCTTATTGGTTGAGGGTTCTGCTACACTTCTAGATTGCACTAGCTCATGGCAGAGTGGCTTCTGCTTTGGAGAAAGCAGAGCAAAGACCACCAGGGCATGTGCTTGATTGTAGTACAGTGCAAAGATTCATGGAACTGTCCACCATGGTTGTGCTGAAATCTGGAGTGTCAAGAAGATGTGATACAGTGCATCAGAAGCTTCTACTACATATGGAACATAGTAATGTGGTCTTACATACATGTGACTGGAGTCCTGAGAGAAAAAGAAGAAAGAGAAGGGGAGGGGAACAGAGAAGTGAGGAGGAGAGAAGAGGGAAGGAGGGAGGGGAAAAGGGGGGAGGGAACAGAGGGGAGGGGAGAGGAGAGGAGGGAAGGGAGGGGGAGGGATGGGGAAGGGAAAGGGAGAGGAGAATGGAGTAGAAGCAATGTTATAACAGATAATGGCCATGAATTTTCTAAAACGATGGAAATCCTAAAGTTGTAATTCTGTAATTAAAACTCTTCCACAAAGGAACTCTAAGCCAAGGGAATTCTTTCACATATTGACTGACCTATTTTATGTAGGATGGGAGAGGGTACTTTTCATTCAGAATGCAAAAAGGATTGGATTGCTTAAAGTTTAGGTCCAAGAAGATGCCCCTCAACTCAGGAGCTAATATAAATTCTTTAATTATTTAATTATCTTTTTTTGTCTTCTTTAAAGTTATTTTTTGTGATAAAGATACCACAAAAAAGATCTACTTCAAAAGCTTTGGGGACAGGAATGTCTTGGTTGTAAGTTTTCTTTATACCTTATAGTTACCCCTATCCATTATATTTGCATTTTAATAATTACATAGTAAAGGTAATTATTCCTTTGGTATTTTCATGCTCAGTTTTCTGTTGTTATTTTATGCATTTAGCTTCTCTGGGTTACTTTAGGATCTTGCCTTATATACAGGACCCTCTGCTTTTTTCAGTTATCTGAGCTTAGAGGAAGAATTTTTTTAAATTTAATTTAACTAATTTATTTATTTCTCCCCACCTCCTAGCTGTTTGCACTTGCTGTGTTTGTTTGTCTTCCTTGTTTCTTTAGGAGGCACTAGGAATCAAACCTGGGACCTCCAATATGGCAGGGAGACACCTAATCGCTTGAGCCACCTCCGTTCCCTGTTTTGTTGTGTCTTTCATTGTGTTTTCCTTCTTGTGTCTCTTGTTGCATCATCTTGCCACACCTGCCTGTTATGCCAGCTCACTGTCTTGCTCGTCCTCTTTAGGAGGCACCGGGAAACTTCGCTCCTGCTTTGTTGTGTCTCTCATAATGTTTTTCTTCTTGTGTCTCTTGTTGCATCAGCTTGCCATGCCTGGCCATTGTGCCAGCTCACTGTCTTCTTTAGAGGCACTGGGAACTGAACCTGGGACCTCCTATGTGGTAGGTGGGAGCTCAATCGCTTAAGCCACATCCACTACCTGAGGGAGAGTTTTTATATTTACTTAGTCTCCATTTGACTAGAATTGTGGGCTTGGATTAAAAAAAAAGAAGAAAAGAAAAGAAAGAAAAAAAAGGAAAGAATTGATAGGACTTTTGCTTCAGGCCACGATGAAGTGCTAGAGATTAAATTCACTCTCTTGACTTAAACCCAAAAAACTGGACAAAATACATGAATCAAAGTGTATTAGTTTCCTATTGCTGCTGTAACAAATTGTCACAAAATTAGTGGCTTAAAACAACACAAATTTATTATCTTACAGTTGTAAATGTCAGAAATAGGCTCACTGGGCTAAAATCAAGGTATTGGCAGTGCTGGTTGCTTTTGGAAGCTCTAGGGGACAATCCATTTCCTTGATGTTTCCTGCTTCTATAGGCTTTCTACATTCATTAGCTGTGGCCTTCTTCCATCTTCAAAGGCAGCAATCACATCACTCCAACCTCTACTTCCAATATCACATCTCCTTCTCTGACTCTCCTGCCTCCCCCTTTCACTTATTAGGACCCCGATGATTGTATTAGGCCCACACAGGTAATCCAAGATAATCTCCCATCCCAAGAGTCTTAACTTTTTCACATCTGTAATGTCCATTTTGCATTGTAAGGTAACATTTTCACAAGTTCCCAGAATGGAGATGGACATTTGGGGTGTGGGGCATTAATCAGCCTACCACACATGGTTTTCAGAAATTGGGCAACTTGAAATGTGAAGGAAAACAAATGAAGTGAGTGGCTTCAGTTTATTGACTGATGAGGGTTTCCAGGCCACAGAACAAGGAGAGGGAACTGAAGCAGAGCCTCATGGTCTCCCTCAGTAGAGGAAACAGTAGAGAATTCAGGGAGGGCAGGTGGCTAGATTTCATATGACAGAGTATTAGTGAAGAGAGAGCTTCACGGAAAGGAAATAAATGCATAGATAGAAAGCTTCAGATATCTGCAGGGATCTCCTTGAGTCTTTAGCTGAGTACTGATCAGTGCATATGTGTGAAGAAACTAAACTACTTAAGGCCAGGGAAAGAATCACCAGAAAAGAGCAGGGAGAACAATCCCTGTAGCTCACACAGGGATGGAAATAATTTTTATTCCCACTAGCAGAGTGAAAAATCCTCATAATACATATGATATCCAGTATGGTACTCATAAGGGTATTGCTTCAATACTGGGGCAAAATCAGCTTTAAACAAAATTCTTTTGTCCCACCTGTAGTAGTCAGTGTTCTCTAGGGAAACATAACCGACAGAAAATATCTATAAATAGTATGAGATTTTATAAAATTGTCTAGTGCAACTGTGGGTATGCCCAAGTCCAAATTCTGTATGGCAGGCTGCAAGCCAGGGACTCTGATGAAGTTCCTCAATGAGTTCCCCAGGAGATGCTGGCTGTCTAAAATAGAGATGGAAATTCTCTGTCTGAATGCTGAAATCATTTCTCCTTAAAAAGGCCTTCAAATGACTGAGGCATCACTCATTGCTGATGTCAATCTCCTCAGTTGATTGTAGATGTAATCAACCACCTATGCAATCAACTCATTGATGGTTAAAGTCCATGAAATGCCCTGTATTATAATCAGCCCAGTGCTTGCTTGACCAAACAACTGGGCACCATTACCTGGCCAAGTTTTCACATTAACCTAACCATCACAGTTCACCCATTGTCAACTTGGCAGCCACACATCACCTCAAACCATACTTAATCTCTAAATAAAAACAACAGGGGAGCAGATGTGGCTCAAGCAGTTAGGCACCCACCTACCACATAGGAGATCTCGGATTCAGTTCCCGGTGCTGCCTAAAGAAGACAAGCAAGACAGTAAGCTGACTTAAAGGGCTGGCATGGCAAGCTGATGCGACAAGCTGACACAACGAGGAGACGCAACGATGAGACACAATGAGAGACACAACAAGCAGGTAGAGGATGTGGCTCAAGCGATTGGGCGCCTCTCACTGGTTCCCAGTGCCTCCTAAAAAGAAGACAAGCAGACACAGAGAGCACACAATGAACAGACACAGCGAGTCTTTAAAAACAAAACAACACAAAAACAGACATAGATTTTTTTTCACCTGTCAATATTCAACTGTCCGGCATACAACCGGAAATGCAATAAATCCCTCCAGAATAGGGTGCAAGTCCTTGGGTTATAGTCACTCTATAAAAAAAACTTGACTTACTTAAGTATTATGGCATGAAACCAGTACAACTTACGTCATACGTTAAGGGGAAAAGAGAGGGAAGAAAACAAAGATAATCATTTTATGAACATATACAAACATAAAACAAGGAAAAAATATTCATGACCATTACAGTCTTCATTTCTGTAACTGATCAGGTGGTAGAAGTTTATATTTATCACTATCTTCTTCCACTACCCATTCCATATTCCCTTTGCCCTCAGCAAACACCTCAGCTAGCCATGGTTCTTTATGTGATGGGGTGACCCAAACCCTCATTCCTGAAGATTCTGGGCCATTATTAGTCCTGCCTGGATTGGGTTGTTACAGTTTTCCATTGACTTTAATCACAGGGCATGGTTGTACTAAGAGATGCCCTAAGGAGTCTCCTGTATCTAGGCAAATTCTTCTTTACCTCCATTGTGTAGTTGCAGTCCTATTTCTCCTTGATAGTCAGGATCAATCACCCCAGCCAGTACAGTAATTCCCTTCTTTGCCTGTTGATTCAGAGGCATGAGGAGGCCAAAGTGGCCAGGTGGCAGTCTTAACTTCTACTTCACTGGTATCATTGTTGTGTTTCCTGATGGAAGCACTCCTTCTTTTGGAACTAAGAACTGTAGACCAGCAGAGCTTAAGATTGCAGGGGCATGGAAACGCGGCTGTGGCTCAATCGATTGGGTCCCGATCTACCATATGGGAGGCCCTGGGTTCGGTTCCCCAGGCCTCCTGGTGAGGGCAAGCTGACCTGTGCCCACAGAGAGTGACTGCCCATGCAGCGCAACGAGTGACAGCCGGCGCCTGTGGAGAGCTGGTGCAGCAAGATGACACAACAGAGGGAGACAGACAGACACAGAGGAAACACGCAGCAAACGGACACAGAGAGCAGACAGCGAGCACAAGCGGCAGGGACAGGGGGGAGAATGAATGAATGAATGAATGAATGAATAAATAAATAAATAAATAAAGCAGAAAATTAAATCTTAAAAAAAAAAAAAAAAAAAAAAAAAAGATTGCAGGGGCAGGAAGCAAAAATTTCCTAGTGGATCACTAGGGGTAATAGTGAGTGGTGCCACTTCCATTTCCTCTTCTTCATTCCTGGACCTGTGACTCCTAGCTAGGGGGAAACAGCACCATAGAGTGGATGATGATTTAGAGCATACACAACATCCTGGAGAACATTGCCCTAGTCCTGCAAGGCTTTGCCACCTTGTTGGCACTGTGTCAAGTCTTTAAAAGACCATTCCAGGGAAGCAGATGTGGCTCAAGCGATTGAGCTCCCGCCTACTGAACGGGAGGTTCTGGGTTCGGTTCCCGGTGCCTCCCGGAGAAGATGAGCAAGACAGCAAGCTGACATGACAGGCAGGTGCGGCGAGCTGACATAGCAAGATGATGCAACAAAGAGACACAAAGAGGAAAGACAATGAGAGACACAACAAACCAGGGAGCTGAGGTGGCTCAAATGATTGAGCACATCTCTCCCACATGAGAGGACCCAGATTTTATTCCCAGTGCCTCCTAAAGAGAAGGCGAGCAGACAGAGCACACAACAAAAAGACGCAGAGCAGACAACAGGCACAAACAACCGGGAGGGGGGAATAAATAAATGAAATAAATCTTAAAAAAGACCATTCCACCGTTCTACCAATCCAGCCGCTTCAGGATGATGGGGAACATGGTAAGACCAGTGGATTCCATAAGCATATGCCCATTCCCGCACGTCATTTGCTATGAAATGGGTGCCTTGATCAGAAGCAATGCTGTGTGGAATACCATGGTGGTAGATACGATACTTGGTAAGTCCACGGATGGTAGTTTTGGAAGAAGCATTGCCTGCAGGGAAGACAACCCCATATCCAGAGTATATGTCTATTCCAGTTAGAACAAACAGTTGCCCTTTCCATGATGGAAATGGTCCAACGTAATCAATCTGTCACCAGATAGCAGGCAGATCATCTCAAGGAATGGTGCCATATAGGGGGCTGAGTATGGGTCTCTGCTGCTGGCAGATTGGGCACTCAACAATGGCTGTAGTCAGGTTGGCCTTGTTGAGTGGAAGTCCATGTTGCTGAGCCCATGCATCACCTCCATCCCTACCACCATGGCCAAATTTTTCATGAGCCCGTTGGGCAATGACAGGAGGGGCTAGGGAAAGAGACTCATTGTTATCCACAGAATGGGCCTCTTATCCACTTGATTATTAAAATCTTCCTCTGTTTAAGTCACCCTATGGTGAGCATTGATATGGAACACAAATATTTTCATGTTTTTTGCCCACTCAGAAAGGTCTATCCACATACTTCTTCCCAGACATTTTTGTCACCAATTTTCCAATCATGTTCCTTCCAAGTCCCTGACCATCCAGCCAAAACAGCCCATGAATCAGTGTACAAATGCACCTCTGGCCATTTCTTCTTCTAAGCAAAATGGACAACCAGGTGCACTGCTCTAAGTTCTGCCCACTGGGAGGATGTCCCCTCACTGCTGTTCTTCAGGGATGTCTGAGAAAGGAGCTGTAGTGCTACAGTTGTCCACTTTCAGTTGGTACCTGTATATCGTGCAGAACCATCTGTAAACCAGACCTGAGTTTTCTCTTCCTTGGTCAACTGATTGTAAGGAACTCCCCAAGAAGCCATTGCTTTGGGCCAGGAAAGAGAAGTAACATTGCAGGAATGGTAGCCATAGGCATGTGGGCCACTTCTAGATGTAACTTACTTGTGCCTTCAGGACCTGCTTGAGCCCTATCTCATATATACGACTTCCACTTTATGATGCAGTACTGCTGTTCATGCCCACTTTATGATTTGGCGGGTCGGACAATACCCAACTCATGACAGGCAACTCAGGTCTCATTGGTGGCCAATGGTTAAGTGTTCAGTCTCTACTAAGGCCCAATAGCAGGCCAAAAGCTGTTTCTCAAAAGGAGAGTAGTAATCTGCAGAGTATGGCAGTGTTTTGCTACAAAATCCTAAGGGTCTGAGTTGTGATTTTCCTATAGGGGCCTGACAAAGGCTCCAGACAGCATCTCTATTTATCACTGACACTTCCAGGACCATTGGATCTTCTGGATCATATGGCCCAAGTGGCAATGCAGTTTGCACAGCAGCCTGGACCTGTTGCAGAGACTCCTCTTGTTCTGGTCCCCACTCAAAACTAGCAGTTTTTCTGGTCACTCAGTAAATGGGCTGGAGTAGCACACCCAAATGAAGAATACATTGTCTCCAAAATTCGAAGATGCCAACTAAGTGTTGTAACTCTTTTTTGGTTGTAGGAGGGGCCAGATGCAACAGCTTATCCTTCACTTTATTTTTTATTTATTTTTTATTTTTTTATTTTTATTTTTTTTAAAGATTTTATTTATTCATTTATCCCCCCCTTGCTGCTTGCACTCGCCGGGTCAGCCAACCACGCCGTGCGGGCCGGCCCGCCCTCACCAGGAGGCCCCGGGAACCGAACCCAGGGCCTCCCATATGGTAAACGGGAGCCCTACTGATTGAGCCACAGCCGCTTCCCTATCCTTCACTTTAGAAGGGATATCTCGACATGCCCCACACAATTGGGCACCTAGAAATTTCACTGAGGTAGAAGGCCCCTGCATTGTTGTTGGATTTATCTCCCATCCTCTTTCACACAAATGTCTTACATCTAGAGTAGTTGCTACTTATTGATCACTAGGTTCAATCAACATGATATCATCAATATAATGGATCAGTGTGATGTCTGGTGATTGGTAGAGACAATCAAGCTCCCTGCAGACAATATTATGACATAGGGCTGGAGAGCTGATATACACCTGAGGCAGGACAGTGAAGGTATACTGCTGGCCTTGCCAGCTGAAAGCAAACTGTTTCTGGTGGTCCTTATTAACGGCAATTGAAAATAAAGCATTTGCCAGATCAATAGCAGCATACCAGGTACCAGGGGATGTGCTGATTTGCTCAAGCAATGATACCACATCTGGGACAGCAGCTGCAATTGGAGTAACCACCTGGTTAAGTTTATGATAATCCATTGTCATGTTCCAAGATCCATCTGTTTTCTGCACAGGCCATATCGGAGAGTTGATGGAGGATGTGGTGGGAATCACAACCCCTGCATTCTTCAAGTCCTTGATGGTGGCACTTATCTCTTAAATCCTTCCAGGAATCCGGTATTGCTTCAGGGAAACAATGTGGGGATTCTGGCAGTTGCTAAGTATGTCTATTCCAATTATGCATTCTGGAACTGGGGAAATAACCATAGAATGAGTCCGAGGACTCACTGGACCCACTGTGAGATGGGCCTGCACTAAAACTCCATCAAAAAAAAGAAAAAAGAAAAAAAAAACCTCCATCGATCACCTGACCTTCATAAGCTCCTACTCTGACTAGTGGACCACAGTGACATTTTGGGTCTCCTGGAATTAATGTCACTTCTGAGCCAGTGTCTAATAATCCCTGAAATATTTGATCATTTCCTTTTCCCCAATGCACAGTTACCCTGCTGAAATGCCATAGATCTCTTTAGAGAAGGCTGGGAGGAAGTTTAACAGCATAAATTTTTGGCACTGTAGTAGAGTCCTTTCCCAAGGGGACCTGGCCCTCCCTTTTTTTCAAGGGTCTTTGGGTCTGTAAACTATCTGAAGTCTGGGAATTGATTAAGGGGTCATGACTCTCTGTTTCTGTAATTTAAGTTAGGCTTTTGTTCACTCAACATAGAACACTTCTGCTTATATAGAATTTAGTAAATTGCCCATCTATTTTACTTCTAGTTACCCCATGATACATTAGCCAATGACCTAGGTCTATGCAACTCAGACTATTCTGACTTCTGCTTTTCATGTGGTAGCCACACCCATCTTGTTTTTGGCAATTAAGAGCTGCCACGTGCCTTCCGCTGGCCCAGGATCTGGTCATCCCCATAGCGTTTAAGGATCCTAGGTCCATGACAGCAGTTCTCACAGTAATATCTGACCTACAGAGTAAAGCAACCACAGAGCTCTTCAAGGAAGATAGAATTAGTCTCACAAATTTATTCCTTACAGTCCTGGTGAAAGGTGTGTCCTCTGGCAATTCCTGGAGTGGGTGGGCAGGTCTTAGATGGTAAATCCATTCTAACATTCCAGTCTCTCTAAGTCTTTGGATCCCCTCATCTACAGTATACCAGGGCAATTTTGGCATCTTGACCTCAGGCAATGTCAGTCATCTTTTGGTCCAAGTTTCAGCCAGCCACCTGAACAAACTGTTAGAGCATTTTCTAACCCCTCAAGCTATAACACTGAATCCAGAATCTCTGCTTAGTAGGCACATATCAATAAATTCAGCCTTATCCAACTTTATATTCTTTTCACCATTATCTTACACCCTCAATATCCATTACCACACATATTCCCTTGATTTCTGTCTATAAAAATTAGGAAACTCATGCAGTTCTTTTGGAACACAGTGTACTTCCTCATGGGTCACACTTTGTACTTCACCTTTGGGGACTTGTTGTGACTTTAGTTATAGGTCTGGAAGAAAAGAGGGGTGTTGGGGGGTAGTGGTAAGGAGAAGAATTGCCTCAGGTCATTCTGATTAACCCTGAGGCATTCTGATTAATTCTGAGATAGGGTTAATCTCTTCAGGTGGAGTTTGGATGGCAGATTCCTTGGGGCAGGCTGGATGTTGGGTGGTTGTCTCCTCAGGTAAGGCTTGAGGTTGGGTAGTTGTCTCCTAAGGGTGGAAAGGAGGTCAGATGACTGTCTTCTCAAGGCAGACTATTACAGGTTATCTGGCAAAGTCTCAGCAGAATTTTGGGGTTCACTAATAAAATGATGATGTTTGACAATGCCCATCCCAAAAAACAGAGAGTTATCTACAGTTGCAAGCAAGACAGTTCCATCCATCTGCCCCATAGGCTCTAAGCCCATTCTCAATTGGAAGGAGAGCAGGCATCACCATGCCCAAATCCTCAAGATTGAGGAATGAACAAACATAAGGGAGTAATGTAACTATGGGACCAAAGTAGCCTTATTATTATTATTGTAATGGAAGAACATGTAACATTGATAAAAAGCTAGTTGTCACCAGAAGTTCTGAAGAGAGGAAGAGGGAAGAATAGGTATAACATGGAGTATTTTTAGGACATTGGAATTGTTGTGCATGATATAGCAATGATGGATACAGGCCATTATACATTTTGTCAAAACCTATAAATTGTGCAGTGCAAAGTTAAACCATAATGTAAACTATAGCCCATGGTTAGTAGCAATGCTTCAATATATGTTCATCAATTGTAACAAATGTACCACACTAATGATAGATGTTGTTAATGGGGGGAAATGTGAAAGGGGGAGGAGGTGGGGTATAAGGAAATCCTTTATATTTTCAATGTAACTTTTCTGTAACTTCTTTAGAAATAAAGAAAAAAAAAAGCAAAAAAAAAAAAAGTTATATGGTTGCAATATATGAGGTCAATATACAAAATATATACACATACTAGACAGTCAGAATTTGAAATTTAAAAGTCTTTATCATTTATTATAGCATTGAACATATGAAATATTTAGGGATAAATTTTAAAAGATGTTGAAAACTTATACACAGAAAATGACAAAACATTACTGAGAGAAGCTAAGGAAGGCCTAAATAAATGGAGAGATATAGGGAAGCAGATGTGGCTCAAGCAATTGATCTCCTGCCTACCACATGGGAGTCCCAGGTTTGGTACCTGGTGCCTCTTAAAGAAGATGAGCAAGACAGCAAGCTGACATTATGGGCAGACATGGCGAGCTGATGCAACAAGAGGATGCAACAAGAAACACAAGGAAAATAGTGAAAGTCCCACAACAAAGCAGGGAGTGGAGATGGCTCAGGTGATTAGGTGCTTCCCTCCCACATTGGAGGTCCTGGGTTCGGTTCCTGTGTGCCTCTTGAAAGGAAGACCGGCACACAACAAGCAGACAAAGCAAATGCAAACAATGAGGGGGTGGGGAGAAATAAATAAAATAAATCTTAAAAAAAAAAAAAAAAATGGAGAGATATAGCATGTCCATGGATCAGAAAACAATATTGTGAAGATGTCAATTCTCCCCATGAAGATTTAGTGCAATCTTAGTAAAATGCCCAGCAGAAATTTTAGTAGAAATTGACAAGCTGATTCTAAAATGTATAAGGAAATGTGAAGGATCTAAAGCAGTCAAAACAACTTTGAAAAAGAACAAGATGGAAGACTTATGCTATCTGTTTTCAAGACTTATTATAAAGCTACAGTAATCATGATGTTTGATATTGTTGTAGACAAGGAACAGAGTTGAGAGTTCAGAATTAAAGCCACAAATAAATGTTAATTGATTTTTTTTTTTTTAAAGGTGGTGCGGGGGATTGAACCCAGGACCTTGTAGGTGGGAAGCAGGTGCTCAACCACTCAGCTACACCTGCTTCCTGGTCAACTGATTTTTCACAAATGTTCCAGTGTATTTCAATGAGGAAAGGAAAATATTTTTACCAAATGATGCGGAAATAACTGGATAGCCATGTGTGAGAAAAGAAGCCTCATACTATACACACCCATGTACACTTAGATCACACTATACACATACTCTATATAAAAATTAACTGAAAATGGGTCACAGACTTAAATGTAAGGGCTAAAACTTTAAAATTTCTAGAAGAAAATCTTTTTTTAAAAAAAGATTTAGGGAAGCGGCTGTGGCTCAATCAGTAGGGCTCCCGTTTACCATATGGGAGGCCCCGGGCTCGGTTCCCGGGGACTCCTGGTGAAGGCAAGCTCGCCCGCGCGGTGTGGTTAGCTGACCCAGCGAGCACAAGCAGCAAGGAGGGGATAAATGAATAAATAAATAAAATCTTAAAAAAAAAAAAAAAAAAAAGATTTAGTTTGTTTATTTCTCCCTACCCCATTGTTATTGTTGTTTACATTTGCTGTGCCTGTTTGTTGTGTGCTTGTCTTCCTTTTAGGAGGCACTGGGAACCAAACCTGGGACTTCCCATCTGGGAGGGAGGCACCTAATTGCTTGAGCCATCTCCAATCCCTGCTTTGTTGTGTCTCTCATTATGTTTTTCCTCCTTGTATCTCTTGTGTCATCTTGTTGAGTCATCTTGTTGTGTCAACTAGCCGCATCAGCCTGCCGCAGCAGCTCACTGTCTTGCTCATCTTCTCCAGGAGGCACTGGGAATCGAACCCAGGACCTCCCATGTGATAGATGGGAGCTCAATCACCTGAGCCACATCCACTTACCGAAGAAAATCTTAATGACTTTGGGTTTGGCAAAGATTTCTTAAAAAGGCACAAAAAAGCATTGAATAAAAAGAGAAAAAATCAATTGCATTAATTAGCTACTTTTGCATATCAAATTACCTCAAATTTTAGTGGCTTAAAACAACACACATTATGAAACTAGAAACCAATAACAGGATGAAACTGGAAAAGTCACAAATATGTGGAAATTAAACAATACATTCTTAAACAAGCAATGGGTCAAAGAAGAAACCACAAGAGAAATTAGAAAATAACTTCTTCTATCCATTCAATGGAATACTACTTAGCAATAAAAAGGAATGAGCTATGTATATAGGAACAACATAGATGAATTCAAATAAAAAAGTTATTTTCCAGACAATAAAGAATATATACACCATGATTCCATTTATATAAAATTCCAGAAAATGCAAATTTATCTATAACGGTACAAAGTAAATCAGTAGCTGCCTGGGGACAGAGTGGGACAGAAGGAGAAAAGTTTGGATTACTATGTGCCACAAGGGCATTTTTGGGGATGATCAATATGCACAGTTTATTGTATGTCAATTATACCTTAATAAAGCAGTAAAAACAAACAACTGGTTCTATTTGGAATAAATATAATATAAGGGGTTGGAGACATTTTGCTGCAGGATGAAACTATATTCATTTTAGTTACTTGGTAATCAAACCAGATTTGGTGGGGTACAGGGCACTAGAAGAAATATACTAAAACTTCCTCTTCTCCTATTTTCTTTCCATTTTTTACCTTTAGATAGAAGTTGTTAAAATTCATTGAAGAGTTTGCTAGGTTCCTTCTTTCAGAGGAATCTGCCTAGGAAAATTCTTCTTTGCTTTCAAAAATACCTGGTTAATTCTTGAGGCTCAAAAATGCTTATGCTGGTAATCTAAAGCACCTTAAAAAAAAAA